>VZTH01016555.1:0-30510 GCA_013397815.1 Aleadryas rufinucha | reverse complement strand
CATAGAACCCTGCTCCGTGCCGTCGCACCGGGACCTCCCGGAGTGTCCAGAGCAAGAGGACAGCAGACGCCGCCTGCCACGCCACCGGGCGGCTAGTGGTCAACGCGGCAGTTTATAACCACAATCTGGTATATCCTGCAATATCCTACTACAGTTGTTTCTTGATGTATGCAGTCTGAAAGTTTGCAGAGAGCAGTAATGGACACGAATCCCAATGTTTCAGTTTGTGTGCCCTTAGCACTCCTGCACATGGCAAGAGCTGCAGTTGTAGGGAGTGCAGCTGCTGCAGATCTTTGTGAAGGTGCTCTCAACACCCGTCAAAATGCCAAAAGAATCTGACATACGCAAATTCACGTTTCTGAAGATTTGAGTGCTTATTCCTCTAGTCTTGGCCCATAACCTGAATACCTGCTTCTCAATCTTCTTTCCTCCTCTCATCTCACAGCCTCTATCTTCAAATAGACAGTGGGTATCAATCTCTCTCTCCCTGCCCCTTTTTTTCCCTTGTCTCCAAGTCTACTCCATTGGAAAATTGAGGAGCTACCTAGAGTAGATCATGGTATGGGAAGTAATAAAAACATAAAGGAGACAGGGTTCCTGATCTTTCTATTCAAGTCAGGCCACCAGGTTGTCCAGCTTTGCAAAGTAATAAAATTAATTCTGTAGAAGTCTGAACTGTTCTTAAGTATCAACTTTCTAAATCTTCTTTGAAGTTTGTGTCTGCAGTGTTAGCTCACTATGACAAAGGTACTTTGGGAAGAAATACATTTAAAATCTGTGTTTCTGAACATATGTTACATATAGAAGGGTAGATATGCTCTATACTCCTACCCAAATATTCATACATGTGCAATTTTTCCTTTTCTTACTCAAGCTTTGAATTCTGCTGTTCTTTTGTACTAAATCACCTTTTAGGGGGAGGGAATCAGAATCACAAGGCCAAAAACTAATCCTAAACAAACCAGATTATTCATCATAAATTGCATACCCTTATGTGGTCTGATCACTCGTTTATCTTAGATCAAAAGTCTCCAAGTGACTTTAAACATTGATCCTCCACATAACACCAGGATGAGCAAACCCAGCAGCTTCAGATGTTTTATTCTAATGTGAGATGTGTATCTCATTAATAAAATCATGTGAAGCATCTCAGGGCATTTCTGCCTTGGCACTTCCAATGGCAAGGAAAGCAATAATTCCCAATCTATGCTTCTTAAAAGCAGTTAAAGGTCATGAATAAATTACTGAGAACTTCAGCATGGAACGAAAATGGACTGGTGCTAGAATGAAAACATAAATATTTATTATAATTAAAATCCTCCTCACACAGAAACATTTCTTTACAATATTTAACATTTTGATACCAAGGAGGCCAAGGTTATAATGCCGTAGCAAAAGACAACCTTTACCTGTTTCTGTGAACAGTAAATAAGCAGGCAAAATGGAAAACACCACCTTTTACATTTAATCTATATTAGGCATTTCATTAGTGTAGCTTTCTCTTATGCCTTCAAATTCTTTGTATCCCCATACATCTGCATAGAAACTGTTTACTAAAATGTCTAAAGTCAAGCTATCTTCATTAGGTGGGAAGTAAAAAGGCAAAATGATAATGCTAAGTAAATTTAAAAAAAAATCTCCCAAATGACTTCACATTCATTATGAAAAGTATTTAAAAGACAACTTCAGGTAGCCATTTTTACTTGAATTACTGTCAATTATTTTGTTCCAGAAAGAGAGTGTAGCTTTCATCATGGAACCTCCCTGAAACCCCGGTTACCACTCAATGTCTTCATTTCTACTGTTTGCCTCTGCAGACATCAATCCTAGGGAACTTCAGCAATTAAAAAGATTGAGCATGAAGGCTCTAGAATTTGTGAGGCTTTTTCTCACAGTTTTGTGACAAGCTACGTCTTCCTTACAAAGCAAAAATTCTATCTGATGTAGTAACACTAAACTCTGTTTTGTGTTTCTACGACAATATTTTTTACAATTTCTTTCTCTTACAACTTAACGTAGGCCTAGGAAAATCTCAAACCATATGGAGACTGACATCTCCTAATTTCAGACAGACATTACAATTCTAAAGGAAGACAAAAGATATTTGGCTGCTATAATTGTACAGAAGGAAAAAAATAAAAAGGTGCAATAGCAGAGAATGAACTGAGTACAGAAAAGATGAGATTCTCACAACAGGAAAACCCAGCCTGACTCTTTGAGTTTCAATGCTGAACAGGCTGCCTTTACCTTCCATCTGCTGTCCACATTCCTAAATGTTTCTCAAGGCAGGTAATGAAAGCCATGATTAGATTAATCAAACAATCCAGATTAAAATCAGATATTAAGAGTCACATTTGTTCAGACTTTTTTCCTCACTCAGACTTTTCACTCACTCACTTCCTCACTTTTCACCTCACTCTTGGGTGTGTCTAAGGAAGCCAAGAATCTGTCTAACTGTGCTGTGGAGAAGCAATAAGACGTAAGAAGATTATTTTGTTGCTTCATTCACAGTGAGTGCTATGCAAAGCATACAGCTGCACTCAGAAAGTGGCCTAGGATCCACTCATGCCAGATCCTCTGCAGACTGCTGAAGCCGAGCTCCCTGTTGCACCTCCCTTTCTTGCCCTTTGCTCCTTACAGTCCCAGCTGCTTGGTTACCAATTCCAGACAGGGGTGGACCCCATTCCTGTCCTGCCCACATCTTTATGGCCACCTGGAGAGCTGGGGCAAGAACTCAAGCCCATGAGGGCTGAAGAAAGCTGAAGTCTTCAACTGAGACAGAAACCTCCCTTATCTCACCCAATGTGACTGTGGCTCTTATTCTTTTCTGCCAAACTGCACTTAATCTGGGGTAGGAATAGTAGGGCTACAGACAAGCAAGGATGCATTTTTGACTACGACTTGTGGGCAGTTCTGAATTCATACTAAGTTCTTTCTGGAACTTCCACCTCACAATTTTAAATCTCATGCATATTGGCTTGAATGGGAAATGGGCCCTGTCCCGAAATATGAAGTATATTTACAGGTCTAAAATGAGGAACATGCAGTACTACCCTACCTCACTGTCAATAAAAGTAATAATCCATTAAATAAAAAATGTATTTTTATACTTGGTATTTCTCTGTTCCCTTTTTTCAGCATTATATTGTTAATAGAAATTTGTATGTGAAAAAACAGTCTTTGAGAAGCATTTGTAAAATGCTTAACACAATTCTGTCTTAGGTCTTCTTTCAGAACCTAAAGCAAACACGTATTAACAAAGCCCAGCTCCAAACATGTCCAGGTAACATAAAGACACGAATTAAAGGAACACCACATGATATCTGCTGCTTAATCAAAATCCCAATATATAGGCCAGCAGTGTTGGCACCACCAGCACCTACACTGCAGTAAACCACTGTGTGTGCCAGTGCTAAAAACACTTCTTATTGATTGGTTTTTTTACGAATAGGATGTGAAAGTAGTAAGACAAATTCAGGCAACAGAAAGCTGAAGGAGATAGTCTGACAAAGAAAAAAAAAAAATTCACAGTGGAATACCAACAAAGCGAAAACACAAAGTGTGTAATACATCACCAGTCTGGAAATAAACAAAGAGGCTTTCCACTGTTTTTTCAACTTTTCAGGTGACCGCAACTAATTGCCAAAAAATAAGTCATAAATATTCTATGAAGCAAATACAGTAACACACACAATGTGTGCCCCATTCTTCCCTTGTCTGCATGCTTACTGCTCCCGCTGATTTCTGTGAGTGGTGAGTATATGTATGTGAGAATATTTGGTCCATGCTGCTCATAAGAGAAGACAGGATGACAGAATTGCTGAACTGAGACCTAGGATGGCGGGTTAATCTGATTCTAAATCCAGTGTGAATAAAGCACTTGAATTGCTGAAGCTTCACCTAGACACATCAACCTTCACTCTTCCCTCCTCCCCCCTAGCAAGGATGTGGATGTTGTTATATGTGTTAGTGTTAGAGGGTCCTACAGCATTAAAAAGCTAATTTTGTGTTAGCAAATGGTGCTGGATTTACAGCTCTGGAGGATAAAATGCTTTAAAATGGGTAAATAATTTGACATTTATACAGTGACTTTTGTCCTGAAGATTTGCTACAACGTGCTTATCAAACTGTACACATTTGGTGGCACTGAAATACAGCCAATTTGGTGTGCAGCCCAGAGCACAACACAGCAAGATGAGAAGGAAGGTATTTAACTAGGTACACCAGGGAAAACCTATTCTCGAAACCTTTTTTTTTTGGAAATGTAGTGCCCATATTGACCAAAGGGAATGGTGGATTTCAAAATTTCAACCCCAAGGCTGTCACAAAGACAACTACAAAACAGGTTTGCATTTCCCCTCTCTCATTCAGACAGATACAACAGTCTAAATACAATGACATTGTTTTCTAACTTTAGGTGTGGACCATTAAGACCTCAATTTATACTAAGATGGTGTGCAAACTGCAGAACAGCCTTTACATGCCTTGTTGCTGCCAATCAGCTCACATTTGTTCACCAGTATAAAGTATCTCGAAATTTAAGTTGATATTTCTAGTAGGCACAGATCATTTCTGTTCTGTATCCCACTTGATACACAATTTCTCAGCCAAGACTACAAGCAAAAAAAGGGGGAAAATGAGAGTGAGTTTTGTGACTCCAATCCTGAACTAGCAAAATTCAAAAGATCAGATACCCTAATGTCACTCTAATACAAAAGATCAACTTAATTTGACTTACTCTGAACCTGCTGAGATCTCTCCAAAGTTTCCAATAGTCTTGCACAGAAATGTGAATGTACACACATGCACCTATAAATACACACACATATTTAACATGCTCGCTTAGAATTTCAAGAAAGCATGAACATATAGATAATACAAAGTAGGAGTAAGTCATAGATGGCCACAAATGTGATAAGAACAATGCATAATCTAACAGGACCAGGCTGCAGTCTGTCAGAATGATCCAAGATAAAGAACATAGAAACTAGGAGTGAAATTATTTAGATGGTTGTTTAGAATGTGTAGGACCTAGGATTGAATGATTCTCGCTCCTAGACAGCTTTCATGCTGGTTTGTTTTTGGGGTTTTTTTCATTAATTTGGACAACTGAATGAACTTCTTGGTATTAAACTCATGCTTTTGAAATGGAAACTATACCTGCAGTGGTTTGCATTTATCTAGATTTTTTGCTGAAAAACTGAACTATAGTACTGATAAATTTTGAAGAAAAGACTTTGGGGTCGAAGTCGAGGGGCTCATAACCATTTTAGGCAACACTCACTTGAAAGTCCCCTAGTCCACATACCTCTGATTTGCTTTTGAAATATCCCACCTTTTGTTTCACTCCATTTGAATCTCTGTGATAATTGTATGAAAGTTTCTCTATTTTTGCTCATGGAGAAATCACAAAGCAGGCCTCTGAGTAAGGTCACACACTTTTTTCCCTCAGTCTTCCTTCCATGACCAATAGATATTTAAGTGAGACCATGAATGCCAATCTAAATAAGATGACTTGTCACTGCCAAATGCACACAGAGCAAAGATTTGACATACTACGCACTAGTTACAACCTCTACTGAGAGGAATTTGTTGGGGGTGGGGGGGAGGATTTACATTAATGACCTTTCCCAACACCTGAAAACAAACCTCTCAAACCTCTGCAGGTGTCAGTTCTTTAACATCTTGGGTAGCGAGGAGAGAAATCATCTAGGAATAGAGCCTTAGAATATCAGATGTTATTTATAGCAATTTGATTAACCAGTGAGGCTTCACAGACACTACTTTACCTCCCTCCAATAAACCTCCCAGTCATTCATTAAAATTAATACACATTAAAAACTCCATTTAAATTACAAGGTTGTATTTGAGATATTAAGAATGAATCCAATCACATATTTTACAAGTAAAAGATATTAATGTGGCTTTCAAGAGCTCAAGCATTATAGTAGCTATCTAATATTACCAAGAATATTCTGTTTTTATTTGCAAATTTATTTATGTTTTACAAGCTGAAATGTCATTACTTGGCAGCTGACTATTTGACGTTCACACAAAATATGCTCAGCTTGAAAATTTTCTTGAAAACAGTGAGGTCCAGCCATACTCATCTCCAGAAATATGTTATCCTAATGCAAAAGCACACACAAACAGGTTATCAAGTCTGCTCATCACTAATGTAGCTGTTGAAGAAACCATCTGTGATCACAACACACTCTAGAAATCTTCTGACGGAGCCTAGTTATACGTAAAAACCACTCAAACTGAATTCTGCTTGGAAGCTTCGGCACATACATCCTGTGGAATGCATCATCACCAGCATTTTCAGACTGCCACAGGCAAGAGAGGATTTTCAAGGGAAAATCAGCATGTCAGCTGCTGACCTCTGAAAAAATTTGGTCATCAGTGTCACCATGGGCCATACTTTTGATAAAGTGAAAACAGGAATTTAACTTTTACAGTCTCTGTGACCCACAAATGGACATTGAGATCCTATAAATTTTGCCCTGAACTCTTTTGAATGCATCATTTCAAATGTCAATGAAAATAATCTTCTTTCGGCCAGAGCTGAGTCAAGAACAGAAAATATTTTCACAAATACCTGTTTCAATCTTGAAGTACACTAAACTCCACTGTATCCTTTTGCTTCTCCCAAATATTTAAGACTACCAGCATGACCAGGAAGAATCCTCATAATCTGGGATTTTTTTGTTTCAATCACACACTTTGTGGAAAACACTTTGTGGCCAGTTTTGTACGGGGCAGATGTTTTGTAGACCACTGTGATCCCTGTAGCTGCTTGATGCCTGCCTGCTGTTCTAGAATACTGAACGCAAAGACCTACTTAGTGATCTCCTACAGCCTTCTGTTCCTACCAATTTTCATATTAATTTTATAACTATTGTTGAAACGCATTCTTAAACGTTAACATTTCTTACATGAACACCATAGCCTATGAAATATAATTCTATTCTAGTGATATTGTTTTGATTAGTAGGTTTAAAAGGAGGAGGAAATTTTTTTGCATCAATTTGAAATAATTGTGCTTGTTCAAGCAACCAGTTTGTATCAAATAAAACTTGCCTACTTGGGAATTGAACATTGTATTCAGTTCAGAAATAGATTTTTGAGAATATTATTGACAATTTTAAAAGTGCATTTTGAAAATGCTTCCTTTATTACATGTAAGCTATCCACTATCTCAATGAATTCATTTGGATTGAAAATTCATTGAAATTTTGTAAATAGTCAGGTTGTGTTTATACTTCAAAAGAAACAAAGTTTACAGTAGAAACAAAGTGCTCCAATACAGCATTCTCTTCATGTTTTCGTATGCGGTAACTACAACACCACCTAATAAGTTTCATGAAACCTATTTCAAGCAATTAGCTCTCTAGCAATTCTTTCCATCAGTCTGTCAGTGCCAGAGTTTATGACACCAGCATAGATGCCAATACCAAGCAAAATTAACAAAGATGTACTTTGATCTTCTGCATTGTTATTCAAAAATGTAAATGTCCAATTTGCACAAGGAATATAAGCAGCAATAGATTATAATTAGTTTTGCCTCAAACTGTTCACCTTTTATTCAAATATAATGACAACTAATTTGACATTAACGCAGCATAAACACTTTCCTTTTTGGATAGCACCATATGGATTTTGTATTCTCAGAAGACAAGGCAATGGCTAGAAGTATATCTCCAAGGTCACATGTACTTCCATAAACATTACATTGTACTGTTTCAGGGGAATGAATACAAGAGCCCAGCTAATTAAATAAAACAAATGAATCCATAAACGAAACATTAAGTGCATACAAGTGGATCAACTTTGTCAGATGCCGAGTAATTTTCATTATCAACAACATGATCAGTTTAAAAAATCATATCAATTTGCAACTAAAATTTTAAAATGAGAATTCAGAAGACTACAGTAAGGATTTTCTCATCACTCTTGATTTGCTTTTGCCTTACAGCAAGAAAACTATTTAGCACTTTAAGAAACTACCATATATTAGATTGTGCACCATCAAAAGAGCTCTCTAGATGGCAGAAACCATCCCTCAAACCCTTTTCACCAAAATATAGACACCAGCTTGGAGAGGAATGGACAGAGAATATCTGGAGTCAGTTGTTTTCTTGTTTTGTGTTCCTCCTCCCAGAACCCCAATTTTGGTAAAAACTACAACAGGAACAACATTCAGAGGAGAATTTGAGTATCGTAAGAGACAAATTATTTGAACCAAAAGCAGATGTAATAGAAATTACAATGAACATAAGATCAACTAATGACTAATAAAATTTCTGTGACAAATGCAAAATCTAAAATAGAAGATGATAAAATTAGGTGGATTAGTAAATTATAAGTTATCAATGTAATGTGGGCACAAAGACTGGAAATTAAACCCCGCTGCAGCTCTGGTAAAGGAAATAATAAAGGCAGTCTACAAGGCACTGGCTGGACTAAACTACGAATATTGCATTCAGTCCTGGTCAATCATTCTCACAAAAGTCACACTGAAAGTTACTCCTACTTTTGTTTTATATATATATATATATATATAAAATAAACTGAGAGAGAGAAAGAAAGAATGATATGGTCAAGTACTATGTTTACAGGTAACTGTCAAATGTTTTTTTACAGAATTGTGCATAGCTAATATACTTTTTTAAATTATACTGATTTTTTTTCTCCCTGGTCTACTTCCTGCTGTGAATTACCTGAACTCGTGGTTTTGTAATTTTTGGGAGATATATGATCCTCTGTCTACCAGGACAAAACAGAATGCTGTATTAAAGAAAACCTCTTCTAAAGGAAATTTGTGGACAGAATCTGATACCAGACAAATTAGGTACATCTAAATTACAGGTGTGGAGCAGAGTAAAAAAAAGCTTCCTGTATTAGAACATCACTCAGCATTGATATATAGTTCAAGTGCTTTGTCACAAGTAGAATCAGACAGACAGTGAAGCATCTACTTGCACATCTATTTATGAATGCTTTCCAATGCTGGCTCAGAAAATCATCCCCTGGACAGGTTCAGCCCCTCAAGTAAAGATAAAGAATATTATCCCCATGGTTAAAGATTTATTAATAGAGACATTATTCCTGCTTCTTGCAACTACAGCTGTTTTCAACCTCTTATTTTACTTATTTGAAGAAAGACCACTATCTTCAAACCTAGTAGAATTGGAAAATAAAGGCTCTGGGAAGATGAACAACAGTATCAATCTGCGTAGAAGTCAGTGAAAGTATCTCTTCGTGTCAGAGACATCTCCTTGGTGTGGATACTCTTAACTGTCCTCAAAGACACTAACTGGAATCTTTCAATGAAACAAATCATCTCATGATGCTATGTGATGCCAAACACAGGAATATCATGGACAGTGTTATGTTGCATTGTTCAAGAAAAATATTGCAAAGGCCTACATATAAAAAATAAAAAAATTCAAAATCTTCACATTAAAAACCATAAAATATCAGATCAAGAATAAATTCTAAACAACCCACGGAGCAAAAAAACCCAAAAACTCTGATAGATAGGACACATGAATAAAGCATAATCCATAGAGGGGTAATTGCAACCAACTTTTACTATCTTTTGTCTTAAGGAAGGTTACTCAGTTGAGGAGAAAGCCATAAACTTCTAATGTGTACGTAGAAGAAGTAGAACTCCCTTTAAAATTCATAATCAGGAAAACTATACATGACTGAAAGGAAAACTGAACATCTTGGTACAACTATCTTATTCAGAATTATACTGAGATTTCCAATGGTAGCTAATGACATTAAAATATTTAAGAACTCTAATCCTGTGAGATTTGAAGGAACAGCTAAAATGCATTCATTAAACAAATCACTGACAGTGGATAGACACCATGGGGAAAAATAAACCTGATACAAATGAACTTGCTCCCCAGATTAAACATGTATATGCCTAGGAGATTCTACCTCTGCCCAATGCTACTTTCAAAATGTGAATTATGCCCTGGAAAAGGTGGAACAGTCACCATAAACACACACACTTTAAAAGATTTCATCCAAGAAATGAAGGAGGACAGTTACATACTTAGGTCTTTGGTAATATGTACTACTTTTTTTGAAAACTGTGTCATTCCATAGATGGAAATGATCATAGATAAGATGTTTATATGCTCAAGTTGCCATTCATAGCTATCCTGATCTAAATATTGTATGTGCCAAAGAGAATCCACCCCTTATCCACATATCTCTGTAGATACAATCTGGTTTAGTGTACCAAGAATAAATCTGTCCTTCATCTTGTGTTGACACTTCACTGGATGGACTTTCATGGTAAAATGTAGAAAAAGTGGAATACAGCATATTACAGATAAACTATGCAAAACTGGGAATTGGCCAGCCAGAAAAATAAGAAAACTTGCATTTTGTAAGCAATCATAATATTTTCTAAAGCCATTATTTAATCAGAGCTTAATCTGTCTGTCTTGTCTGGCAAAAAGACAAAGAAAGTGGTGGTGCAGGAGGGATGCACGGGATGCATCTACATATCCCACTTAGTGCAACAGAACCATCCTGTTCACTTGCTCAGTGACAGAAATGCATTGCATTATATCTGGATTTCAGTCCTGTGGTATGGACTTAACTGCATCTTGAAATGCACTTGAAATGCTTTTTCCTGAGGTAGAACCAATGCTGAGGTAATATGCCAGGGCAGAGTGCCTCCCACATGCTAGGACACAAGATGATGCCTTCCTCAGGAGAAAAACACATCCTCTCAGAGGTTTTCTAGCAGTGTACTCAATCCATATGCATGAATTTCTTTTAGTAACAGTGAGTGGAATGGGGACAGTCATCTGGGAGGGCTGTATAAAATCTGCTTTGTGTCATCTGCTGGATACAGATTCATCTTCTGTACCTAAGACTAGCAACTAGCATCACGTTCATTGCCAGCAAACAGAAAATACAGATATATGCTCCTAGAACAGTATCAGAACATGATAAATCAACGTTGTCCTTTTCTCTTCAGGCTATGCCAGCCATTATTAGAGACACAATGTAAAGACATTGGCATGATGGGATATAGGACATGCAGGGCTGCATCACGCAGCAAAAGGAACATTACATAATTTATGGCAATAATTTCCTAAAGGTAAACATTACTTTTGTTAACTATTATTTTGATCACTAAACATAACTGCTCTGAGATTTGATTCTGTGATAAATCAGATCTCGTAACAATGGTTTAATTATCACTACTCTTTCTGAGTGACAGGTGATCAATTTCATTAAATCAGATCTCGTAACAATGGTTTAATTATCACTACTCTTTCTGAGTGACAGGTGATCAATTTCATTAACTCCTCTTCATTTATACTTGTACTCTTCTTCATCCAGGTATCCTTGACTGATTGTCTTTCTCATCTCATCTCAAATCCCAGTTTACTGACTTGATTTCTAGTTGATACGATTTTCTGTTGCACAATTCAATTTATGAAACTGACCCAGCCAGTAGACTTCCTCAGTGGTCATAGAACTCTAAACAATTCTCTGTAAGACCTAGTTTCAAGTGCCTATTAAAAAAATAAAATGAAATTTTAAAAAATCTGGTGGTATTGTACTCTGCCTCCAAAAGACAGATTTTACTTTAAAGTTGAACACTCCTTGATAAACCTGCTAGGACTTCCTTTACTGTCTTGGGTAATAACCTAGCCTGTATACCAAACTTTCAATCTAAATAGAACATTCTCCCTCTCCATCAGATTCCTGCTCCTTTTTCTTTTACCTGCTTTGTTTTGGCTATTGAGTGCAAATCTGTACTATTTTCCTATGATATACATCCTTTTCTTCAACTACAGTCTTTCATTCATCATCTTATGAAGTATATGAATTTTTTATAATTCATGTAGCTCAAATTACTGGAAAATCTACTGTTCATCTTGAGAGACCTCTAAATCTTTCCAGCACCTTTTTCATTTCTCTCTCTGTGCTGAATAAATGAGGTGGTATTGTGCATCCTCACTTTACCCTTTTACTGACAGCAACCCCTCTATTAATATTGCTTCCACTTCTTAGATAACTTAAACTAAGTTTCTCTGGTTCTTGAAGGACTCATTTTAAGCCCTAAGTACTTTTAATAATCTGTATATAAAGAAATCTTCTGGATAAAACATGGTCTTTTTAAATTTATTTTTTAAAATGCTGTTTTCTTCCTCATAACTATACATCCTTTAAAATTTTAAACACATTCTTATTTTTGTCGTAAAAAAATCATGTAGTCAAAGAAGGTCTGAGTAGGAGAACAAGTATTTAGATTAGCAGCAAGAAAAATATTTAATTATTATGGATGAAGGACTCCATGACACAAGGGCATATAGGTGATGTAGCAAAAAATGTTGACTGTGCAATTGGTTATAACTCTAAAGGAAGCTGAGAGTTACAAACAATCAGAAAACCTTGTACAGGCACTTTGAAGGGCTTAATCCTACTATCATATATATGGGTGACCGTCACTGACTTTACAAAATAAGCTAAAGATGCATAGCTTTCAATGCATTTTTTATTCAGAGCAGGTGGAACTATCAATATTGGAAAAGGTTTTAGAATGTACTTAGAACTTGTCACCACAGGTAGATTCAGACACCTTACAGTTTGAACTTGCAGTGATGTAGAAAAAACCCAATCTGTTTAGTTAAGTACAGGGACAAGATAGAGATTTTTTTTTTAAGTCATTAAGATGTTCATGAAAACAGACAGAAACAGCAATTCACATGAACAAACCCTGATGCTGAATCCTGAGAGAGAGGTTTTTCTCTGCTCTGAAACCTTTGATATCTGGTTACATTTGCTTTTCATTTCCTATTCAGCTGTAAACTTTGGAACTTCCTGTGCTAATCCATCCAACTCTGGACACTACCATACCTTTGAAAAAAAAGCCTTTCAAAACAAAATCAACACCAGGATCAGCATCAGCATAAATTGAGTTTTACTCAACTCTTCTGCTTCTATGCTTGAGAAGCATATTTCTCTCAGGAGATTTTTCTTCACTAAGTGTTAAAGGTAGAAAATACATCAGGGATTGAATATTCCAGCCATCCCCATGAAAAACACAACCTGTAGACACTGGACTGTAACATTTGATCTGGGATGTGACGCCACACGAAGATAACTAGGTTAGTGGTTTCCTCCTTGAAGTGAAAGCTTATGCTGGTTTTTAGCTGGGTTATAGGCTGTCCTGAATGGAAGAGATATACCAAAACCAGAATTTATTATTACCTTTAGTGTCCATGACTGTTTAACATAATGTGGGTGTATTAGATGACACTATTGCCTTGCATCCTAATGGGCTACCTATGGTCAAACACCAATGTTTGTGTGCAAATAAAATATTTATGTTTTATAACATTAAAGAAAAGGACCATGTGAAGCTAATATCATCACTTATCTGCTGGAAAGCTGACCTGAAAGATCACACACTTCAGCATCCTTCTGACAGAGTAGCTCCACTGATGTAACCAGACAGCTAGTGTCAGAAAAGGGAAAAGATCACCATGAACACATTAAATTTTTCATAACATTGCTTAAATCTCCCACAGGAATCAATAAGTTGAGGGGGGTGGGGAAGGAAGCTTGTTGTTTTTTTTTTTTTTAAATTGCTCTGTTCAGTATTTTTTCCACTGTTTTTAATTTAGGCTGGTTTTGAATAGACTGCAAATAAAGCAACATTCACGTTTAAACCATAGTAGTTCTTAGTGCATAGTAGTAGAGTAGCTGAGATGGTTTTAGACAAAAATCAGCAAGAATAGAAAGTGCTAAATGTGCTTCTGCCAAGTGACTTTCCATAGCACAATTATTTTGTTGTTTTTTTTTTTAAATCTGAAATATGGGGGATTTTGCTAGCTGCTTAATGCTATACATCTTTAGAAAGTTTAGAATTAAACTTCCAAAATACATATACCATTTCCCAGCTTCAAGTGTCTCTGAATTGCTACAAGAAGACATAATTTCAAAAGGTGACAGAAAGTCTTTGCTAACAGAACTACAGCTCTCTTTTCTTTGTGGTATTATTCAGCTCTCTCAATGGTTTGCAGTTGGAAAGAGCTAAAAAGAACCCTATGACCCCATGCATGTCTGTAGGTTTGGACCAGGACACGCTGCTGCTATTAGAGCTCATTGTGTGGGAGGTGAAATTTTCTGTATGCAAGTAAAATGTATGGCTCTTTCCGGCTTTCCTTCCTGAAGCTTGCATGGAAGCTACATTTTCCCAGTTTTAACTCAATTGCCATTCAGCAAATGCAACCTTTCTAGTTTTGCAGCATGTGGGAGTCAGCACGTGTACCTTATCTTGTCTTTCCATCGCATACAAGGAGAATATTTTTAGCCTTCAGCACCTAATTAAAAAAGGTGAAGCTGTCATCTTCTTCCACGCCTGTGCTAGTTGACATGGAGCATTGCAAATTACTTTCTGCTGGGCAGAGGGAAGGTGAGCTTTGTCTAGCTTTGTGCTTCAATTACAGTCCCATGCTGGCAGGCAATTTATTCCCGTTGCCACAGCCCTTGTTTTCCTACTTCCTGGTTACAGAGACCATAAGCTCTGCTGATCTTTGGCTAGGAGCAACATGAAGGAGAATCTTGCCTTTGCTAGAATGAAAGAGGAATTAATGGTTAGACCTCGGAGGGAGGGAAAGGGACTTTAATTACTACTCTGATCCCCACAGAATTTAAGAGATGGTTTGAACTCTCATGCTGCTGCAAAGCCACCTCAAAATTTTGCGATTAACCAACTTTGCTTTTGTTCCATAAATAAGAAGTACAGGTTTACATTAATTTCCACTCCCAGTTGCACATGTTTAGAGCTTTTGTTGATAATTTCTATAAACTGTAATATGCAGCTATCTTTGTCCCTATACTTGTCTTTTTTTATTATTATTATTTTATCTCACACTTTCTTAATATACCCAGAGATTTTAAATAAAGGAAATAGTAGATTAATAATAATTACTTTTATTACAGTATTTTGGAAATTATTTGAAATATTTTAGATCTAAATTTAAGAATGGAAAATTGTACTACACTGACTTTAGAAATGGGATTAGATTTGCTTTGTTAACAGCAACATAAGAATAACATGCTAAAAAATGTAGATTTTATTAGCCCAGTATATTGTAATTTCAGAGTGCTTTCTGCAGAACTGCTTTAAAGGAGTTGCTCATCAGCACCATGTTGCTACACAACCTGAAGTATATAATTTGCTTGCTTTAGAAAAAGTGCCCTTGTTCTTCTGGGTCAAGGTGGTATAATACCAATTAAAGTACTAAGTGAAGCCAACATAGTCTATTAGACAGCTGCATTTATCTGTAAAAAGCAAGAAGAAAATAATACATTAAAAGAACCACAGAATCAAGTGGTAAAAAAGAAAAAAAAATCCTAAGCAAGAGAAGAAAGATATCCTAACTGGTTTCTTTTTTTTTTTTCTTTTTTTTTTTTTTAATTTTTTTACATTTATATTTAAGACCCTTTAATACTACTGGGAATTATATGCAAGTGCACTAAAAAAGAAAAAAAAGAAAAAAAAAGACGAAATACTGTGGCCATGTTTTAAAATAGATGGAAGCAAACAGGGAATAGAAAAGGCAAGTTGTGGTGAGAAAAGAGAGCCACACAAATAAGAGAGGTAAGTAATTAACAACTAAATGTTAATAAGTAACTGGAGTGATGTTAAAGCAGTAGTGGCACTTGGGGACCATAGCTAAAAGAACAATTAGATTTCTGCTGTTAACAATAAAAATACAGGTAAGTGTGAAAGACACAGTCTACAGGAAAGGATGAGGTTCTTCAAACAGTTGCCTTACTGAGACCTGAAATATAGGAGAGAAGCCTGATTCCTAAGAGCACCTCCATTAATAAAAATAAACTGTCCTTAACCCCTACATGTCAGTATTTTACACTACAAATGAGATTCATCAGGAAAGAGAGAATACTGAACAAAAATAAGAGGTTGATCTTAAATTCAGCTCTCCTAGAGAGGCATCTCTTCTAATTCCAACCTCTGGACTCCCTCTGTAGCCAAACAGGAGAAACAGGAACCTCCATGGGGAAATCAATTCAATCCAAATAACTGATATCTGAAACCTGAAGTTGAATTGCCCTGTGGAAGTTCTGGTTTTCTTGACAATAAGTTGCTGCCTAGAGGACTAAGTTGGGGTACTTGTTAAAGGTCAGATGAATGAATCCTATCTGGAACATTTTCAGAGAAGACACAAGGCAGTGACTGTTGTTTCATATGATCCTGAAATACGTTTGCTGAATTACCTTGAAGGAATCAAGGACCTAGACTTGAACACTAACAAAACAAAGCCAGACATAAAATCCAAGAAATGTTGCTTTTCATATTAGCAAAAAAAAGCTGGCACAATGCAGAGAGAAGCAATAGAGCAGGAAAGATGCTCAGGAAGCAATAGAGCAGGAAAGATGCAGAGAGAAGCAATAGAGCAGGAAAGAAGCAACAAAGAAACTAATCCTTTTACTGCCATCAGAAGTTCAGTGATCACTTCTTCCACTGTATAATACTTTTCTCATAAAACCTGCCTGAAACTTGTATTGAAAATTATTGTCTCTCAAATTAACAAACAAGTCCTTTAGCTACTCTGAATATAAAGAAATTGGGTTTTTCCTTAAATAGGATCCCACTGTACTAGTTTTCTTGATTATTTATTTTTTTTGTTTTTTATACTTGGCAGAAGTATTTAAGTTGATGCTAGGTAAATTGTGTCAAGCTAACAGTAAAAGAAGATTCAAGTAGATGTCACATCAGCTAATAGCCCAATCTGGCCAGCAGTAGCAAGGATTTTTCCAAAAACTAACTCATTCAATTTGTTTTTGTACATATCCATGGCTTTTGCTCAGGATGTGCTCTAAGAACTGGTAGTTGCAGAGATAGTGTCTGCTTGAGGCTCACGAACTGCTGGGTCGAATGAGACCAGGAGGGCTCTCAGCAAATGTCCTACAAGCACCATAACTTCCCAAGTCAAGAAAGGAGCACTTTGCTTCCCAGAGGGAAAGGGACATTGGAAGAGTGCAATGACTGCAGGAGCTGCCAAGGCACCTGTTTGATGGCTATCCATCCCCAGACTGTCTAATTTCCTCTTATCACCTTCAGCAGAAATGTGCAACAGATTGTTAAGGAGTATTACAGCACAAACTCAACACAGATAAGTATAAAATTGCTCCTCCTCAGTAAACCATTTGTGAGAATTCAGACATGGGCATCCCTGGTGTTAATCTCATTCACAAGATGTAAAGGGCAAGAAACAAAACAAAAAAACTGGTCTCCTTCCCTAAAGAAAAAAACCCCCACCCCAAACTCTTAAAGTTGCTGTAGCTGCTTCATTCTGCAGTCATTAGAGCAAAAAGGAACGTAACTCTGCTTAGTTCACTGGAAGCAAAAAAATCAAACCATGAGTTTTTTTCAAACACTCCTTTTAACTAAGTACTGAGGAGGAGAGAAAATTTTGTATTTTAAGTGTGGTGCGCACGGTTATTACTGAAAGGATTTTGAAAATAACGTACAGTTTCCATTAGTTCAGGTTTGTATGATCTGAAAGCATTTATAGGAACTATATTTAAGTTGAATTTGCAGTGCACTACTAGAACCCTAATAAGTCAGAACACCCGCAAGAACATTATTGCTTTATTCAGCTTTTTGAGATCCATTTTTCTTTTCAATTTTTTTTTTTTTTTAACATATTGGCAGTTTAAATTGTTCCTAAATGGCTTTCTATACTACTTTGGAATGGGAGAACCATGTATGTAGTTTCTTTTATTTTTATGTGTGACTATACTTCGAAACGTTCATCTGCTTTCAATTTATGGTCCCAGAGATCAAGAGATCATCTCTCACTCAGTCTTGAATATTTGCATTTAGGGCCTATTAAGGTACACAAAATTCATGTAACTCCTTTTTATGATATAAACTATGACAGCTTGAAGTAGAATAGAGATTATGATGAATACAGATTTTTTAAAAAAACAAGTTAAGGGGTTTTCAGGAAATACCCGTGTTCTTTCTATTTATGTGATTCTAGACTACTTTTCTGTGTTCATCTTTCAGTTAGACAGGTCATAGTCATCTCTATATGATGTGTTCCTTCCCTGTTCAGAAAATAAGAGATGTATAAAAGCAAAAGTTGTTTTGTTCAGAGGTTTATCTTTCACTAGAAGTGCCTGCTTCACTGCTATTTGAAGAACACTGATATGCATTTTATTTCTATTGCAATTCATCTGCTTATTTAAATATTTATTTATGGGAACTGTACTTCTTTCTCAATAATCAGATATAAGACATTAAATGTTATGAATATTCATAGGTTTTCAACCCCACTATAAATAGCAATACAGCAACCTGCCTTCATGAAGGAAAGGGGATCTTAAATATAGATTATAGAGAATATATGCATGCCTCATTAGTTATTTGGATTTGCATTTACACCCATTTAGCATAACCCATATAAATACTAACTTAAAAACCTGTTATCATCAAAAAAAAAAAAAAGAACCTGTCAACCTGAGCTTTTAACCAGTGGAACAGGCCACATTATAAAAGAAAAAATATCTGCAGAACTGGGATCTTGTATAACATCCTAATCAAGGCCTAGAACAACACATTCAGCATAAAAATTATTTTATATATCTTTGTTAAATACAGTACTATGACCACTAGTGGGAAAAATTTCTTGCACTATTGAAAACTTTAATGCTTTACTTAAATGAGTTAATTCTTTTTATGATTTCATTAACACTACTAAAACTACAAAACAGCATTAGAAATTCTTCTCAGAGACTACTACAAATAAAACACAGTGAGCTTGAGGAGGTGCACATTTTATTCCAATGACTTTTGCCCTTAGCATCCATGTGCACTCTCACCACTATAGCTGCCTTCAGTCTGATTTCTCTACCGGTTTGACTGTGACTTCTTTGTCCTCAGAATTCATCATAAACAGGCAAAAAAAAATTAGGCATTACCAGTTCTCTGAAATATTCCACTTATGAGAAAATTATTGCCTATTTCTCCATTTCATGAAACAATGGCCTAGAAGTTGAAACAGCTTTGCTACTGAGATACCATGAATTTGGTGTTTTTCCTTCCTTCTATTTATTATGTATTTGAGCAGCATATGAGGCTAGGGTCAGGTGAAAATTTAAATCTCATTTAGGAGAGTTATCTCAAATAATAGCAGTCCTGGCAACATATTTTTCATTCTTTGCTGTAATAAGCAACCATGCTCTGCAAAATATCTGTTTTGCTTGTCATCTGCTAAAACACAACATCAGCCTTAAAAATCAGGCTGAAAATATACTGAAAGTTATTAAAACCAGAAATACCTTTGGTGTATTACACCTCAGAAATGTTTGAACTTTCTTTTCATGTTTTTTTTCTAACCATCTTTAGTAAAGCATGAAGAACACACTCTTGGTATTAGTTCAAAGCTTCATCTCCTTCCAAAACTTCTTCTGCTGATTAGATGAAACCTCAGAAAGTTCTTTATCACATTCAGTTTATGTGGGCACCATACAGATGTACATACTTCATTAACTCTAAGCCTGCAGGTCCTGCATTATGTTTAGAGGCTTATCTCCAAGTAATGTAGGTGTTTGCTCTTTATAATTGCCACTAATATTAGTGAAAATGATCACATATTTTATGCAAACCTCAAAGCAACAGGTACATGACTTCTGTGTTCCTATGAAAATGGTGATAGGAATTTTCTAGAACCGTATCTGTGAATTCAGTGGTTTTCCTAAGAGTATGATGTAGATAACTAATATTACTTTTTATTTCTAGGAAACAGGAACAATGTTTTTGAAAATGTGTACCGAATTCAACACTATACACCCTTCTTAACTGTATGAAGTGCCTTTTATAAATGTGCTCTAGTTACTTCTGCAAAAGGACTTAATGTCAGCCCCTGAAATGCCATAGCAACAATAATGCAAAGACCATTTTAGGACATGGTGGTCTTGAGAAGCATGCTTCAGAACCTATTCAAAATTTCAGTTAGATGAAGGATAAATTCAGGATTCCACCAGAATAAAACTTGAGAACATGAATTTAAATTAATGTTTGACTATGTCTTTTAAAAGATGTAAATTGGAGGAAAATTGATGCTACATGTCTTTTTAATTGATTTGTTGTGGTAGATTCAGCTAAAGTATTTCAGATTTTTCCCTCCCACAATCTACTGTGAATTAGTTTTGAGGTTGTTACTAAATTGAATTCCAAAAGTGTAACTACAACAAAACACTATGAAGTCAGTTTCAATGAAAAGTGAATCTGGAACAGGTTTTTGTAGGTAGCATGCTTACTGTAGAAGGCCATAATAATCTTTAGCTCAACTAAAAGAAAAAAGGTTTTTTTGATTATGATAGGAGGCAAAAAGAGATGCTTTGTTTTAATTTAATTTTCTTGTTAGTGTCTTTCTTTAATACATAGTAATTATATGGCAAATCTTAACCAACTTTTAAGTAAAATGTCTGTTACTGAACAGGGAGAAAAACAAATTTCATAACTGATAATTTCAGCATGTATATCTAATTCAGCTATTTTAGATATGGCCAAACATCAAGTGCTCTTTCATGCAAGTGACCATAAGCACTGGGCAGAGCTGCAAGGCTGCAAGGAGATTTGTCTCCACTTCACTCACACTGTCACTAATGAGATTGTGAAGGTGATAATTAGATGGGAGTAACATTTCTGTGACCATACACAGTCTTGAATGGGATTAGGGCACTAGACACAGATGGAGGGAAAAGATAAAATTTGGAAGAATTCAGGGCAGTCAGAACAACTTGTGGAAAAACCCCCACTCTTGTTGCTTTGGTTTGGGCACCTGTACACACCCCCTAATTAACAGAGGATCTGTAGTGATGGAAGAAGTCTTATTCAAGGGTGAGAAAGATTTGAGGAAGGTAGAATAAAAGAAATTTTTCTTTCTAATAAGCTATGAAAAGGTAGTGGTGAAAAGGAAAAAAAGAAAAAAGCAAGGAGGGAAGATGGTGGCACAAAGGTCTATATTCAGTGATGTTGCAATGTAGTGTTTGGTCAGTGGTTTATATACATCTGTATAAAATAAACAGAGATGGCCTAGTTGGTGACAAAATAATGCAGACTATCTTCAAGACATCATATTTATTTTTGAGGTCAGATTGGCATTTGTATAAAAAAGAAGAAAAGTTTAGATATCAAGAAGGATGTGCAAGAAGACAAGAGCAAGTGAGGCCTAACATAAATTAAAACCATGGTGTAAGCATTTCCTGAACAACAAAAATGCCTTCTCTACTGTAAGAATTCCAGTAATATATTGAGATGTAGATCCTTGAGATGCCAAAAGTCTGGAACACGTGGACATCAAAATCCAGACTGTGATTTAGCTTCAACTTTCCTGTGTGAAAGCAGCAACAAAATTTCTGACATGCCAAGTGCCTAAATCTTCCATTTGTTGATTGGTTTGTCCAGAATGAATGAGAACTAACCCAAAGTGAACATACTTGTTCACAATAAATTCTCTCTGTAAATGTTCTAGTGAACAGAAATGCTAAATAACTTCAATCTCATGCTTGGCTACTATCAATAATACTCTTTATAGCACTGAATAATCACTAACTAATTAATCCAGACAATACCTTTGATGCAGCAGTTAAGCATTTCCCCACTGCAAGGGAAAAAAAAAGAGAAAAAATATAGAGGTCTAATTATCCAATGCCTTTGTTTATTTATAATAATGGAAGTGCGGACAATTTTACATCACCTATAAGTTAGTGGTTCATATTCTTTTGTTATTTGTGCTGATTTTGTACCTATCAAGCTACTTGGGAGTCTCTTGGGCAGTGATTTCATTGGTCCTAAGATGCCATCCACAGATGTCAGAATTATATCTTAGTTATACTAAGTCAAAGAAGATGAGCTCTTTCTCCTAGTCCTGTTCCAGTGCTGTACCAGCAAGAGTATCTGGAGAAACACATTCAAGAAATACTATTACATGAACAGGAGCTCCAAAGTAATTGCACAAGTGCAGCATTTTTTTTTCTAATAGTTACTAGTCATTTTGGTAAGTCAAAATATGAAATAAAGTCTTTTAAGACTGAAAAGGTCTTTTATACTTTGAATGTCTTCAGAAGCTGAAATATTTTTAAAATCTATAGAAATAAAATTTAAAGAAAAACTATAAACACTTCGGCAAAGATGTATGTCATATTTTTTAGTCTCTGAACCACACTTCTGAATGACAGAAGAAACATATGCAGGAAAAAGGGTTTGTGTGCCAGAAATCTTGTCTGGCTCCCTTCTCCAACTGTATCAGCTGCTCTAATAAAATACAGATTGCATACAGGCATTTCCCTACTGACACCACTAAACAATCACAGTTATACAGTCATCACTCACTCCATAAAAAAACATTAACACATACACAATCCATGTTTCCTTAAAATGTTTGTCAGATGTTTAATTATTGCTTTCATGATGAACAACAACATTTCTTAGAAAGAAAATACTTACTTTTGGACTTCTTAAGATAAAATATAAAAATAAAATATCCCCCAACCACAATGTTTTTTAAGAAGTATAATAGCTTGGTGTGAATTCTCTTGTTTTAAATAGCTTTCTCTATTTGAAAACTGTTTCTTCATTCCTTTTTGGGTTTGGCTTTGACAAAATGACTGCTTTATATTTGTTAGCAGTTTCAGTATTTATGACTTATCATACTGGTAGATGCACATCCATAATTTACTAACAGTGCAATTTAAGGATTATGAAACTTCAGGAAGCATCTAGGCTGGCCACAAAAATATGCAATAAAAACAGAACACACAATTACACATGGTTGCCTCAAAGCAAAATACAGATGAGTTCTTTCATCAGGCTGTGTCCTGCTGTGTTATCCTTGGTACAGAGATAGGAGTGGGAGCTTTGACTGTGCAAGGAAAGGGGTACTGTGCACACGTTAAGGCAATACTCTTCTGTTGCACCAGCCAATGGGAAATTAAATGATTGCATCTGTATCAATCAAGCAGTGTCACAGAAATGAAATCATAGTAATGGGACTGTTATCACAGGATCAATGCTGCCTGTTTTGAAATTTCTTCTGATTCACCTTGTGGTCTCAGCATTTATGTGGCAGCAAAAAGCCATTATCTGTTCTATTTCAGTCACATTTACTATTTCTCCTCATCTGTTCAGATGTCCATTCTTTGATGGCTCTAGTATATCATGCTTTTCATACTCCAGCAGTTATTTACGCCAACATTTTTGAGCACTTGAATGTTTAGGGTGAGAGAGGCTTTTTTTTCCTTTTCTCAAAACTTCATCACAGCTGAAATTCTGCTGGTGTAATTACATGATTGCATTTTCTTTATCCAATTGGAGGCTCCATGAAATCATATTAATGCAGTACCATCTCTGGAGCAGGTAGAAAAGCTTTCTCGTCACTAAAACATTCCCCAAATAAAATATGAACCATAATTTAAATAAGTGACAAAAGCACTAGTCTAGTTGTAAAAGTAGTTGCCGAAAAGTACAAATGAACTCACTCAAAATTTCCAGTTGCTCACAGATTTCACTGCATCTCTGTTACTTCACTAGGATCATAGGTTTGTGTTATCAAAAAAACAAAATCAAAGTACAACTATTACAGGCAGGGAGCAACTCTACACAGAAATCAGGGAGTGTTTCTGTATTACTTATGAAGAATGTAGGATATCTGAGAAAAATTGTGTAGGCCAGCTGAAAACTAGCCTTTTACTGTAATCTTCAAGGATAATGTAAAGATTAAGTATAGGATTGGAGTTCCTTAGATTATTTTTGTTCCTGGTTGAAACAGGAGGAGCATGGGTTTTTCACTGAAATTTGTCAAAGTACAGTGATGCTGTCTTCTAATCT
Organism: Aleadryas rufinucha; assembly: GCA_013397815.1. NCBI lineage: Eukaryota > Metazoa > Chordata > Aves > Passeriformes > Aleadryas > Aleadryas rufinucha. Next base: position 6,593 of record VZTH01016555.1, on the reverse strand, counting down.
CTGAAGCTGCAGACAAGCTGACTATGAATCTATAGTAATTATTATAGGTACTACTTTTTAAATATAGATCAATATTAAAGCATTAATATCCTCCAGAGTTAACTTGAAAGACAACACAACTCTCAAATATTCAAAATAGTAATTTAATTATAGCAAAATGACTGTTTTACTAGTATAACTACCAGGAGTAATGCTCATTTTAATTTATGCAATTACAGGTGACTTATAGGGAATACAGATATTCTGTAGAGTGTACAATTTTTTTCTGACACGGGCAAATTGGTTCTATGATTTTTATTATTCAAATTCAAAAGGCTAAGCCTTTGGAAGAAAAAAAAATGACATAGCAAAAAAAGGTTGCAATTTACTCAGTGGAAGTCTAAAACACCAGGTGCAGAGGAGAGACAAACAGCTTTCAGATTTTTAGTGCATTTTCTTTGCAAAAACAAGTCTTCAATCAGCACAAAAAACCTGCCCCCTCATTGAGAATGACAGCAGCAGCATAGCTGTTGCTCCAGGGAAAGAACTGAGCAAGGCAGGCTGTCAGGAGCTGTTACAGCCACTTCTACCACCAGAGACACCTCACAGGTAACCCTGTTAGCTGAAAATGAAAACTCCCTTCAATGATACAATGTTTATAATTTCAAATTCAACTCACTAATTATACTAATCAGACAGTTGCCATACCAAGAAAACATGAGCAAGACTAAGATGTGCAGCATAGAATATATATGCTGGAACTGGAGTTACCAGCACAGAGAGTTGGTTTGCCTGCTGCTTGTAGACTCTGCTATCCAGTCACAGCTGGTGCAATCCCAATATGGTGCAAGAGAACGCCAAATCAGCACAACTGAGAGCAGGGATTATGGGGTGATACCACACCTCATCTGTAGCTTATGCAGATTAAGAGAAGAAGCACCATGTTTATCTTCCTTTTTAAGAAATACATCAATTTTCTTTTCCAGTTGTGGATGTCCCATCCCTGGAAGTATTCAAGGCCAATTGGCTTAGAGCAAACTGGTCTAGTGGACAGCTGGAATTAGATGTTCTTTAAGGTCTCTTTCAACCCAAACCATTCTGTGGTTCTATTATTATGAATTATATCTAGAAGAAGTCAGTAAGAAAACCTCAGATACTTTGAAGAACAAATCACTTAAAGGTTAACTATTCAAACAATGATTACAATAAGATAATGACACACTTGTAAAGCATATGAAGGTAAAAAAATTCAACTGCAGATGGGCATACTAAAATGACAAATTAGGTGACATATAAAATGGTCATTAAATAGGAAATAAGGCTAAAACCACTGACTCTTTCCAGAAACCCTGAGCCACATAGCACACTGTAATGATTGTGATGGCCTCTATTTGAAGTAGATATGCATGACATAGAAAAAGAGAACAAGATCATGCTACCACTTTAAAACATGCTATTCTCAGAACACAGTAGGCCAAAGAAGGTGTCAATGGATTTTGAACACTATCACCAAGAACAGTAGATGTGTGATAAAGACGGCCAGGTAAAAAACAATAACATCTCCACCGCATCTACCTAAAATTGGGTGCAATATAAATTTGTTTCATTTCCATTTCAAAATTTACAAGTGCTTGATTTAGCTATATGCTGTTTAAAACAATGCAACAAGGCAGTGCAGCCATCTTTTTACCTTGTTCCCATCTCTCTTTGCTAGGCTGATATCCTGGTGGGAAAGAGAAAATACCTCTTTTCTGAAGGCAACTGAGCATGTCTAACTGGGAGAAACTTCTGGAGAGCCAATGGGGCTGTTGAGAAGAAGGGAAAAGGAAGCAGGCAACCTGCTGTGTTGTCACAGTTGGGACACTGCTCTGAGAAGTAAAAGGTTTCCTGCAGCAGTGAGATGGCTCTGAGAATGCACAGAAAGCAAGGGAGCCTGGATCAACTGGAAAATGAGCAGGAAGCGGAAAGGATCTGCGAGGCTTTCTTTTCAATAGGTCGCAATCAGCAGACAGCAAGCCAGTACATTGAACAACTTATGATCTAGCTACAGGTTTCTTTCTCTTTTACGGGAAAATTTTGAAGACTTGGGAGTCTTTTGGTATCTTTCAGCTCGTTCTCTGTGAAACCAAGCCAGGTGCTTCCATTCCCAGCCTGTGTCCAACTCAAGAATTTTTTGCAAAATTCAAAAGAATTCTTTATACCTAGATAAAGTTGTCTTGAAATGAGACACAATGAAGTTGTCTAGAAACAACTTTGTCTTTCTAAACACTCAGATACTTAAATAATCATCTGACAGATTTAAATGGATTGATGCCCTTTCATTTTAGACTTAACCAGTATGAAAATTTATGTTTGATTGTCATAAAAGCCTTTGATAAACTTCATACACTGCTGGTCAGTATCCACTTATTAAGAGGTCACACGTTTTTCCTTCACTGAAAGGATTTACAGAACCACAAAAAATACACATGCAGTAGAAATTGGGTAGGAAAACTGTCCTTTGTCTAGGCCAGTGGAACTCTGCTTTGCCGCTATACTTTCTTCTCAATCATCTCCCATCTTCAAGGATACATCTGAAGATAAATGTTTAACCTCTGCCCATGCCAGAAATTATCTACACACTGCTTAGGAAAAAATTTTATATGGATCTTAAATACCTGCTATTTTTGCTACAGTCTAGAAACTCAAAAAAAAAAAAAAAGTTGAGCAAAAGTATCACTGGTGGGACATTCTTCTTGATTCAATGATGCAAGCATGAATGACAAAGAAGACATACACATAGGTTCATAGAACAAGGAACAGTATGTTCTACAGTAAAACAATCAACTGGCTTGGTCTCTTTTATACCAGAACAATAAGCATAAAGTAATTTTCCATTAAAAAAATAGCTGTGAGTATAGGCTAGCATGAGTTTTTTGTCTAGCCATCAGGATTTCTTTCTAAATTGAATAAACAGGCGGGGGGGCTACACAGTTGCTTATCACTTTCTGTATCCTAATTTGTTTAAGTCCAGACAACAACCTGAGCAACTTCATAAATAGTTACAGAGTTTGCCAAGACAACCTTACAATCCATCAAGATCTAATGCAAGATCTAATGATCTAATGCAGAATACTGTAAGACATCAGAGGTAGGAGGAATGCTGCAACTCTAGTGCATCACTTTCATTTCCTCTGTCAATCAGTTTAACAAATAGACAGAGCAATGACTTATTCATGCAAACATCTTTGTGTACTTCATTAGCTAAACGTTTACTTGTTTCGTGGTGTTTTTGTTTCGGTTTGCATTTGGTTTTGATTTTTTTTTTTGGGGGGGGGTGAGAGCAGCGCAGGTGATAGTGTTCATTTTTCTTTTGTGTTTTCTAAACTAACCCTTTCCAGCTCCTACAAATGATCTTGCATGGTTCATAACTACCTGTGAAAGTGATATGATCAAAGGACGAACAGAGATTTGACAAGTGCTCATGCACGGGTATGAATGTGCAGCAGCTCACACAAACGGGAACATTCACGTTACCGCGTACACGCTGCAGCTTCACCAACTGCTACTTCCAATAGTACAGCAGCCATTATCATAGCACATCTAACAGCACCCCTGGGAACTCCTGAATTTGATGTTTAATACAAAGCAGCTTGCTGAAAAATCTGATCACTTCCTACTCTTTTTCCAAAAGGAAGAGAATAAAATTGGAGTTCTTAACAGCTGTTTCCCGTATACTGACAGACCGAACACTTCTCAAACTGCTCTTACAGAAGAAGGAATGTTCAGTAAAATATGTAGATATTCTCACACAATAGAGTGCAAATTCACAAGAAGAGGCAATAACAAGATAGTAGATGCTTGAGAATATGGGTGCATTCAGAACAATTAACCACATCTGTACAATTCTTGTCTTCTACCTGCCTGATAAAATCAACTGCTCATTCATTCACTCATTCCCATGAGAGATATTTTAACACTTCAAATCACTAAACAGCTTTATAGCACCTTCAGCATGCAGAAGAGTTTCCACATATTAAACATTTCCTTTAAAAGCCCATGTATTTTTCTCCTGGGAACAGAGAAAGATTTTTTTTTTAATATAACCAAAAACAAAAAAACCCTAAAACAACAACAACCATCCAATCAGGAAACAAACTTCAAAAAAAATTAAAAACCCTCAAAACAACCCCAGAACACTGAAACACAATTTTAATATTACAGAAAAAAAACCCAAATAAAATCAAAACCCAAACGGAATTCAAGTGGTGTGATCTTATACTCTTGTACCAGTAGATTACATTTAATGAAGTATAAAATCCCAAAGGAACCAGAATTTTCTAGTTTGTAATCAAGGTAGAAATTATTTTTTTAAGCTATATAGGAGCTCAAGAACCTGGACACTAAAGCATGTTTTGCATTTCTTTGCTACACAGTGATCAATCTTATTATATATTGGATAATGATATGTATATTTTCTTATTACTGAAATTCATATGATATTCATATTAAATATTCATATGATTCATATTACTCAGACCAAGGACAACTAAGGCACATGTCTTTTCAGTCATTAAGATATGAAATAGCTCAAACTGGAATTAAAGCAGTAACCCTTACAATAAACAAAATTAAATCCTAAACCATTTGAAGCTGTGAAAAGTTTTTGATATATAAAGAAAACCCACCAAAACCAAACAAGAAACCAAACCCAACACAATCTGAGAATTAAGCATATTTTCAAGTTCAACTACAACCAACTGATTATATTGGTCTTTTCATTACTTTATTTTTATTGGGAACTATTACCCTGGAAACCATAAGAAAACCAGTACTATGTCAAACATTATATCAATCATCCTTTATTATTAATGATCCTCAATCTTAAAACCTCTGAAGCTATATCCCTTTCAAGAGCCTTTGTTTCTGTTAGTACTAGTGCATCTTTCCACACTTACAGATAATTCATTAGAAAAATCTAGCAAACATGCAGCTTTCTTCAGAGAAGGAGTGGCTACTAATGATTTCATTGGTTTTATAACCAAATACAAGAATTCAAGGAAGTCTCAGTGCAACTCATTTCCTGAAAAAAATCCTCAATTTCTTGGAGCACACCTCAAGTCTCCTTCCATGTCCTCTGCAGATACCTGCTGTGTAAAGACTAAATACAGTTGCAGCATCCTGCTATGCTGCTGCCTCCTCTTCATGTCTGTGCAATATTGCTCTAGCATTTCTGTTTACTTAAACATTCATTAAGAGATTTCCACCTGTTCCACGATCCTTTAGGAGATGACAATTCAGGCGCGTGTCCTTCTCTTTTGGGTAACGGGGGCTGTGGTCAGTTCATCGTGCATTATCTTTGCCGCTCCTTCCTCCACAGAGGGAGGACTTCACACGCTTTCCCTGCTCCTGCATGGGTTCCCTCCCACAAGAGACAATCCTGCCTCAAACTTCTTCAGTGTGAGTCCTTCCCACAGGCTGCAGCCATTCACAAACTGCTCCAGCTTGGGTCCTTTCCACAGAGTGCAGTGCTTCAGGAACAGACTGGTCCAGCGAGTGTCCCTCACAGGGTCACAAGTCCTGCCAGCAAACCTGCTCTGGTGTGGGCTCCTCTCTCCATGGGTCCAAAGATCCTTACAGAGCCTGTTCCAGCTCAGGCTTCCCACAGGGGCACGGCCTCCTTTGGGCACCCCCCTGCTCTGGCGTGGGGTCCTCCATGGGCTGCAGGTGGATCTCTGCTCCCCCATGGACCTCCCTGGGCTACAGGGGCACAGCTGCCCCACCATGGTCTGCACCAGGAGCTGCAGGGGAATCTCAGCTCCTGCACCTGGTGTGCTTACTTCTCGTCCTTCTTCACTGACTGAAGGATCTGAGGGGTTGCTCCTCTCACGTATTGTCAGAGCTCTCTCCAAGGAGTTACTGCCACACAGTAAGTTTTCCCCCTTCTGTAATGTGTTTTCCCTGAGGCATAACCACCACTGACGCTGGGGGTGGCCAGCTGGAGCCAGCTGGCATTGGCTGTGTCAGAGAGAGGAGAAGCTCCTAGGAGATTCTCACAGAAGCCACCCTTGTAGCCCCCTGGCTACCAAAGAGTGGCTATGCAAACCAAATATACTATCAAAATTGCAGATAAAGTAATTCTTCTACCCACTAGGATGCTATAACATTCAACCTTACATAAATGAAAACAGGTTAGCAGGTTATTACGGCTGTAAATGGTGAAGAATTGTGGAGTTAGGAGTGACATTTGTCAGTGTAACTTACATGCAGAAATTTCAGCCTTCCTAAATCAAGCTGTTAATAATTTTAGCTGCAGTTCATTCTCTGACAAGTAGTCAGATATTCTATGTATATCTTTCCAAGAGCAGCAAAAAGGAAGCACAGAAGATAAACCGCAGTTGGGAAACACTGTAAAAATTACTAGTATTACCACTACCAATGGTAGTGAGCAGATGTTTTTCCTCTTGTTCACACTGCAGCAGGCTCTTTAGATGGAATATAAAATGATGCAATAGAGATGGGAATTTAGGGAACACAAAGCAGACTAGGAAGACCAATCTTCCCAGAGGGCCACTTCTAACTTCCCTGTCCTTAAGCCAGCTTTGAATATCTAACCATCTGTACAGGTTTGAAAG
>VZTH01016554.1:0-11536 GCA_013397815.1 Aleadryas rufinucha | reverse complement strand
GGGGGGGGGGGGGGGGGGGGGTGGGTGCGGGTTGAGAGTAGATGATCTTTAAGGTCCTTTCCAACACAAACCACTCTTTGATTTTATGATTCTATGATTCTGTATAACATTTTCACTCTCCTAAATAGGAATCATGGTCCATGGTAGCATGAAAGGAGAGAGATAGATGAGAACTCAGAGAAATGAAGGCAACAAGTAAATATGGTTGAATAGCGATAAATACAGATGAAAATGTAATATACTTGCATGAGATTTGAACTGCATCATTAAGATCCAGCCATTCAAATTCACAGCTCAGATATGAGTTTAAAATACACAGAATCAAAAATGCAAAAGCTGTAATTTTTTTTCAACTGCTCTAATGCAGTTCTGTTATACAGAGCAAAGGAACATGGCAGGCATATGTGATATTTTCTTCTTATGCATTTCCATTTCTCTCATAAACAGTACTGGTTTAGAACTGCCCCAGAGATTCCAATCAAGGACCTCAGTTTTAAGGTCTTTGAAAAACAAATTTCTTTTTATTACTCACTATGCCTTTAAGTGCACATCTTCTTTAATGCCACATTTCCATAATTGCTACAGCCCTATTCCTCCCTGCAGCAGTTTTCCTGATTTCCAATTAAACCAGGAAATCTGGAAAACAAGAAAACCTGTAGAATTTGGCCCTCTGGGGGCTTCAGCTCAACTGCACAATTTTCTGTTTGCTTTTTTATTTACCTTATTCTCCTGCCTTTCAACCTACATTTCTGGCCAAACACTCATCCTTTGAGGCCAGTGCACTGAAAGCGAGGATCAGGATCAGCAGGGACATGGGTGATGCCGAGATGCTTGTTTCCTTCTGCCTCTAGCACCATATCAGCTGTACTCAGTGCTGTCCCTCACCTCTTCTTTTAAGATTTTGGTATTTTCCCTCCAAACTTGTGACAGCTGCACCTTAATTCTGGACATTTCTCCACTTCCCAGGAAGAGCCAAAAGCAGATTTGCATCAATTCAGGTTGTTGCTTTTCATACAGATCAGCAGAGGAGAGGAAGACACAAGGGCCATCCAGGAAATACTTTCCTTCACACATGAAAGACTTTTTCTGTTTTCATATTGTTCAAAGAATCTTCTGCTTTCACTGAGTAGCTAGTGGAGAAGGATGCAAACAGTTGCTCTTGCAGGCCTGAAGGCAGGAAAGCTGGAAGCCCAAAAATGCACAATACAGAGCTTGTTGAAGCTCAGAAAGCAGCCTTCCTCCTTTAGGACTGGGATCTCATCCTTGCTCCAGACCAGTCACAGAGTGACCCATCTTATTTTTGCCTTCCCCCCACATCTTTCTGAACATCTTTATTGATGATCTGGATGACGGGATTGAGTCTGCGATTAGAAATTCACAGACTACACCAAGTTGGGCAGGAGTTGATCTGCTGGAGGGCAGGAAGGCTCTGCAGGGGGGATCTGGACAGGCTGGATCGATGGGCTGAGGCTGACGGTGTGAGGTTCAACAAGGCCCAGAGCCGGCTCCTGCCCTTGGGTCACAACAACCCCAGGCAGTGCCACAGGCTGGGGCAGAGAGGCTGCAAAGCTGCCCAGTGGAAAAGGACCTGGGGGTGCTGGTGACAGCAGCTGAGCATGAGCCAAGGTGATGAAGTGATTCCAGAGAAGGGCAATGGAGCTGGAGAAGGGTCTGGAGCACAAGTGCTGTGAGGAGCAGCTGAGGGAGCTGGGGGTGTTTATCCTGGAGAAAAGGAGGTTCAAGGGAGACCTTATCGCTCTCTACAGCTGCCTGAAAGGACGATGTGGCCAGGTAGGGGTTGGCCTCTTCTCCAAGGCAACCAGTGACAGAACAAGAGGACATAGCCTCAATCTGCACTAGAGGAGATTTAGATGGGACATTAGGAAGAAATGCTTCACAGAAAGGGTGATCAGATATTGGAAAGGGTTGCCCAGGGAAGTGGTGGAGTCACCATCCCTGGAGGTGTTTAAGGAAAGGTTGGATTCAATGATCTCAGAGGTTTTTTTCAACCTGATTAATTCTGTGATTCTCTGTGATTCTGTGGAGTCTGTCTAGTGGGGCTGCACAGAGACACCCAGCATGGAAAGAGTCTCCCTGTTACCATTTTGGGAGAGACGAGGGTATGAGACTCATTCTTCACATTAAAAAAGACATACCTCCTTCCAGTAAGTACAGGCCAGTATGTTGGGATAATCTCTGTTCATTGCAATGGACTTCGAAAGGAAACCAATGTCCACTTCTAGCAAGACATTGGCACTAGCATTGTGTTTCTGTACAATGCAACAAAAAGAGCAGGTCAACACAGAGAAACCCAATATCAGAATGCTTGTTCCTCAGTTTTGTTCAAAGTAGGATCTGCATTTGTCTCTTCAACATCTGTCCCCAGCAAGAGGTTTTCTACTCATTTGCTGACTTTTCTCTCTCTATGACTCATTTGCTGACTTTTCTCTCTCTCTATCCTTCTGCATCTTGTGTCCTCTCACTTTTCCCTACTCCCCTTTTCCTACCTGTATTTAAAAACAATTTTATTTTTTAAGTGACTGCTGAAAACATTTTTCTCATACTGCATTCCTAGCAGCACATCATGGTGACGAGATCTGCATGGGACATAGCAGCAGACTTGAACCTGCCTGTCCCCAGACCCTGGAACTCAGAGGACAATACAAACCTACTCAGTCCAACTTGCAGCTCTGGCCATGGCTCAGCTCTGTGCTATTGCAGTCACATCTTCCTGACCAGCACTATCCACCCACACATCCTGCACGTCACACAATCTCCACACTCGCCCTTCACAATCTCGCAACAGACGAGACAGGAAATCTGCCCGCGTGCCCCTCGTGCTTCTGTATCACAGACTGCACACCCTGCCTGCTCCCTGCATCTCAATTTGTCACCTCTTCCACCTAAGCTTGGGGGTTTTTTCATGTGGCTATTTCCACTAAAAACAACTAACATTTGTTTTGCAACTAAAATACCTTTCAGTCCTCCAGAATTTCATGCCCAACCCCACACTTCTGTTGCCTCACTTCATCCTGAATTTGCACTCTCTGTATAGACGTGCCTACTTTTTCTGTTGTTTGTATCACATCTCATAAATTCAGGCAGGAAGGTTGTTAAAACAGACTTCTGCCTAAATTACAGGCATTCCTAAGTTAATTTTATTTAGTACTAGAGAGGCACATGCTTTTTGTTAGGTTTTTTTAAAACTGTTTTAACTCAGAGAAAAATAAATCAATATCCATTAAAAAAAAAAAAAAAAAAAAAAACTAGCAGCTTAAAATTATTACTACCATAGGAGCCAAAATACAGTATCAGCAAATATGACTGAAGTGCACAAGGTAATATGATTTATAAGCCTCTGCAATCAAAAAGATGTATCATCATGCTGAAAAAAATATCCAGCAAGTGTATGTTTATCAGAGCTTTTGGAGGGCATGCCATCTAAACCCTACAAGACTAATCATTTTCGTTTCTGAAAAACAATTACCCTTAAACATATGGATTTTCAGCAAAGCGTGTCCATTTATATATTTGTTAAAGCAATTATATCCCAAATTACCTTTATACTCTACAATACACTTCAGTTATATACTATTATTCCCTTAATAATTATTCCCAAGCCTGAATCTATCAAAGCATGGCTCAAATGGAAAGTTCTTCAGCTTCAAAAATTAATCTGAATGTAACTCTCAAGATGCATGAGAACAAGGCCTTTGTTTCAAAAACTTGTTTGAGATTTTGTGGGATTTTAAGAAAAAATGGATGTTGAGGCTTGTAAGCAAACTGGAATTCAGAAAACTACACCTGAACAGATAACTTCATACAGTGTCTGCAAGTTACACTATACAAAACATATACAGTTTTCACATGGAATCCTAAGAACTATCTATTTCTTAATCCCTGTATTAAACCTCAAATTTTTTCAATCAGTATTTATGGGTAACTTCTAGGAAACATAGCCTAGAAATGCATAAGAAATAAATTATGTACTCATGCAGTTGAGGAACCATCCCAAAAGGGAAGCCATTCTAGAGCAGTGCCATGAATTTCAGACTTTAAAGGATAGTATTGCAGAACATTTATTCTATTTAAATAAAAAGTCTATTTTCTTATAGATAATTTCTCATTTAATGCTAACATGAAAATAATACTATAAAAAAAAGTACAAAAAACCTCATCAACAGCTCTTGCTCAATGTTTCCAATATCAAAAAAAAAAATAAAGGGGTTAGATTAGGGCTTTGGCTGAAAAAATGTGTCAGACTCAAAGCTTTGGCACAAGAAAAGTCAAGTCAGAAGCAATGTATTTTCAAATAAATTTGGAAAGGCTATATTACACATACATAGCTCATTTTTAGATTATGGAGATGTAAAAAAGCTGTTTTCAGCATGTGCTTTCAGTTCTCAAATGGAAATTTGTTGGGCTGCAGTTTAAAGCAGAGATGAGACACAAGGCCCATAAACTCCAAGGGTTACTACATTAAAAAATTCAGTTATCAGAAAAATCAGTAGAGTGGAAGTTTGACCAAGATTCCCTCCTTTGTCTCATCTCGAGTCTCTGTAGCTCCTCAAGGGCAGATCTGCACTTTGGCAAAAAATTGGGATGATATTTTTCAGACAGGACACTCTGCAAAGTTTAAAAGCTGAAGTCCCCTTACCTCACCCCACTCCCCTGCCTCCTGCTTAGGAATCTGACACGGGCTGGGATTGACGTGACTAACACCAAGTGAATTGACCTCAACCCATGACTTTGCACTACTGCCCACGAGGCAGAGCTGCAGCAGTGCTGACACCACTGCGCAGTCATGCAAAGGAACCCACTCAGGGTCAAAAACAGACCACACTGCAGTGCAAGAAGAAACATCTGTCACAGCCACTGGGTGCTTTGCTCCCAGTGCTGAGACCCTGAGATGGACCAACATCACCTGAACGCACCGCGAAGTGGCCAGTGGCTGCGGGGCCAGGGCCCAGGTGTGCTCCAGAGCTCTGCAAAAGGTGCTGTGCTGCAGACTGGCAGAGGTGAGCAGGAGTGCCTGATTTAATGATTCATTTGTTCATTCTAAAGAGAATAGGCAAGTGTTCTGCCAGTTTTACACAGTTCAGTCCGAAACCTCCATGCTACACCCCATGCCTGACCTCATATTGCTACTTTTAGCCCATTAGACAGAGTTAAATGGGAGATATCACTGAGTTTAAAAGGAAAAACTGATAGATTAAAGACATTTCACTCCCACAATACTATTTCTGTATGGAAAATATAGGAAGTCCCAATAAACTTCAATGGCAGCAAACACCAAACAACTGGCTGCTAATAGCTCCGACTTCCCTCTGCTGGTGCTGAGCCTAAAGGCATCTTCTTCCAATTTGTTTTCAGGGCCACCTTGCAAATATCTTCCTGGGCTATATTTCCTCTTTTATAGAAGACTGGGCGATTTACCTGCTTATCTTTTTCTGTTTCTTTTTGTATGATCACTGATTTTCAAGAATTGCTGCTGTAGGGGGAGAAACATTTCTGGCACTGCAAGAGTCATTCCAGGAAACAGAATTCTGTCAGTCTATCTGACCACATCACTACATTTCTGTGATGTTTCAACAGACTGCTAGCAATGCTTCTAATTAATTTAAAAGCAAAATGGAATGGAAACATCTCAGAGAAAATGGTTGAGGGAAAAGATCAGCAATCTCCTTCGTAGAAGTCTCTGCAAAGCCTGAGATGTCGCATTATATATTGATGACTGTTTTCTTCTACAAAACCCCCCAGAGTCGCAGAGGTAGCTAACACACCATGATATAACAGCTGATGCCATTATCCAATTCCACCTTTTATTAAGTCAGGCTGTTTAATTAATGTAGCTTGAAGGCCTGTAGCATTTAAACAAGCAGTTTTTTCTTTTCTTCATCTCTATCCTTTTTAAAAGGGATCATTTTTAGCAACACCCCTCAGTTGCTGCCATGTCCACTTCACTTGACCTTTTAGGGGCAAATCACCTTGGAAAATGCAGAGCTCAGCAAATGCATTCCGCCCTGAAAAGAGACCACCAGCATACCAACCCACACTGAGATACTTTGTAGGGACACCCATCTAAGGATGAGCTCATAATACTCACAATAAGCTTATAATTTGATTTTGGTCTGGCTTCTCTTTTACCTTTTGAAACACACAAATTCATGCAAACCAAGTAAGTTCCTGTACATTCTTTACTCCTTTATAGAAATAAAGTTATATTGAATATGTCAGGAAAAAAAAATCCTTTAGCTACTGGTAAGTGTTATTTGGCTGTCATAGGTAGCACTGATGCATTACAAGTTAATGGATTTAATAGAAATGGCAAATTATTCTTGACATATATATCAAAGTTATCACCAGCCATAAAGCACTGCAGGAAAATGGGAAAATCTGTGTCTTCTGTGACAAAATGTTAAGGGGCTCCCAGGGGAAAGTGGCAGTTCTCTGCCTATCTAAATCCTAGTCCCACAGATGCTTGTTTCACATGGAGGCCAGAGGTAGTTTTAGGAAATTTCTGTGCAATTTACAATTTACATCCAAAAGCGTTTTTAGCAGATTAGTGGGCAATTGTCAGCAAGGAAATCCAGTCATCTGTGAAGAGGTGGGACACCTTCATGAATTATTCTTCTTATAGTCATGACACTGTCCAGACAAAAAAAAGGTACAAAAAACAATGTTTTCTCTGCAATGTCTGAGCATGGGTAAAAGAGTCGAATGTTTCACTGGGTCTGAAGAAACAGGAAGAACTGCCAGGAATGTTCCATGATGCTCATTTTCCAGCTTCAGATCCTAAACTTTCTGGACATGTCTCAACACTTCCATCAAACTAAATCTGTTTGACACATTAAGGGAAGAACTACTGAAACTTCAGACTATAATCTGTAGGCAGAGCTACCACTAGGAAACCATGTCCAGGAAATATAAGCTTGCAAGCATTCTCATGTTCAAAGGAAAGCTTTAGAAAGGGGAGTCAGAAACTGGTTTTAAAACTAATTTGTACAGTTAATTTTGTCTTCAAGTCTCTTCTGAAGTAATCACCACATGCTGCCTTTCACTGGCATGCAGGTCTTTTGCAGTAGATTTCATCTAGCAGTTGCAAAGGAGCAGTATCAGAACCAACAGGAGTCTTTGCAAATTCAGTTCCTATGTAGGTTGTAAGATCATTGCCCACCAAGTAATGAGGAGTAACTACACACAGATTGATGTAAACAAGCGCATACTTGGTTGAGCAGCTGCCTAACGTTGTCACTGTTATTGCAGTCAGGAAGAGTGCTGGGAAAAAAAATGGGATTAGGGAAAGGTGTGAGAAAGCCTAAGAAAGTACCAGGAAAGCTCCCAAACAAGCTAGCCCCCAAGGTGCTGTGAAGAACAGTATACAGGATTGGAAGAGAGGCTGAAAACTGGAAAGGTTAAAGATTGCAGCATAATTTATGCAGAAAGAAGCTCCCCAGGCTGTTGTCAGAACAGTCTGACTGACAGTGCTTTTGAAGAGGGACATCTCAGCAGGAACTGGGCTTTCCTACGAGCTTGGTCCTAGTTGCAGGCTTGAGCTGGATTTGTGGCACAAAGCATCACCCTGCAACACACCTACAAAACCTGCCAAACCAGAAAGGCCAAAATAGACACAGCAGTAGGACATTCTGAAGGCAGGGTATGGAGGACCACTGGTCCCCAACACCCCAGCATGAGGCAACACCTCCTCAGGTGTCTGTGCTCTCTAAACACAGCAGGTAAGCACTGCTTCATTCAGGTATTAGGGCTTGTACTCAAACATCTGTTCCAGAGAGTTTTGGGATTCGTCCAAATCTTGCCATCTTTGCTGCTCCCTCAAGCGCATGCCAGTCCATTGAAGTCAAATTCCTTAAAATCTGAAAGGTTTCTGTCATGCTTACAGTTTGAAAGTTAATTTTATTCCTCTCCATAACCTCTAACAAATTCTTTCTAATATTTCTTCTTTCACTTATTTTCCTCTAACCCATCTGTCTCTTTCCTTCAAATCTCTGAAGTATTCCTCTTAAGAATTTTTTTATTTAGGTATTTTTAAAATATATCCCTTGAAATTTTTTAATCAAAAGCTCAGTCAGACTACAATAACAATCAGAAATTTGTTATTGTGTGTATCTGACAGTAAGTTCAGAACTTGCCTTCTCAGCCCAACAGCTGCTTTGCAGAATGACGTTACTTAAACTTGAAAACAGTGGCAGCACAGCAGAAATTACCAAACATGCTGAGAAACATTTTGAGATTTATCTGGGTAGATATGGTTGTATAAATATTGGCACCTGGTTGAGCAGACTGATAATGTTATATGGATAGCAATTCCTCTTTCCGCTTTATTATCTCTGCTCTCTAAAGTTGAGAAACCCCTCTGAAAAAAACAAAACATTTTATCTTGGAGCACAAACCCAACACCTATCATTCCTGAAAAATCCTAGGATTTTGGATAGTATCAACCCTATCAGGTCTTAGCTCCTAACTCACCTGCCCCCAGAAAATTTCTTATAGGCTATTTTTCCTCCTTTTTAGGAGGTATATGAAGCACAGGCTCAGGTGTACCACTCTAGAGACATAAGAGCAGGACAGAATGAAAGATGCAAGGGACACCTGGCTGCACTTACGTAAAGTATCCAAAGACAAGGGTGCTGCCATAAACATCAGTTCTCTGTGCATTTTAGCATGACAGCATTGCAGTTCAGAAGGAATGAGATTGTGATGACATGTCAGAACCAGGCCAGCAAGAGAGAAGGCATTAGATTAGCCGCAATTTTGCTAAAGCCACATTAGGACACACTGCTCAGTTCCCATCTTCAGATGGACACAGCCACAAAAGGGAACATAAGTGGCTGCAAGACACACCAGAGTTTGGAAAGCCCTTCCTGGGGCTAGGTCAGCCCTAAATATCTTGACAGCCACATTCAATTCTGACAGCACAGAGGCAGGATTAATATTTTACAGTCTCATGTGGAGACAAAATCTAGCCTGGCTTATAAATACATTATTGAAAAAACATGTTCTCTATGCTAGAAGAAAAAGAGCCAGTGTTTGGCAAATCAACTTGAAAGGCCTGTCCTAAAATGACCTGAGCAGTGAGACCCAAAACACTGCTCCAGCTGCCTACTGGCACTGCAACCATGGTTGCTGGCATGTCTTCAAACCAGCCCAGAGACTCAGGAGAAAGCCCAGCATCTGTTGGACCCAGTGATCCTAAGGGTCTTTTGTATCCTGAATGACTCTATAATTCTGTGATTTGAGAAGAGCATAGAGTGAGTTGCCCTCACCATCACTGCTCATTCATAGGAGGAGGGAACACTGCCATGTTTCCATTTGTTTTGCATAGTGTGACCACCTCTGACATCTATTGAGAGCGAGCATCACTTAAAAAAGGAACTATCAATGGAAACAAACAAAATCAGACAGAGAAGAGACTGTAATGCAAGAGGGAAAACTCATGTCTCAAGTACCATCAAAATAATAGTTAAACATGTGATGGCCCCTAAAACCAGTAACATAATATATAATCTTTCTTTAAATTAATATGAAAACAAGATCCACTAAACAAAAACAATGTACTGCTTTGACAAATTCCTTTTTGTTAGAGAATAGATGTACAAACTCTATCACATGGTCTTTACCAAGAGTGTCCTTGCAGCTCTTACCAGGATGTGAAGAGAAATAGCAGGGGTAAATGCAATGGGAGAGCAGTTTGACAAAGACAGTACAGACAGAAGGCAGAGTGCTATTTTAATTTTTAGTTCTATCTGTATTGCAGGACTTGCAACTGAAAACAAGAAAGAAAAATACAGCTCACCTGTTGGTAGCACCATCAAGGGAAACAGCAGAATAAATTACAAATACTGGTCAGCCAAGGCTGTAGGTTCTCCAGAAACAGCAAACAGTGGTGCAACCAGGAAATGCCTGGCCTAGCTGAACAGCCACATATGGCATTACTATACCCCATAGAGCCTGCAAAGTAAAATACATATAGGGTCATAGAATGATTTCAGAATGAAAATTTAGTTAAAGCAGGGACAATATTTTGCCTTGCAACACCAAATTACCATATTCACTATGAAAAATATTTGTGTCATATCCAATAGAGCAGTCATATGTTATAAATTAATCATATCTGCTAAAATGAACAGAAAAGTGACAAGGTAGTATTTAGATGAGCTACCTACTTCATAAATGTAGACTAGAAAAATACCTGCCTTGTGAAAGCCAAGTTCTGATTTTCCAAATCAGTTGTCCCAATGTCATTTCTACATCCATCACAGGCAGAATCACTGTTTGCATGAACAGGAGGAAGCTTCTCACTGAGACATCACACATCAGCCTGAGAACAAGGCATTTCTTTTCCAAAACTATCCTTGACTTCCGTCTTGGTGTATTGGTGCCAGATGCTGCCCATACAAAATTAGCATTCAGGCTCCTCTCATTTGCACCTGTGTCCTGGTCTTCTGCAGAGATATATCAAAAGGAAGAAACAAAACCAGAACATTTTTTTCTTCTATCATTATGTACTCTATACTCCTTGCCCTGGAATCTCCTTCAAAAAAAAGGATCTTTACCAATTCATTTATACTGGTTTTCAATCAAAGAATCTTATTCTTATTATTGATTCTTTCATGTTTATGAAAAGTCATGAATAAGAAGCTTGTGAGTTGTCCAATTGCCAGCAGACATCCTGTAAACTGGACAAATTTCTCAGCAACCTCATTTTACTTTAATGTCAATATACCTAAGACTCGTACCATATCTGGCGAATTATGTTGCTCTTTTAAAAATTTAATAATAAGTAACCACACCAAGAAAATCTATAATATAAAATAACTGACTAAAGTCTCTAAAAGCCTTATCTCATAAAAGTATGTTTCTAATAAATGTATGTTTCCATAAATCTTCATTAATCCTCAATGCTGACATTCCTAGAATAGAGGACACCAATCAAAAAATAAAACCTTACAAAGTAGTTATTATGGTTTGCATTAGCAAGGAAAGAAGTTCCAGTGGGACAGGGACTATTTCATTACAAGAACTGAATCATTCAACTGATTTCAACTAGTACAGAAATTAACTTTGGCTGCATGGCACAATGTCCTTTGATGAATGCTCAAACCAATGGAGAGTGGGATTACATTTAAGAAAAAACCCTTACCAACAATATCAAGGGTCTCCAATGGTCCAGTCCACATAGATAAGATCAAAACTGCTACCAGTGTTCTCCGAAACAACCTACAAATAAAAACATACTAACTTTGTTTTAGCCCTTATTTCTCTTCATCTAGTCCCATCACTCATGACAGATCCAAGGACAAGGACAAGAAGCAATGAACACACCTCTTGTTTGGTTTGGTTTGGTTTGGTTTGATTTTTGGATTGGTTTGCTTTTGTTTTTTGTTTTGTTTTGTTTTGTTTCGATTTAAGGTCCCATCCTGCAAGAGAAAGTAACTGGAACTGGGACTGGTTAATCTCTGGAGGGTTCTGTCAAAAAACTGAGCCCCTATCACCATGTGGTAGGTTGAGCCTGAGC
>VZTH01016552.1:0-13243 GCA_013397815.1 Aleadryas rufinucha | reverse complement strand
CCCCGCATGACCCCCCCGAGCCCCCGCTCGCCTCCCTGGTGCTTCACGATATTTGATTATACCATTGTACGCAGCCATTACCGATAGCGCCGCTCCTGCCTACATACACTTACTGACCCTGATACGGATTTTTGGGTTTTTTTTGGTTTTCTTTTTTGTTTTGTTTCTTTTGTTTTGGTTTTGGTTTTTTTTTTCCGTTGTTTTTTTTTTTTTGTTGTTGTTGTTTCCCCCCCCTCCCTTTNAGCCATTACCGATAGCGCCGCTCCTGCCTACATACACTTACTGACCCTGATACGGATTTTTGGGTTTTTTTTGGTTTTCTTTTTTGTTTTGTTTCTTTTGTTTTGGTTTTGGTTTTTTTTTTCCGTTGTTTTTTTTTTTTTGTTGTTGTTGTTTCCCCCCCCTCCCCTATGCAAAAAAGAGAAAAAAGAGACAAAAAAGAAGAAAAAAACAAAAAAGAAAAAACTGACACACAAAAAAAGATTAAAAAATGAAAAGGAAAAAAAAAAGACAAAAAAAAAATGTATAAAAATTAAACAAGCTATGCTTCAACTCCAGCTCGCCTCCGCCCTTCCTTTGCTGCCCAGGGAGAAACTGAGGCACGGCGCCCAACCGGGGAGAACACGAGTATCCCGGCGGAGGAGGGGGGCACTGGGGAGAGCAGAGCCCTGCCAGGCAGTGGGCACCCATCACACCAGAGGAGGGACCCCCACCCATGACTGCTCTTGGCTCGGATGAGGAGGGTGACAGAGCTGGGACCCCGCAGGGCGCACCCCCAGCCCCAGGCGGGGCCGCGGGGTGGCAGGGAGAGGGCGTGTGGGGACAGGGACATGCGTGGGGGCAGCCGGGGTTCACGTGGGGGTTCAGAGCTGCTGCCACTTCCTCTGCTTCCAGACCTTGGCCACGGGACGTCACCGCCTCGTACGCGTGACGTCATCGCCTGGCTGTGTGACGTCACTGTCCTCACCCGTAGGTCAGCGTTGGCCCCGCGCTTCACCCCCACGATCCCCATGGTCCCTGTCCCCAAGCACTGCTCAGGACAGCCATGGGGGCGAGGCCCCCCGCCCCCTTGGGTGCTCCCCAGCCCCCCGTGTCCCCTCGGTGCCCACCCCTCGGTCCGGGGTTGTCGGGCAGCGATGTGGCTGGACACCGGCTCTCGCCCTGCCGAGGTCGCTGAGGGCTGGCAGCTTGAAACTTGCCCTTGCCCCCTGCCCTAGTGGCACCCGGGAGTGCCGGACAGCCTCCTCCCCAGCACGGTGACACCAGACGCTTGACTCGGGGCAGGCTGGGGACCTTTACTGGGCACGTCTTAGGAGGGGGCTGTCCTCGTTCCCCCGCGGCCGGGACCCCCCGCCGGCCCAGGGCTGAGGGACACGGGGAGGTCCCGCTGCCGTCCCCGGCCGCCGCCCTCCCCTCTCCGCTCCGGCGAGCGGGTGATCCGCGCCGGGTCTTGGTCACAGCCGGGGCGGGAGGTGCCACTGTGGCCACGGCTGTCGCCGAAACCCGGCGCGGATCCCCGCCCCGCGGACGGGGTGAGGGTGCGGCGCCCGTCGGAGGTGCTCCGGAGCGGGCAGAGGGGGGCGGGGGGGACTCAGAGGGACGTGGCCTTGCTCCGCTGCTTGTCGTCGCTCAGCTCATCCCAGTCCTCAGCCGCTGGGTTGACGTGGCCGGAGCGCCCCAGCCTGCGGGAGGGAGGGAACGTCGGTCAGCCGGGCACTGCACCGGCACCGCGGCCGTGCCGGGGGCCCGAGGGGCACCACGGCACGGCCGCCTCCGGCCATGCCAAGGGCGTACAGCGACAATGGCACCTCCGGAGCGTGGCCACTCTCTAGGGAATCCGAGCCCCGGTGTGGGGGGTCCCGGTGCCGCCCCGCAGCACCCGGGCTGTGTACCTGTCAGTCGCCAGGGTCTCCGGGTAGTCGTTCTCCTTCCTGCGAGGGGAGAGAGGCTGAACGGTGCCCGGGGACAGCCCTGTCCCCAGCCCATGGCAACCTTCCACGCATTTTTCCCCTGGCCAGCACCCCCCGGCCCCCGCACCAATCCAACCTGCGCCTCCTGAGATTCCAGAGCCGGTTAACGAGCAGCGCCACGAAGACGATGAAGAGGAAGACGACGACGGCCGTGAGGGCAATGAGCCACGGCTGCAGCACCTTGGGGCCCGTGCCTGCATGGCCAGGGGACAGGGAAGGGAGAAGATGGGGATAGGGACAGGTTCAAGGGAGTTCTGTCCTTCAGTGGATGGGACCCCCCATGAGATGGGATCCCCCATGGGACGGGACATTGGCAGACACTCACTGTGCCCCCTTCCCACTGTCCCTTGGGTACCAAGGAAGCCACCTCCAACACAGCTCACCCGTCCCCTACACAGGGGGGAGCACGGGGGCAGCAGGTGGGTGTCCCCAGATCTTTCTGCTCTGCCCCCAAAAGTTACTGCTGGAGCACTGGGACAGACTGGTCCCACTGGAAAGGTCTCCCAGGAGCTGATCCGATGCCTTGGGGGGGCCTGGCCACCTCCCCGGGCACAGCAGGACAGAGGGTCACAGGGGCACCTACCAGCCTGTCCCTGGGCGGTGGCAGCGAGGACGAGCAGGACCAGGAGCGAGAGGGGCTGCAAGGGCCTTGGCATTTTTGGGCGGAGGGCTGGGACACGGCTGGATCCTGCTCCTGAAGGTGAGCTCCTGTCCCCTGCTGCTGTCGGGCCTTGCTCTCCGCACCCAGGGCAACGGGCGCCTTTATTAGCCCCAAGAGGACAAGTGGCACCAAGCGCCATGGCAACGTGGCTCCTGTCACCCGTGGGAGGTGGTACCACTCCCCTGGCTCAGGCACCGGCACCCCACAGCACCCAGTGGCTACCACCTTGGGGATCACAGCGGCAAAGGACAGGCATGTCCCTGTGCGCAGGACTGGGGACAACCCCTGGGGTAGGTGGGCAGACAGAGGGAGAGACAGACAGACAGGGAGGTGGGTGGGTGGAAGGACAGACAGGTGGGCGGTGGGGTGGGTGGATGGACAAACACGTGGGTGGGTGCACAGGTGGAAGGACAGATGAGTGATAGGGTGCAGAAATGCCCACTCTGCCTGGTTCCCCTCATCCCTGCTGGCAGGGCTGGGGCAGATCCCATGGGGATGGAGCAGCACAGAAAGGTGGGCAATGCCAGGCCACCCCCAGCCCTCCCCTGGGCACGAGCCAGCTGGCCCCAGACAATCCCAGCTGGGACCCCGTCATGTCCTCAGGGAGTGAGTGCCCACGTACTGCCAAGAGTGAAATACTGGCAGGGTTATCAGGGAGACCGTGGCAGGGTGCCCACCCACCAGGGCACAAGGAAAACTGAGGCACAAGGTGGCCAGCAGCACCCCAGGAAAGGATAGTGGGCTTTGGCAGGGCCACCCTGCCTGTAGCAATTCCTCAGTGGGCAAAGGAGGAGACTGGGGATGCAGGGATCCAGCCCCAGCCCGGGTTTAAGACGGGGATGCAGGTCCATACAACAGCCCCCATTTCCAGTGCCCTCACCCAGAGCCCAAGAGAGGCTTGTGGGTGCTTTGTCCCGCAAGACTGGTTTGAGGGTAACTGTGGGTGCCACTTGGCGTGGTCTGACAGTGCCAAGGCAGTGAGGGGGTGGTGGGGGCACAGCCAGCCTCAGCATCCAGCTGTCCATCTGTCTGTCTCTACCCATGTGCCCACGCTGACTTGGCCCATCCAGAGGTGTGTCCACGTTTCCATGTGCATGTATGCACCCGTGTCCATGCCCCCTGCCCACCACTGTCTGTGCCCCCACACCATGGGTTTGCACCCCCAAGCACCCACCTTTACACACCCACGTGCCCATGGCTGGGTGTGACATGGCTGTGCCAAAGGGTGCTGTTACCTCAGGCAAAGGTTGGGATGTTCTAGCCCTGCCACCCGCCGTGCAGTGCTGGGCCAAAGGGTGAGCAGGGCTGGGGCAAGTGGCTTTATTGGGGTGACAGCCCAAGAGAAGCCTCGAGAACAGCACCGGGGCTGGGCAGGGAGGGGGAGGCTGCGTGCCAGTGCTGGGCAGTGCCTACGGCCAGGGCCACGCTGTGACCCAATGGCCAGGCAGGGCTGCAGGGTCCAGGGGTGTCTCTTGGCCCTAGAAGAACCTCTTCTTGGGGGAGTCGGCAAAGGAGACGGAGCTGCATGGCACGAGCAGCCCCAGCGGGATGTCCGTGCCGGGCAGGATGCCGGTGCCTTCGCCCTCTGCCTTCTGCTCCACCAGCACCTCATCCTTCTCCAGCCACTCTGCCTCCAGCACGGTGCCCTCGGCCATCCCCACCTTCTCCTCCGGCTTGGGCCCAAATGCCCAGTCTGCAGGGGCAGAGACGGAGCTGTCAGCAGCACCAGCCCTGCCACAGCACAGTCTCAGGTGGGGGGATCTCCCAGGCCCCTCGCCCACCCCAAAGCTCAACCCTGCTGTGGGCAGCACTCACCGGCGAAGTCGTGCACCAGGTCCTTGATGAGGTGCCCCACGATGGCATATGCCACCACCAGCACCAGCATTGCTGCCATCATCGGGTACAGGACGTAGCGGGGCAGGCGGATGCTGTCCAGGGCAGGGGGCTTGTAGTCCACATACAGCACCCCGTCCTCCTCGGGGGGCGACTGCAGCAAATGCCGTGGCCCCCATGCCCCCCCGGTGCCAGGGAGGGGGATACCGCCCTCCAGGGCCATGGCCAGCTATCCCTGCACCCCCACCCGAAGCCTCTGCCACGCAGGGGACTGCAGGGGGGGAAGTGGCAGCAGGGTCCACAAGGCTCTTCGGTGCTGGCAGCTCACAGGGCCAGTGGTGTTCCCATGGCTGGTGGCAGTGCCACTCACCCGGCGACAGGGCTGTGTTACTGAGAAGGAGCTTAGCGCCTGCTAATCCAGGCACAGCCTGGCTGCCTCAGCGTGGGGGGTGACCAGTGGGCTCTGATGTGGGTCAGGGTCCCCAGATCCTACCCCTCTGGCAGTACCACTGGTACCCCTGCCCCCCTGGGAGTGGGGAGTCAGCTGCAGCTGGAGAACCCCCAAGGAAAGGGATGGGAAGGGATGCTCAAGGTCTCTCCTCCCTCCCCTGGGCTGAGTTAAATCCCTCAGCAGGCCCCGGATCACTGGAGCAGACGGTTGAGATCCCAGAGGACACAGCACCCTTGGAGCCAGAGGCAATGGGCAGAGGGGATGGGGATGCAGCCTCAGCCAGGGGGGCTCCCACGGGGCCCCCTTTGCTATACAGTGGAGCAGCCCATGGCAAGAGGCTGTCGCCTTCTCAGAGCTTCACGATGGCTGCCACGTGTCACCCCAGTGCCCAGGATCACCTCCCCCATGCTTCCCCCAAAAGCAATTCCTCCCACACCAAGAGAGTGCAGGGTTTTGCCCAGACCAGCAGCAGCTTTGGAGAAACTTCAAACCCTTCCCAGCACAGGCTAGACTGGGAGGGGTGAAGGTGCTGGTGGGGTTCAGTGCCAAGCCAAGGCTCAAAGCTCAGCCCTGCTCCCCTCCAGCACCTCCCAGCTCTGCTTCACCAGGTCAGCCCTGCCCAGATCCCAGCCTCAGAAATGTATTTTGTTCCAACTTTTTTTTAAAAGGTGTTTAGGGGAGCAGAGACAAATGTTGGCACAGAATGATTGGGAAACAACCCTGCATGGCCTGGGTGAGTCGCCAGTGGAAAGGTTGGAGAACAAGAGTGGGGGCAGCTGGGGTGATAAGTGGGGACAGACACCCTGGCAAACTCCAGGGTGCTGGAGCCCATGTGCCAAGAAGGGATCAGTGGAAGTGATAATATGGCCCGGGGGAAATCACCCATCTCACTGTCCTGGGGATGGATACAGACACAGGGACACCCCAGAGCCTAAAGTGCCAGCTGGGTCCTGTCCGTCACCCAGGGGCTATAGAGAGTGAGGGAAGGGGGACAAGCAACCCATAACAGCTGCAGACTCCAAACAGTGTGAAAATATCAGGTGTTTGTCCCCAGTGCTGGGGAACTGCAGTCTGGAGCCCCTCACCCTCCACATCACACACAGGTGACCCTACTCACAGCACTCGGGCACGTCACGGACTCCCAGTGTGTACAAGTGACCAAAACTGGTCACATCTTGACTAAGAGTCCTTTCCATGGGGTCCTGAACTGGTTCAGATTGGGCCATGGCCAGGGCTGCCCCTCCCTCAGCTGTGTCCCTGAGCACTAGAGCCCTGGGGATGCTGAGCTGGCCTCAGGGACTAAGAGGATTGAGCCTGGGACTGACTCACAGGGAGCCCTTGGACAAGGGGAAAAGCCAGGTAAGCCCAGCAGGACGCCAGGCCCTGCAGGGCAGTGGGACCTACCAGGGCACCTCAGACAGTTCATCCTCCTCCCCAGGGCTGGGGGTTTCACCTCATGCCATCAGGGACCCAACTCCCTACTCCTCCCAATGTGGCTGGATTCGACTTTAAAGGTCCTTTCCAACCTCAATGGTTCTATGATTTCATTCTGGTAGCCCTCAGGCTCCTGCCAGGGTCTGACCCCCTGGTGCTGGGTGCACTCCACACCTGAGCACAGGTAAATCACAGCTCGACTCACTCCAGCTTCCCGTGCCAGTGCTTTATTCCCTGCCAAACCCCAAACCCCAGTGCCCAGGCTGGGCTGGCCGGGGGGTTTGTGTGCCGGCAGCAGCCTCAGCCCTCCTGGCCCTGGTTAAAGACGGGGGAAAGCCCAGGCAGGCTCTGCCTCACCCTGCCCGCCCTAATGGCAGCGCCCTTCCCTGCAGAAAAAAACCCAGCCATATCTTCCCAACTTTGCCATGAAACAATCCCCATCCTGGGGCAGAGGCTGCCACAGGCTCAGCTCCAGCCTGTCCCAACAGGAGAGGCCAAACCCACTGCGGGGGCGAGGAGGGCCCCGGCTCAGCACCAGCACTGAGAGCAATTTTGAAGCATCCTAACACCACAGCCCACAAGAGCGGGTGCCCTAAGCCCATCCTGGCCCCCAGCAAAGCTCAGGTGGGGAGAATGGAGCTGCCAACGTGGCAGCACCAACCTAGGGCAGGCCCAAGCCCCACAGAGCTACAGCAGGCTCTGACGTGCCAAGCAGAGCCCACCTGGTCCAAGCCCCAAGCCAGGCTGCAGGCAGGCAGTGCTGATCCTGGCAGGGAAAAAGGGGCAGATCCAGGAAACAGTGGCTGGCGAGGAGTGGTGGAGAGGCAAGTAGCAGCTCAGCCTGGATTTGGAGGGAAAAGGTGGTTGTAATTGTGTCAGAGAGCAAACCCAGTTCCTCCTCCAGCTCTGCGCAGCAAGGCACAGTTCCACACTGACACAGGTGGCCGTGAAAGTGCCATCGGCAGCAGGAGGGGGTGGGAGGCAGCACACCCACCTCAGTGCCCCCAGTCCAGGCTTAGGAGGAGGCCTGCAGCTTGCAGAGCCCATCGGCGTACTGGAACTGGGCGCCGTTCTCGTACTCGTACATGTCCAGGGCCACCTGGCAGCTCTCGCGCACCACGCGCTCCTCGTCGCCGGCGAAGGCGCGCAGGGCCTGCAGGCAGGAGGGCCGGGCGATGGAGCCCAGCGCCTCGGCGCACTCGTGCCGCACCATGGGGCTCTCGGCGCGGCTGCGCAGCACGGCCGTCAGCTGAGGGACGCACGCCTCGTCCTGCAGCTGCCCCAGCACGTACCCGATCTCGTGGCGGAACAGCGCGCTGCCGCAGCGCAGCCCTGCGGGAGGGGGGACAGTGAGCTGGGATGCCCCAAAATGCACCAGGATGCCCCAAAAGGGACCAGGACGCCTGGATGGAGCCCCCACCCAATGCTGGGCATGTAAAGCCAGCCCCGTGTACGGGAAGGGGTGTTCCACCCTGTTCCCTGATCCCATCATGATTCCTGATCCCAGCCCTGCCCCAGTGCCTCCCTTGATGGCAGCACCCACCCCCCAGCAGAGCTGCTGCCCCTCACCTGCCCCAGGTTCTGCCCCACCATATGATGTTCCAGGGGATGGCAGCATGGCCAGGGACTCCAGCCCTCTGGGACCAAGTAGCTGGAGCAGGAGCTGACAGACCCCATCTCGTGGACTTCAACAGTCCCAGATAGCTGCAGAGCCTCATCCACTTCCATTGAGCTGGGGGTGGGTCCAAACAGTTCCTGAGCTGTGGTCTGCCCCTCTCCCACTCAGGGGACATTCCCCTCTCCAGAGCTATTCCTAAACACTAGTAGCCCCTGACTTTCCAGGCCAGGAGAGCAGGACCCCAACAACCTCGGGCCAGGTCTGACAATGTGTTAGACCAGCTGGTCCCAGACCACCATCACAACAGGTGCCCTCCCTCCCTCAGAGAAGGGGGTCTGGAGGGTGGCAAGGGGGCTCTGGAACACCAGAGACCACCCAGCACCCTGTAATGTGGCAGGGGACAGCAGTCCTAGACACAAACACATGAGAGCAGCTCTGGCAGTCCTGGATTTGGAAAGGGCTCATTCCAGATTAGCCTGGACAGACCCACAGCAAGGACAGGCCCTCACCTTCTGCCAGTGCCAGCACAGCAGCCTGGCCCCCCATGTTCCGCAGGGCAAACATGGCTCGGTAGCGGTCAAACAGTTCCTGGGACTCATCCAGGAGGATCTCCCGGAGCTTGGCAACATCCGTCTCCTCAGCAGGGGGAGCAGGATCTACAGAGAGGTATGGGCTGGTGCCTGGCTTCTCCTTGTTGTTCTGCAGCCACTCCAGCCTCCTCACGGCCAGCTGACATGTCTCTGCCACCTGTGGGGACAGGGACACGGCCCTGGCTGCAGAACAGCACTGGACAGTGCCAGGAGAACCCCAGCACGCAGCAGGATGTCACTGTGATGTCCCCACCCACCTGCCTAGGCAGGACCTGCCTCGTGCTCTGAGACCAGCAGTGCTGTATCCCAGAGGAAAGGACCCCTCACGAACCTCACCTCAACCACAGGATCCTGGGAATAACGTTTCAGGATATCCAGCACGTCGGGGTTCCCGATAGCGCCCAGGGCTTCACCTGAAGGATGTATCAGGATGTTATCAGGGCGTCTGTACAAGAAGAATCCTGCTTTATCCTCTGGCAATGCCTTGCTTTGCTCTAAAGCACAGACACACGCCTAACTGACCGATCTCAAATGGGACGAAGACGGACACAGGCCCGACTGACTGATTCCAAACAGGACAAACACGGCAGGAGAAGCCTGGCCAGCAGGAAGAGCAGGACCTGGCCAACCTGTCCTGTCAGGTCTGGCCAGGCGAGGCGGTGAGATGTTACGTGACTCAGGATTTGACACCCAAGCCGGATCAGGCCCCCATGAGCTGCTCTGTACAGTGGGGGAAGCACCCCCAAGCCCCACTTGCCAGCCAGCCCTTTCCCCTACCCCCAGAGCTGCAGGAGCTGCCGCCATACCTGCCTCGTGCCTGACCATGGGCTCCTGGGCCGTGTCCTCCAGCACGCGGATGAGCACCGGGATGGCCGCCTCGTCCTGCATCTGGCCCAGGCAAAAGGCCAGCTCGTGCTTCAGCAGCGCCGAGCCGTCCCCGAAGGCGCGGCTGATCCACTCCACGGCCGCGCGGCCGCCCAGGTTCCGCAGGGTGAAGAGGGCCCGGAACCGGGCGGGCAGGGGCTGCGCCGCGTCCACCAGCGTGTGGCCGATGGCCTCCACCTCCTGCTCCGTCACCATGGCGCAGGCGGGTCTGAGCGCTCTGGGGGGCTCCTCGGTCACACTCCTGCGCCCGGGGAAGGAAGCCAAGGTGAGTCCTCAGCCGCCAGCGGGTCCCGTGGCTCGGGGCAGAGCGGGTGCGAAAGGCCGCGGCCCGGCCTGTGCCGGAGAACCGGACCCCGGGACCGGAGCTGACCCCACAGCGCGTGTCCGGACTCGGTTTCACCGGATACCCGGGACAGACATGGACCCCCTGCTGCGACCTCGCCAGACGAAGCCGCCGGGCCAGCGGAACCGGGGCCCGAGAGGAGCTGCCCGGGCCGGGGGATACCGGGGGAGGGGGGTCGGGGAGGGCCCGGCGGTGCCGGCGCTGCACTCACCGCGCGCCGCCATCTTGCTGCTACGCCACGTGACCGGCCGGCGGCGGCTCCTGCGCAATACGCACGGGCGGAGCCGCCCACGAGGGGGCGCTGCCTCCCCTCCACGTGAGGGCGCTGCTGTTCCCGCCCGCAGCCCGCCATGTCCGGGGCAGGTTCGGCTCCAGCCGCGCCCAGTCAGGGATCGGAGGGACCGGCGGGAAGAGCCGGGCAGGGGCACAGGGGCCCGGGAACTGAGCCACAGACCCCTCCACCCACAGAGAGGGGCTGGGGGTGCCAGGCAGGGCAAACCCCTCCAGAGAGGGGCTGGGGTGTTCCAAGGAGAGCAAAATTCCTCTGGAGAGGGGCCGGGGGTGCCAGGCAGGGCAAACCCCTCCAGAGAGGGGCTGGGGTGTTCCAAGGAGAGCAAAATTCCTCTGGAGAGGGGCCGGGGGTGCCAGGCAGGGCAAACCCCACCCTGAGAGGAACCTGGGGTGCAGGACTGGGCAGAATCCCTCAGGAGAGGGGTCGGAGATGCCAGGCTGGGCAAACCTCCAGGGCAGCACATCTCTGAGTTTGTGGATGCAGTTTAATTCCAGGCTGGTGTCAGCCCTTGCAAGTCAGCTGTCTGCCTCTTCCTTCCCTTTCCTTCCCATGTGTGTTTACACAGCAAGTTTCAAACCTTCAAAGGAGTTTTGCCTTATTAAAAGGCTCCTGCTGATTTTGGCCTAATGGAGAGACCTTGGGACAGAGGAAAGGGAGATGCCAGCAGCCTCCCCCTCCCAGGCCTAATCCCCACTGTACTCCCGCAGCACACAACACACCACCAAACCGTTTAGATCCTGGGAGAGAAAATGGGCACAAAATACATTCCACTGCCTGAAACCTCCACAGCAAACTCAGCCCGAGCGCGACACAGCTGCCCCTCCCCGCCCTGGGCCCGCCTGGCACAGCTTTGCCAGAGTCCACGATGAGTCTGCAAGCAGGGATGCGCAGGGACGTGCAGGGCAGTTGCTCCCCGGGTCCGTCAGCCCTCCCCGCAGCTCTCAAAGTACTGGCACATCAGCTCACGCACTTGCTCGGCCCGGTTGTCCTCCATGGCGGCTGGCGCGGGCTGGCAGGGCTTGGGCAGCTCGGTGGGCTCGGTGCCCTCCAGCCACTCCTCGTTGAAGGGGTTGTCGTGGGCCTCGCAGACATTGTGCAGGATGCAGCAGGCAAGGACGAGGGTGGGCAGCAGCTCCAGGCTGCAGTCATCACACTTGAGGAGGATCTGCCAGCGCGCCTTGAGGCGCAGGAAGGCATTCTCGATCACGCTGTGGGCCCGCTTCAGGCGGTAGTTGAACTGCAGCTGGCGCTGGGTGAGGTTCTCGTCCTCCTGGTAGGGCTTGAGGATCCAGTCTTGCAGTGGGTACGTGGCATCACCCAGCAGCACGTACTTCTGTGCCTTCCCCATGAAGTGCTTGGGAGGGTTGGGGCACAGCCGGCCCTCCTTGGCCAGCACCCACAGGCTGGAGCTCTCCAGGACTGCGCTGTTCTCCATGCTGCCTGGAAAGGCGGTGGAGACGTCCCAGAACTGCCCCAGCCCGTCCACAGTGGCCTGCGTAAGGATGGAGTGCCAGCCCTGGCCGTTGCAGTAGTCAGCAGTGAGGCGCAGGGGTGGGTGGATGGGGATGTGCAGGCTGTCCAGCGCCCCGATGCAGTGCGGGAAGCCCCAGCGCGTGCAGAAGATGCGCGCCATGTTCTCCAACTCCTTCTCGTCGGGCAGCCGGAGGTAAAGCGGCTTCAGCAGCAAGACGACAGCGTAGCTCACCTCCCGGACACAGCTCTGCACCGTGGAAGGCCCCACGCCAAAGAGCGGGCTCAGAGTCTGGTACTCCACATTGGTGGCCAAGTGCCACAGGGCCACAGCCACCCTCTTCTCCAGGGGCAGAGCGGGGTGGAAGTGGGCACTGTGCGGAGCCAGCCCAGGCCGCAGCTGGTTGCATATGTAGAAGAAAGTCTCCTTGGACATCCGAAACTTCTCCAGCCAGTCCTGGGGCCCAAACTCCTTCAGGACTACCCGCTCCCACCAGTCCGTGCTCCTGAGGCTGGGCCAGGCACGGGGATAGAAGCAGCAGCTGGTTCTCCTCCGGTGAGCGATAAGGAGCTGCAGTGCAGGGGGTAGACAAGAGCGGTGTGAGACAGTGCTTCCCTGCACTTCACCAGGATCCCCCTCTGAAGACCACCCAGCTCAAGAGATCTGCTGAAGGCAGGAGAATGCCCAGTGCCAGGTGGCCAGTAGTCTCAACTGGTCTAACACCGGTCATATCTTCCTGTTCCTGAGAAACCTCACTGCAAACCCACCAGGCAGTAGGTGTGACTCCAGACAAGATGCCCAGGTGTTGCAGATGGAGTTTTCTGGAAAAGCCCCTTTTTAGGGTGGCCACTGCCTCCGGGGGTTTATATTTTAATGAGCATTACTGGATTTCCTGCTGCCAAGGGAACTGTGGGCTAAGTCCTGATTCGGAAGGGGGGGAGAGAGCACCCCTCGAAGGTGGTAATCATGGTTTGGAAGGGGAAGCTCCTGGCCTCTCCACAGGAATTGTTTTTCCTGTTATTAAATTCTAAAATGCAACTTTAAACTAAAAAGAGGCTTTTGTCACCTTCTTCAGCCACTGCCCAGGCCAGCAGGTTCCCCGTGTTCCCCTTCAGCTTGTCCTTGCTGCCATGTATACCTTGTATCCCCAGGCCTTTCATATCCCCCATTGCATCCCCCACCTTTGATATCACCCCCTCCTTCATATCCCCATGTTCTCTGTATCCGCCATCCTCTGTGTCCAGGATCACATCCTGTATCCTTCAAATCCCATCCTTTGTGGTCTCTGTGTCCATGTGTCCTTCCAGTCCCACATCCCATGTTTTGGGTCTCACGTGTCCCCTACTCTTTATGTCCCCCTTGTGGCTTCCCCGTGCTCCCCATCCTTCCCACCACTGTACTTTGCATCCTGAACCCCTCCACTGTCCATTTTTTGTGTTCCTGTGACCTGCGTACCCCGTGCCCCAAATCCCTTCTGTCCATGTGTTCCGTATCTCACGTCCCCCATCCTGTGTCCCCGTGATCTGTGTCCCCGTATCTCCCCATCCTCCATGTCGCCGTGACCTCCGCGCGTCTCCCGTATCCCCCATCCTTTGTGTCCCTGTGACTTCAGTGCATCCCCCGTGACCCCCCCTATCTTTTGTGTCCCCGCTATCTCCACGTGTCCCCCGCATCACCGCACCCCCTGTCCCCCGT
>VZTH01016550.1:61187-90768 GCA_013397815.1 Aleadryas rufinucha | reverse complement strand
CCCCCCCCCCCGCGGACACGGAGCGGGGCGGGGCGGGGGGGGGGGTGGCGCGCCGACATTTTTGTTTACATTGAAGCGGACGCGAAGGGCGCCCTTAGCGACGGCGCGGCGGTTGCTAAGGGCGGCCGCAGCTCTCGCGATACTCCCGCCCGGCGGTTGCCAAGGGCGACCCGAGTTCTCGCGAGACTCCCGCCCGGCGGTTGCCGGGGGCGGCGCGAGTTCTCGCGAGACTCCCTGGAGATGGCGGAGGCGGCGGCGGCCAAGATGGCGGAGGCGGCGGCGGAGCTCCTGGAGCGGGCGGCCCGGCGGGACGCGGCGCTGGAGGAGCTGCGGGCCCTGCGGGTCGCCGTGCAGGCCGTACCGCCCGCCGCCCTCCGCGCCCGCCTCGGCGAGCACCACCTGGTAGCGCTCTTCGGCCTCCTCGGCGTCAATGACCGGTGAGCTCCGGCGCGGTGCCGCGGGCCTGACCGGCCCCGCCGGGCCCTCGCTGCTGTTCTCTCGGAGCGGGGGATTCCTGCCGCCTCCCCGGCTCATTCTCTGGGATATTTCGGGGCGGGAGGTGGCACAGCGGTGTCCCTTTCCTCAGGGGCTCCGTTTTCTCTCCGTCCCTCCCAGGGAGCAGGTGTCCGCGTGTGTTTCCATCCTGGAGAGGCTCCTGCAGGCCCTGGATCCCCTTTACGTGATCCAGAACCTCAGGGAAGAGCTGCAGAAGGGCCTTTTCCACCCCGATGACTCCGTGAAAATCCTCACCATGTCCCAGGTACAGGGTTTCTTCCAGGAGGAGGGGACAGAGCTCTGTGGTGAGCTCTGGGTTAGTCCCCATCTGCTCTTTCCTGCCTCAGTTTGCGATAAAAGCAGGAATTGTGTCCTTCCACACTCGTGTCATTGAGGATACTTACCGGGCAGTGTGTGTATAATGCTTTATGATATGTCACTTATAATGCATAAAACCATGTCCTGACAAAAGCAACTTGTGAATAAAATTCTGCCACGTGTCCTGCTTAAAGCTTTCCCAGCCAGCACTGACAGCAGGTGCTCTGAGAACTAAAACAACAACACTTTGATACTCAGGATACTTTAAACACGATAAAACATCAAACAGGCTGTGGGAACTCGACGCCTGTTGCATTAATTTGGAAGAACAGGATTGGGGGGTGTTGTGGTTTGGGATGGACTTCTGGAAGTTTCAGGTTCAGCTAAAAGCAGGTGTTGGCCTGTTGAGATTTAATCCAAAAAGCTCAAAGAAGGTGATTCTGGCTTTCTGTGCAGCTGTTTTAACGTTATTTTCTGTAATTCTTTGATCAGGTGGGGAGGATTGTTGAAGACTCAGCTGCTGTCACAGAAATTCTCCACAGCCCCGAGCTGTTGCAGCAGATCATAAACTGCATTGGGGGAGAGAAAATAGCAGTGGCTAAAGAGGTAAACGTGGCTTTATTGTCCCATTCTTCTGTGAGCTGAGCTAGTTGGGTGACAGTAATCATAATCTGTGAAAAATGGATTAGAATTAAAATTAAATGTATAGCTGTGGTTAATAAAGGACGCTGGAGCTAAACCTGATAATTTCAGATTCTCTCTGCGTGGTTCTGTTCATTTTTGATAACGAGCTCCTGGTTTTGCCTGCAGGCTATCAAATCTCTGTCAAGAATAGCCCAGAGCCAGGAGGGCCTGGAGGCTTTGTTTGGGAGCAGTTTGCTGAGTGACCTGAGGAACGTGATGGCCACGAGCGACGTTGTTCGCTACAGAGTCTATGAGGTGGGGAGGGTCTCTGGTGCTCCTGACCCTCAGGCTGGGGTTTATGGCTTTTAAATCGGTGTTTCTCACTGTTTTACACACTTTTCTTCGTGTCTGTGTTTTATCAAAACTAGAAAGGAGTGGGAAGATTACAGCAATGTGGGCTCTCATGGTGTAATAACTTCTCTTCCCCATTTTATGGTATTACTGTTTATTTTCTAACTTGTAATGCTTAGGGCATTGGAAGGGCTACACAGAGTTACTAAAGACACCTTAAGGTGTTTGTTTCTCTGAAGATAAAAGTAAAATAGTCTCTTAACCTTTGGATGTGAAGTGCTGCTGGAAGTTCTGGAGAGGTGCCAGCTGTCAGACTGGAGATGTTTGGCAAAGGAGAAATAATACAATTTAGCCATTCTAGAGCTTAATGGGAATAGCACAGGAAGAGCTGATTGTGAATAGAAATTAATTACATGTGCTGTAAAATTGGGACTCCTTCTGAACTTGCTTCAGGCAAACATTTGGGTTAATGATAAAAATATGATTAAATTCCATATTTAATGTATATATGTATATACATAATGTATATGTATACAAATATTATGTACATTAATAATTCCATATTGATGTATATAATTCCATAATAATTCCATAAATTATGGTATTTAATATGATTAAATTCCATATTTAATGTATATTAAATTCCATATTAATGTGTATATAATGTATATATTAACCCTGATTATAGGGTTAATCAGCACTGTAAGGTGTGTTTGGCTGTTACTGTGAATTATTAGAATGTCTTTATAAACCATCCTTTTTGCTTTTATTTAGTTAATTGTGGAGATTTCATCAGTGTCAGCAGAGTCCCTGAATTACTGTGCAAACAGTGGGTTAATCCCTGAGCTAATTGGGGAGCTGACTGGAGAGGATGTGCTGGTCAGGTACGTTGGTGAGTTTGCCAAGGAGATTCCCACCGCTGTTAAAACTCTGATATTCTGATAAAATAAATGTATTTGTGTGTGTGTGTGTCTTGGAAAACCCTTTCAGAAAAATGCTTTAACTGCCCTGAGTGTAAAATACTTTATGCCTTAATTTGAGAGCCAAGAGGGAGATACCCCAGTGTGAGGTGATAATTGTCATGTTTGGCTGCAACAGAAACACTTCGAATTCTTTCCCAAATCTAAAGAGCTCAGTGAGCTCTGAGGAGTGTTGGACACTCAGAGTCATTTGTTGGTTTGTTGTTAGGATTTTATCTTAGGGGTATGGGGTTTTTTCCTTAATCACTGAGCACTTCAAACCCCACCTAAACTAAGCCCAAAGAACTTTGTGCGTTGCAGAGCCACGTGCATAGAGATGGTGACCTCGCTGGCCCACACCCCCCATGGGCGGCAGTACCTGGCTCAGCAGGGAGTCATCGACAAAATCTCCAACATCATCCTTGGGGCAGAGTCAGATCCCTTCTCCAGCTTCTACTTGCCAGGTGACTCCATGCATTCCTTCTTCCCAGGCTTTGCTGCCTGCTTTGGTGATGAGTTAAATTGACAGGACTGTTGAGTTTCTCTTTGGAAAGCTCAGGTGAAATTTTGAGTGTTAGATTGGATATATAAAATAGTGGATATTTAAAAAAGGCTGAAGGACAGTCTGGCACATGAAGAATGTTCCTCAGTAATGGTGGGGAGATCTGGACAGGCTGTGCTGTAGCTTTAAAGTTTGTGTTATTGTAGCCTTTTTTAGGAATACAAACACCGTGAATTAAGCAACAGTCAAAATATTTGGCTCGTTGCTTAGTTCTGTCTTTATTTTGAGCTTTTTACCAACACTATTCAGACTTAATAACACATGTTTAGGAACAAATCAGCCTCACACTAACATACATTTTAATTTGGACATTGCTGAAGTTGCTGTTCTTCCACTCAATGCTTTTTTTGGTCTTGTTTTCTCAGGATTTGTTAAATTTTTTGGCAATCTGGCTGTCGTGGACAGTCCCCAGCAGATCTGTGAGCGATACCCTGTCTTCATGGAAAAAGTCTTTGAAATGGCAGAAAGTCAGGACCCAACCATGATTGGAGTGGCTGTGGACACACTGGGAATCCTGGGATCAAATGTGGAAGGCAAACAGGTTTTACAGAAAGCTAGTTAGTACCTTTTGTTTTTCTTTTAAACTTCCTCAGTATAATACAAGGTTTAATTGGTTTGGGGTGAGGCAGAAAGGAATTGAAAAATGCATTCATTAATCTAATGGACACATTTATAATGGGTGACTGTATTCCTGTAGAGATCTGAGTGAATGAATTAAAAGCACTTTTGTTTTTGTTTTGAAAGGAAGTAGATTTCAAAATCTCTTAAGCAAAATAGGGCACCAGGCCAAGAATGCCCCCACCGAGTTACGGCTTCGCTGCTTGGATGCGATTTCATCTCTGCTTTACTTGCCTGTGAGTTGGGGTTTCTGTCTTTGTTTTTGATTCAAATCTCCAAGAATGAAATCATCCCACACCTGAGTAATTGAGAGAAGACATTTTGCAGCCTCTAGGTTGGGTGGCAGTGGTGCTTTCAGTGTTCTGAGTCATTGATTTACTGTTTTGAAATTCCCTGATTTGTTTGCTTAAGGGTTTGGGTTTGTTTGTAAGGAGCCAGGTGTTCTGAAATGTTCATAAAACATGAAGTCAAGACTTCACTGACAAGGGGATGAGAGTAAACAGGTTCATATCCTTGTGCTTAAAGGGGTGGGGGCAAACTGCTCCAGTCCCTGTGGTGTTCTTTGGGTCCAGGGATCTGGGTTAACAGTGTAGCTCTAAATGATTGATTAAACCATTTGAACACATCCCGAAAACTTGAAAGCTTTTCATAATCCTAAAGAAACTCTTTCATTTTTGTCATTTGTGTAGCCAGAGCAGCAGACAGAAGACCTTTTAAGAATGACTGAATCCTGGTTCACATCCTTGTCCAGCCAGCCCCTGGAACTGTTCAGGAGCATCAGCACTCAGCCATTCCCTGATCTCCACTGCGGGGCTTTACGGGTGTTCACTGTGAGTGCTCTTTGGTTTTAAAGATCAGGGAGTGACTTGTGCTGCCATTCAGTCTCAGATTTGTTTATTTCTTCAGAGTGAATGCCACAAACTTCTGGTTAAAGCCCAGAAGTGGTCAGAAAAAGGCTTTTTTCCTCGTGCCCCACTTGGCTTCCCATTTAAATAATGCAGCAGACACATCATGTCTGTAATGCTAATTTCTTAATAAATTGGAGAAGGGAAAAAAAGGCAACAGCTGTGCTCTAAGGTGCTGCTTCTATACCAGAGGCACTGCTGTGATAATTCCCTTAAAACTTTGAAGATAAGCACTGAGCTGTGCTTGTTCTCCAGTGTTATACCCTGCTGCTTGATTTGAGTGGTGGTTTTGTATCTCATTTAATTTTTCCTGTTCCCTGTCTATGTACCAAAAACCCTACTGTGTGACTGCCTTTTTGGGGTTTTAAAATGTTTCCCTCCCTGTCTCTTCCTGTTTAGGCCATTGCCAATCAACCATGGGCCCAGAAGCTGATGCTGGCCAGCCCAGGGTTTGTGGAGTACGTTGTGGACAGATCTGTGGAGCCTGACAAAGCCTCAAAGGATGCTAAATACGAACTGGTGAAGGCCCTGGTGAACTCCAAAACCATTGCAGAGATCTTTGGCAATCAGTATTACCTGAGGCTCAGGGCTTACCTGCACGAGGGCCCCTATTATGTTAAGGCAGTTTCTACTACAGCTGTGGAAGGAGCAGAATAATGTCCTTGGTGTCTGGGGTCCCCCTCTTGCAAAGCATATTCCTGGCACAGGTGTTGAGGTACAAGGTGTAAAAACTCTCCACACTGGAGGTTGTCTCTTTAAAGGAATGTGAAGATATTTTGACTCTATTTGGAATGAGTCAGGAGAGCAAATTAGAGCCTGTTTGATATTTCCCCCTAAAATGTCACGGCAGGAGTTCACTGTGTGCTTCGTGAGCCAGGTAACCCAGGTGAGCACTTACAGCTACTGACTGTGTTTTATCTGGCAGAATTTATCAGTGTTTGGTTAAATTGTTGTTGGGTTTGGAGTTTCTGTTGTGTTTCCTCAGTAGGTTACAGTTCAGTTAAAAAAACCCCACCAAAACACCTCGAGATTTGTAACCTCAGATGCTGCCATAATTTCTATTCTTTTTTAATTCATTTTTTTACCTGCCTGAGTTGGCACTTGCATGGAGCACTCTTTGTTCTGTCAGAATCCTGTTGCTGAATAAGCCAGTGGCACTGTCCACATGAGGGAGTATGGACTGGATTCTCTTGTTTTCAACCTGCTGGATGTGAGTCTTGCTGGAATAAATAATCCTGAATATTGTTTACATTTTCTGCTGAGGATTTAAAAAAAAAAAAGCTTTTAGCCCTTTTAAAAACCAATCAGTGCACTCTGTAGGGATCAAACCCACCTGGGAGCTTTGCCTCCCTTGTTGGCTGTGCTGTGGGGTGGCAGCTCAGTTTCGTGGCTGGAGCACTGCAAGGCTACTTCAGAACCAAATCTTGAATTGTTTACACTATTTTTTAACAGAGTTACAATTTTTTTAAGTGTTATTTAAAGAAATGTAGTATTTTAGTTGCCTGAGTAGACTGAAAGGGAGAAGAACATGAAGCTGTTGTGGTGAAGGGAGTGAGTGAACTGGGAGAATGGAAATGTGGCATCTTAGGAAGTTGGAATTTGAAGATGTCAGGACTGTGGGAGAGAATCAGGACTGGCTGGGCACTCCAGTGACGTGTGAGATGTCTTTGTCCATAAAAGAGACCACAGGGGTGCTTCAGATCAAAGGCTTGTATTGTTTTTGTTGAGAAACAAAACCATGAAACAAACCTGCTGGGGGGAGCAGAATAAAACATGAAATTACTACTTTGGGGCTTGTTTTAGTCGTGTGTCAGCCAGGTGTAACCGTGGAAGGAACTGGCCCCACATCTCTGTGCTGCTGGGGAAGCAGGAGGATCCTGTCATGCAGTAACTCTGGTTTTACCTGTGGTTGGTGGAGGTGCAGCTGGCACTGCCTGCCAAAAATGCTGCCCAGGAGTCCAGCTGGGCTCAGAGGAGCTGGGGGAGATCCCTTAATGTTTGCCAGATGGAGGTGATGTGCCTTGTTGCTCACCACCCAAGATGTACCAGAGTTGCCATCCCACATCCCAACGCTGCTGCTTCCATCCTAAATGTGCCCAGTAAACATCTGCCAGTGAGAAATGCCCTGCAGTGCCTCGTGACTGGAGAGAGCACGGGAGCTCCCTGAGCCCTGCATCCAGCAAACACATCAAAGCACTAGGAAGGAAATGAAAAGAGTGTAGCAGTCCTTAGTTTGCACTCATTCTGGGCAGTTCAGCTCTGTTATTTTAGGTGGCTTTGTGTGCTGGTGGCTCTATGAGAGCCATATGCTGAAATGTCAGTGAAAGAAATCAATATATAAACCTGTTCTGCAATTCATGAGCCTCTTCCATGTGTGTTTTCAGCTGGTGCTTTTGAAGGCTACTCAGTGTGCTGAGTATTTAGCATCTGCTTTGCATGGTACATTTGCCAAAGACAATATTTTAGAGTGTGCAGAGATGCCAAACAAGGGGATTTTTTTATGTATACACATATGCTTTATTTTATTGAGCTTTGAGCTCGACGTTGATTGATTAATTGATCACTTTCCCCTTATTACTCACATGCAGTTCCCTGCCCATGCTGTGCATTGCCATATGGATGACATGCTGCTGCTGTATCTGATCTAAATGACAAAATTGAAGTGTGTTGTTTTTGTCACTCCCCCCTTAAAGTAACAGGTGGAGATAAGTGAGGAAAAGCCAGAAATGGAATGCTGGAGAATTGAGGTAACATGCTGAACATTTGGTTTAAAAACCAAAAAACCCCAAACCAAACCTCGTCATGTGATGGATGTTAACAAGCAGCATAACTTGAGGAATTTCCACGATGGCTCAGTGGCTGTTCCTCTGGAGCTGTTTCTCTGTCCCCCAGCCTGCTCAGAGGCAGCTCCTTTTTGTGGATGGGACGCTTCCCCTTAGTTACAAAATTCTTTATAAGTAGGTGATGCCTCATTCAGATAAAAAAGGGGTTTTGAAGACTCCAAAGTCTGAAAAACCCTGGATATAGACAAAGTCTGTTGGAATAATCCTTTTTACTGTCATGCATGCACTTGTGGGTACTTAGAGAGGCAGAGCACATCCAGTTCTGCTCTGTCAAGCACTAACAGTGAGAATTCATTTGCTGCTGAAGGAAAAGGAGCAAACTTGGGGAGGGCATCCTTAGTACCGAACGTTAACAGGAGAACACAGCTGATGAAAGAAAATCCTGACTCTTCTTTGCAGAAGTTAAACCTTAATTGACAAAATGAAGGACCTCGTTTTTTATCCTATCCAGGTTGAACTGCTTGAACTTATCAATGTAGGTCAGGACCTTGCAGGACACCAGGCTGTAGTAGGTTTCCAGTAAGGAGCAATCTTCGCCGTCGCTCGTTTCCTTCCAGTCTTTAAATAGCTCGTCCTCTCTCATGTCGGAAGAGGTGAAAATGAATTTATAGCAGCATCGATTGTAGCTGATGTGCTTTTCCCCAGAAAAGCGGGAGCTGTGCCTGGCAGTGACTCCAGCTCTTTTAGCACAGATTCCTACAAAAGCAGCGGGGGGCACTGCCAGTGGCACCTCCCTGGAGGCCACGTAAACCTTGCGAGCCACGTCCTGCGACATGAGGAAAGCGCTGCCGTGGCAGAAATCCGGGTAAAACTCCTCGGGGTATTGATGGATGGGGACAAAGCCAGGGCTCTGGGGGTCCCTGTCAGGCACTGCATGATGAACCACCCTCCCTAGGTAGACGTCCTCCAGCTGTGTTAAGCTCAGCAGGTACCCAGCCAGGCTGGGAACGCCGACAAACACGTCCTGGGCTGTGTGAAGGATGTACCTGGCACGGGGACAGAAAGTCACCGTCCACTCCACGCTCATCAGCATCTTCCGCGTCTGCGTCTCGGGGGAATCGATGAAACCGCCTTCAATAATGTCTCGGTGCTCTTGAGCCTCTTCATTGATCTGCAGCTGGGTGCTTGCTGAAGCTGCCTTTCCTACAGCAAACAGAGTCAGGACGCTGTAACCCCTGGAGCCTGTCACGTTGCCCCAACTCTGCCTGATCGCGTTGCGCCTTGTCCTGTTCTCTGGGCTGCTGCAGACAACAATGAGCAGGAATATCTCTTGGTTGGAGCACGTCGCTGCGCTGCTGCCCGCGTGGGAGAGGTTGGCCTTCAGAGGATCCAGGTCCAGCTTCCTGGCCCTCTCCCTGATCTCCAGAGCCTTGGCATCGGTGTAAGAGAGAGGCAGGGAATGCAGGAAGTATTGCTCCAGTAAATCTGCCCCGAAAAGCAGCACGTGGAAAAGCAAGACATTGAAGAGGATGAAGCACCACTGGTGTGTGCGGAGCCTGCAGAGCGTCAGCTGGGGAAGAGGAACGTGGACACTGAATTCTCTTGCCTCTCAAACCAAAAGGTTCTCCCTCATTTTATAATCTATCCATGCAAAGCAATCACAATTAGACTGTGGTCTTTGGATTATTAGTGTGAGACTCTTTCCCCTAGAAACTTAAGGAATCTACTTCTTGGGGCACAGTGAGATCCCAAATAGAAGGAAATTCCCATGTTGAAAGCTGTTCTGTGCATCCATGTGTGGAAATACCAAAGAATGACTCGCTATTAATAATTTTTGACTATTTTTAACCTGTTACCGAGGGCCTGAGGTGCCATTTAATGTGTCCTTGGAGGAGAACTTTTGGTACTTGGCCTGACACTGCCCTGTGAAAGCTGGTAGGGATAGAATTCAGAGGGAAAGGTCGGGTTGGAAGGGGCTTGGAGCAGCCTGGTCTAGTGCAAGGTGTCCCTGCCCATGGCAGGGGGTGGAATGGGATGATCTTTAAGGTCCCTCCCACCCCCAATCCTGTGAAAGAGGCTGAAGCACTTACCTGCATGGTGCTGGGAGCTGTCCCTGCAGCAGGGGCTCTCTGGGCAGTTTCTGCTG
The DNA here is from genome assembly GCA_013397815.1 of Aleadryas rufinucha. Lineage (NCBI taxonomy): Eukaryota > Metazoa > Chordata > Aves > Passeriformes > Aleadryas > Aleadryas rufinucha. The sequence continues at coordinate 81,007 of VZTH01016550.1, read as the reverse complement.
GCAGTGGCTCTATCTGGGGCTGCAGGATCCAGTTACTGCCCAGTACCTGCAGCCTGTGGCTTCCACCTCACCTGCCTGAGTGGAGGAAAGGTGATCCCAGGGGCCGATCGTGTTGCAGCCGCAGGAAACACGAAGCAAACAAAACCCTGGCCTTTCCCTTTATTAATTTCTGACACTGAGAAATAAGTGAAACAATTGCTGGGGCTCACTTGGTAAAAGGAATCCCTGGTACTGCTGTGAGTCTGTTCTTGATCTGCTGCTTCGCTGCTGGCCCTGGGGGTTGTGTTTTTCACAGCTGTGCCTTTGTGGTGTTGGTTCCCCAGTCTGGGGCAGCTGACCCGTGGTGCTGAGCACTCTGCATCTCCTGAGCTGGAGCTTTGGGCCGTGAGCTTGTGGGTTTGCCTTGTGTGGGGTCGTGGAGGACACCCCAAGGCCAGGCTGGCTCCAGCATGTGGGGCTCTACCCTGGACGGGCTCTGCCTTGGGCTGCTCCGGAGGCTCCGCGTGTTGCTGTTGGCTCGGCCGCGGCTGTGCCGGAGCTGACGGGGCTGGGGAGCCACAGGGGCCTGGAAGTGCTGCAGGGGGAAGTGCCAAAGACACCACAAACAGGATGGAGGTGTCAGCAGGGGACAGTTGGCTTTGGCAGCGGGGCCGTGGAGCGTTGAGGGGAGAGTTTGTGGGTCCCCAGCAGCGCCCTGAGGGGGCAGGGAAGGGTTGGGTGATGGCAGTGCTGCTGTTTGAGGGGTAGATCGAGGTGGGAGGTGTCAGCCTTGTGGGAACTCCAGCCTCCATGGGAGAGCAGGGAGATCAGGATTTCTTTTTAATTTGGAAAAGATTTCTCAGAGGTCAGGGTGCGTTTCTGTTCTGCATCCTTGGGTGAAAGGAGAACACGGCACTGCTGTGGTTTGTCTTGGCTGCACCATTGCAAGGCTCCCTGGAGCATCCTTAGGGCAGCCTGGATTAGCCCAATGTCCCAGGGAGATGGAGAAGAGCTTTGATTTCTGCCTTGAGGGGTCCAGGGTTAATCCCCAGCTCTGGCCGAGCTGCTCGGCTCTCCCAGCTGTGTTGATGGAGGGAACAGAGGAATTACAGAAGAAAACAGGTTCCCAAAACCTGCTCACAGCTTGGAAGTGCATCTTACCCTAATGAAAAACCCCCAAACGCAGTGTGCAAGTCCCAGCGTGGATTTCTGCTTTAGGCTCTCCAAAAAGAGGGAGAACTCCTTCCCCAGAGCTCGTGTGTCAGCTGGGACACAGCTTCCTCCAGCCCAGCCTCACACTCTGCAGTCCTCACTGAAGTTGTGCTTTGAAGCTGGGTGAGCTGTCAGCACGGGAAGTGTCAGTTAAATGGGTGCCCTGAAACAAAAGGCTAATGAGGAAATATTTTTCATGCACAATAACACAGCCCTGCAACTCCAGATACCCGCTCTGGGGGAAAAAAAAAATCCTTCTTTGAAGATACTCTGTCTCCAGCTAAATAATTTAATCAGCAAATAAATACCAGCGTTTGAAACCTCTTACATTAAAAATTGAGTATCTTTAGAATAATAAAATAACAATAATCAGAAGAAGTCCCACATGTGTATGATCCCTGGTGCAATTAGGCCCAGCGTGGTGCTGGCAGCACTGCCCAAGGCACTCCCTTAGCACTGCTCTGTGGTGGCAGCAGCAACTTTGATACCAAGTATAGAAAATTAACACTCCCCAAGCCCAGCCAGGGCACAGGCAGCTCTTGGATGTGGGTTTTTATTTATCCACAGAGCCTCGTGGATTCCCACCAGGAGAAAGATGAGGAACAGCAAGGCAAAGACTGCTGGAGGGGAAAATAACTGAGTTCCTCAGCTCCAGGAGGTTTGCCTGGAGGTGATCCCTCCATGGCCTTGAAACCAGGTTTCAGGCAAACACAACACCCAGCAGCTCATGTGTGACCTTATCTCACTTTTCAGATGGGTGAAGTGAAGCTCATTCGGGGAAATCCTCGCTCCCAGGGAGATCCAAGAGTTTCCTGGAGAAGAGTGAATTCAGGACCCTGGAATGGGTGAAGTCAGGTCAGTAGGGGTAGGAATGCTGTAGGAACTGAGACCCTGTGGAACCCTGGGGGTGTGAATTGGGCAATCAACCAGGAGAGCAGGTTTTCCTGAGCCACAGGGCTGGAATTTGCTTTCTGTGGGTTGTTTTCACATTTTCCACACATTTTATGTCCAAGCAAACCTTATTACAGGAGCAGGGGTGTTACACTGTGGGCAACTTAGCCTATCCTAAAGCTGTGAATGTTCAGACTGAAGGATGTTTGGGTTTGATTTTTTGGAGAGGACGTGTTTTGTGGTACCCAAAGGTCAAAGCAGAGCTGCCAGGAGGGTGGTGGGAGATGCTGCTGAGCAGGAGGAGCCTGGGGCAGGCAGTGGGTGCTGCAGGGGAGCAGCCGAGCTGCAGCTCCTTAAAACGTCTCCTAAAGTCTCCTGGCTTCCCTCCCAGTGCTGGGAACATTTGGAAGGGGGAGCAGAGCCTGGCTTCCCTCAGCTCTGCCTGACTTCACTTGGTGAAAATGCGAAGGCTTTGGATGACGCACCGTTCTCAGGAGATGGAGCGGGAGAGGGCGGATGGATGGGGAAAATCCAGTGAAAATTGGGTTTCCCGATATAAATTTGTGCAAATGTAAAAGCTTGAGCCCAGCCTGCCTTAGATGGCCTTCTCTGCAGGGTGGGCACCCCTCTCCGTGCCCACCACAGTGCCCCTGCTCTCGGGCTCTTCCCAAAATCCAGGTTGATTCCCACAGGCACGTTTTCAAGTTTTCACTTGCTGCTCCAGACACACATGAGAGCCCCTCTGTGGAACCCACCTGGCACAGCATCCCTTCCCACAAGGCATTCCCTGTGCCCTCATGGATTCAATTCTCTTATCCTAAGGCTCAGAGATGCCCCTTTTCCCCCCAGCAGCCCCCAGCCACGATGCTCTGGGAACACAAAGCGCTCCCAGGTCTCCAAAGTGTTTTGGATGCTACACAAAGGATCCCCTTTACTCCAAGCTGCCTTTTGCAGTGTTTCACCAGCACACACAGACCTGGGAGCACGAGGGGCTGCAGAGGGACCTGTCTGGTTTTTAATAACAGCATCAGTTGCAATAAATAGAGGTTGTTTAGGTCTTAGTCACCTAATAGCTATGTTTGTGCTTGAAGACATGATTCAGCCCTTGCAGGCAGTTCCTCACCTTATATTCTCTCTGGGGCTTGGGAAATGATGGAGGAAGAGGCTTTGTAAGAATTCTGCAGTGTGTGTTTCACTTGTTATTTGATATTTAATGTCCCTCTGGATATTAAATATAAGTAGAAAACTGAAAACCAAGCCAACAAAGCTGAGCACTGGCACAGCAGACAAACAGCTCTGTGGCTCCTGGTGTGCAGATGAAGGTGTCTTTGCTTCTGATTTAATGGCTTGACTGATGAGACTAAAACCACGTTTTTATAGCCAAGTTTCCTGCATTCTTCTTGTTTCTTCGCATTTCTTTTCATCAGTCTAGGAGTTACAGAGCTCTCTCCTTTTTTTTATGGTATGTTTGATTGTTCCTCCTTGAGATTCATGACAGCTTTGACAACTCCCTACCTCTGTATTCCTGGATAACGACAGCCTCAACCCCCTGTGTGTGCTGCAAGTGCTGCTTTCAGCCTCAGCAGCGCTGAGTTAAACATGAGCTGAGTGGAAAGAGCATAAACTTGTGTGAAATGTTGAGCTGTGAGGCCACAGGGCCAAGGAGGTTCCCCAAGTGGTCTCACTGCCAAGATGTCAACGTGACAGAAAAGTTGCTCATTTTGCAGCGGAGCAGAAGTTTCCCTGTTGTCATTAATTCTCAGAGCGTGCCTTGTGAGTTGCTTTTTCGATGCTTTTTCGGTGCTTTTTGCCTCGCCCTTTCATTCCCTGCAGCCAGACTCGGGCTGTGTTTGTGCCTGGCAAATGGAGATTCACATGAAATTCATCTGCCACGCTCCACATCCGCAGCGTCGGAGCCTCGGCTCAGGCTCTGCTTTGATTAAATTCCGTCCACGCTCTGACAGCGTTTCCAGCTGGGAGCAGATCCGGTGTCGCTGTTCCCGGCTCCGTGGCTGCTCTGCAGCACCGGGCATTTCTCCTGGGAGAAATGGGAGAAATTGCAGCTGGAGCATTTCTCCTGGGGACCTCCTTGCCCTGGGGTGAGGGGGGTTCCCTGTGTGTCTGTGTGATGCACCCAAAAGGCAGAGCTTCCCCAAGGTCATGGGGGGAAACAGGAGCAGGGTGCAGCTCTTGGGGCTTAAGTGATGCCCCAGCCCATCCTTTCCAGGTGTTGGATGGATCCAGCTGTGCTCCTGCTGCTCCCACAGGGCTGGGGAGGGGCTGCAGCCCCCCAGCCGTGGCCAAGGCTCCCGCTGGTGGGGCTGTCCCCATCGCCCTCCTGGCAGGGGGTTATTGGGGAACCGGAGCAGGACAGGGACCCCCCTGACACGAATCCCTGGAGCCCCGTGGGTTGCTGGGCCCGGATGATGTGCTCTGCAGAAATGACTTTCCCTCACTCTCGCCTCTGACTCATCCCACTGTTGCCTCCCACAGATTTATTTATTGTTCTCCCAGACGCAGAAACGGCAGAGTTGAGTCTCCCTGCCCTGTGCCAGGCCCCTCCTCGGGCAGCTGGGCTGGGATCTGTCGGAGCAGCCGGGCCTTCCCCCGCACTCACTCATCCCTGGGGGGTCTCACACCGGGGGTTTGCCTTCTCCAGGAGCCCCGTTTGAGCCCCCCCGTGCTGCTCCCGAGCCTGGCTCTGCTCTGCAGCGCTGCTCACACACAGCACTCGGCCCTGGAAATGGCCCTCGGGATGTGCCCGATCCCGGGTGTGCTGCTCATTCCCTGCCCAGGAGGAAAGCAGCCCCTTTGGAATGTGTGCTCCCTGCTCCGGGGCGCAGCAGGAATGTCGGGGTGCTGAAGGGGCTCCCCAGCAGAGCTGTCGGGACTGAGGGAGTCCAGAGGAGGAGGATGGTCCCATAGTCAGTGCATGAAATCCTGATTAATTGTGTTTTGTGTTAATGACTCCTGAGAAACGAGGACTTGTAGCATCGGTGGCATTTTGGGCAGTGCTGCAGCTGGAGGCAGGAAGGACCAGCTCAGCCCCATGCACCCAAAATTCTGATCGATGCCTTTGCTGAGAGCACTGCCCTGCCTTCCCCTGCCTCCCCTCCTTGGCTTTGGGGATGTAGGGAATTGCTCCATGCTGGAGCTGGGAGCAGTCCCCAGAAAAAGGACACTTTCCTAAGGTAGGATGCCACCAGGTTGCTCAGCTTGTCCCTGTGATGCCCTGAGCAGCTGCCCTGGTCCATGGTGGCACTGGGGTGGCACCAGTGTCCTTCCAGGCCAGGGACAGCTGGAACCAGTCCCGCTCTGCTGCTCAAGCTCCAGCATTTGGGTGGGGAAGTTCTTTTCTTCTGGCTCTTTCTCTTTCATTTCTCATTTCTCTCAGCATCTAACTGTAACTGTTTTAAATAATTCCTCCCCCACGCCTGTGTTATCACCCAGCATGTCAATACGCTGCTGTGCCACCCACCCCTCTCCTCCCGGAGCTGCACGTTAACGTTTTGCACCAGATAATGTGAGGCAATTAGTGAATGGAGAATAACCTTCCCACTTAAAAGCGGGATGGGTTGGGAAGCATCACACGGGTGGATTGCACGGCGAGTATTAATCGCTTTTCTCTCCAGTGACTCCCAGTGTAGGAGCGCCCATATGGAGAGAGAGGAGGAGGAAGAGATGCTGCGAGAGAAACAAAGTCTCCAGTCCTGGCGAAAAGCGTAAAGCCCAGCGCATCCGAGTGGGGGCACTTCCCTGTGGATCCGGGGGCTGTGGCACAGCGGGGGCTGCGGCATCCCCCGTGTGCCGATGGATCACGCGAGCCCGGGAGCGGCGGAGCCGTGCGAGGGTGGGGTATCCCGGGGCCAGCGGGACCGGGAGCTGCCGGAGAGAAACCAAAGCTCTGGAAGCAGCGTGCATGGTGCCACCTTCCCCTGGGTGTGACTGAGGGGGCTTTGGTGTGTTGGGTGACCGAGGTGCGTGGCACAAGGCACAGCGGCTGCGTGGCCACTGCGTTTGCGTGGGAGCAATTCCTTTGTTGGGGTGTCTGCTCATCCGTACTGTTTTGGGGTCCCACGAAACGGCACCACAGTGAGCTCCGCAGCGCCCTCACAACGGCCTGGGCTCGGAAAGAGAAATGAAAAAAGAAGCAAAGAGGAGAGAAGTGTACCCGAGCTGGGGCAGAACACCCCCCGGGACCCCGTGCCCCATGGCCCTGCCGTGTGCCGGGGATGCTCAGGGGCCGCTCCTTTTGCCGCCGCTCACATCTGACCCCCTGCCAGGGGACGCAGTTTTGGGGCACTTCACGTTTGGCCACATCATTACTGGTGGCACCTCCCGCCTCCTGGCACACGGGGCTGAATTTGGAGGGGAGGGAAGGCACCTCGGAGCCCATCCCGTTAACCCTTTCGTGGAGGCGGCCGGCTCGTTTCCAGGCTGCCCACGCTGTCCCTGGGCTCGGGGCCATTCCCCAGCGGGGCCGTGTTATTGCAGCAGGGCCCCCCGGGAAGATCAACGCTCCCGGCCCGGCCGCGCAGCACGGCACAGGAATTGCCGGGGCTTGGCCGCGCTGTTTGCTTTCGGCACAACCCCGAGGCGCAGCAGCGCTCAACACAAATATTTGTGTGGGTAGTAAAAAAAAAACACGAAACACCAAAAACCCAAATCAAAAAGAAAGTTAAAAAAGGAAAGGAAAGGAAAGGAAAGGAAAGGAAAGGAAAGGAAAGGAAAGGAAAGGAAAGGAAAGGAAAGGAAAGGAAAAAGGAGAGGAAAGGAGAAAGGAAAGGGACAGGAGAAATGAAAGGGAAAAGATAAGGAAAAAGGAGAGGAAAAAGGAAAATAAAGCCAAGCCCCACGAGGGTCGTGCAGACAGAGGCCAGAGGCGAAGAGACGCGGACCGNCCCCCGGCAGCGCGGGGCGCCCATGCTCTGCCCCGCCTCGCCGCTCCGGGCCCCCGCGCCGCTGCGCCGATGCCGTTCTCGGGCGAGGAGCGGAGCCTGCAGGGGATCTACAAACCGGCGGGGCCGGCGGGGGGGCGGGCGGGCTGCCCCGGGGGCTACACCAACCGCTCCTTCGTCTACGACGATGGCAGCGCCCACAGGTACCGGGGCTGCGGGGCTGGGGAGGGTCCCCGGGGCTGCCCGTGCTGCCGTCGTGGGGAGCTGCGGGAGCGCCGAGCTCCCGGTGCGGCCGGGGGAGCCCCTTCCCCTCCCGAGGGGAGCCGGGCGCGGCCGGCAGGAGCCCCGTCCCCCGTCCCCACCGCTCTCCCCGTGCCCCGAGCCCGCAGGAAAGTTTCTGCGGCTCTTCCAGGCCTGGCTGGGGTCCCTGTGGGCACAGCACCTCGGGAATGGGGCAGTCGGGAGCTGCCTGAAGGGGAAGGGGTGCTTGGAGACCCCCGAGCAGTCCCATCCTTCATGGGAACAGGGTCGATGCTGTCGCTCTGTGGAGCCCAGCCCCGACCGAGGCTGTGCTCCGGGGTGTGAGGGTGGGGCAGTGTTCGGCTGAGCCCTGGAGCCACCCCAAAGCCAAGGGGCTAAAATACACACAGGAAAAAGCGACATTCCCGCAGGTGCTGCCCAGCCCCTGCTCCAGCCTGGGGCTGGTTTTATGCCAAAGTTCCAGTGTCCAGTGTGAGGGAGGGGCTGCTGTGAGAGGGGAAGAGCTGCTTGAGGAGATCAGGGGGACTTAGTGCCACCATCCTCTTGTGCCTGGCAGCAGCAGCTGTTTCTCACAAGTGGTCCTTGCTGAAGTATCCTGGTTTTTCCTGATAAATGCTGTGTGTTATCTTTGTTCTGGTTAAATTTACTGGTGGGGCTCTTCTGACTGTCACACTCATCAAATGCCAGCTGAAATGTGCGGATGAATCGTGTGTATCAGTTCCTGCTTGGCAGATAAGGGCCTTGGCTGGGTTTGTGCCCTGGGCTGCCCAGCTGGGGTTTTCTCTGTCTTCATCTGCTCGCCATGATTTAGGGAAACAATCTTTTATTCCTAAAATCTAAATGAAAGAAGAAGAAACAGTCTGTTCTTTAACTCTCAGTACATTGCCACTGACTGGGTAATTAATAAAATCCTTGAATATTGGTTTTTGGGGTTAAGTCCCTCATCGTTACCCCCCACTGTCCTCTCTGCAGGTGCCTCAGGACCCCCTAACTCTGGTAACACCTTTGGGTTACTTTGGGCACAGCAGGGTGGCTGTGGAGCACAGTGCTTTCCCCAGACCCCAAACTGCCTCATTTCACAGCTGTGCTCGGAGTGTCTGCAGCAATGACACCCTTGAGGAGGCTGTTGAACGTGTCTGTGTGTGTGAGGATCAGAGATTGGGTTGGAGACGACAGCTCCCGGAGGTTTCCAACTCCAACGTTACAGGAAGATGAGGAGCTGCTCCTCATTACTGCAGCCCTGCCCGGGGTCATTTGTCCTCATCTCATGCACTACAAAATCCCTGCCCCAAGATCCTCCTGCCTGTCTCTTTCAATCTGAATAGAGGAGGTTTGTTTCCTAATTATTGTTCTACAGCTCGATGTGTTTCTAACCCCCTCAGGCTCCGGAGAGGTTGAAATGCCATTGCTTTCCATGGCTTGTCTTGCCTGCCCTTGTGCTCAGCCCTTTGCTGCCCTTCTGGACATATTAAACAAGCTGCTTGGAGCCCTCAGGACTCGGCAGCTTCCCCAGCTCAGAGCAGACTGGTCTCTAATGCTTTTTTTCAGAGCTGATCAGCTGAAGAAGCAGGAAAGGACTGTTATAGACAGGCTGAAGAGAAAGGGCAGGAGCAGGCAAGAAGAACCATTAGACGATCCCAGGGGCCCCCTGGCTGATCTGCTCTTTGCTTTCCTCTCCTGCAGCTTGGGCTGGGGGCACAAATCCTGTCAGTGGATGATCATCCACATTTAACCACCTGCTAGGGCTCAGCCTCTGCCGGCTACAAGAGTTTCTTCCTCACCTCCCGTGGGTTTCCCCTCCCTTCCAGGCTGCTGTGGGGTTTGTGCACAGTCCCTGGAGTCCAACACCATCTCCTTGTCTCCTCTCTGTGCTCGTAGGTGTGATGGCAGACAAGCAGAGCTGTCACCAGAGGTGTGTGTGAGGGATGTGAGAGCCGGGATAGAGCAGCAAAGACGTAGAACACGTTCACCGAACCTTGTGCTGAATGTTCAAGGCACCTCAGCTGGGCTGGCCCCATTGAAATAAGTGGAAAACTCAATTATCCCCCTCACTTAGCAAATCTAGAGGTGGCTAAAAAGCTGTTAAAGAGAAATTCCATCTTCATGGTTGCCTGAGTGTGGAAATGTCTGTGAGCTTCCTCCTGGCCCTCTTTATAGTGGGACAATGATCCTGAAAGTCCCTCCCTGGTGGAAAGCAAGGGGTTAATTTTAAAAGCACTTGAGCGTTTGTTTGGAGAGTAAATACACATTTCTGGGCCTAAATTTTACTTTCCTCCCTCGTGGGAAATCTGGGTAAATGTTTGCACAAGGATCCAGCCCGTCACTTTGGGGAGCTCAGGATTTCCTCCGGCCAGCGGCTCCGCTTCCTCCGCCTTGCCCATGTAAGGGCACTGCGGGCACGAGTGATGGATGAGCAGCCAGATGGAAGGACTCACACAAAAATATCCTGCCCGAGCCGGGGGGCCGGCGGGAGAGGCCGGGGTGGGCGGGAGGAGGCTTGGATTTTCCATCCCCTGCCTCCTGCTCCCATGGCTCGTCCGACGAGGAAGGGCTGGAAGAAGGCGGCGCACTCGGGGCTACCTGGAGCGGCTGCTTAGGAAGGTCATGGCTTTGCGTTAGACGTGAGTGGCTTTTCTCAGGTCTGCTCTAAATGGCTCTTTTGGGGGGTCTGTGGGGCTGCTGCTGTTTGTGTCCGAGTGAACAGCCCGTGGGAGCAGGGATCTGGGTGCTGCGCCGCGGGTTTGGGAGCGGGACGTGGAGGGAAGGTGGCTCCCAGCTGCTCCAGTGCAAGTGGAGGAGAAGCTGAGGGTGGGGGCTGGACAGCAGCAGCCAGAGAGACTCGGGATGTGCCTATGGAATGTCAGCTCCAAGGGGCTTGGTTTGGCAGGGGCTGTGCTGCAGTGGGGTCTGTCCTCAGTCCCACCTGGCTGGGCAGCCAGGACGGGGCTTTTGGCCCTAGAAATCACAGCAAAATTTGGAGCAGTGGCAGCCAGGTTAAAAATGCCCAGAGGCACCTTCTGCCACTCTGGTTAAATCCTCTGCCTGAGCCCAAAGGCAGAAGAAAAGAAAAGAGTGTTGATTAAATGGGATTCTTGCTAAGTGTGAGCACTCACTCAGGCCCAGGGTGGCTCTCCCATGGCTTCTCCTGCCAATCTTTAGATGTATCCAAGGAACTGTCTCAGTTTAGCACAAGGATGGTCCCTGCAGCTGACAGCCTCTTGTTGTCTCTTAAGTTTTCAATTTTCTGGAAATGAATGAGAAGATGCTTCTTTGGCAGAGCTTGCACTGAACCAGGCTCTGGAGCTAATTAGTAATCAGTTCCTCCAGGCGAGATTACCAGCTTGGACATTTCTCAGCTTCCAGAAAGTCAGCCTTGTGGATTGCAGCAACTGTTGCTTTGGCTGCCCGTGGGCATCCGGGCCTTGCTGTTCCAGGAGGGATTGCAACGGGGAGCCATGAAACTGCAGGGCCAAACACCCTGTGTTTTCAGAGTGTTTATGTGGCAGAGATAAGATAGAATTCTGCTCTCATTTTCCTCAGATGGTTAGGAAAGGGGAGTGTGAGGCTCTGGGCTGCTGCAGGGAAGCACCCACCAGCACACCTGGCTCAGTGGGAAGAGTTTTTGGGACCCTTCCCCAATATCCTGCTCAAAAAAGGACCCCCCATGTGCTGAATGTCCTCCTTGGGAACTGCCCTTGGGCTCTGGCATGGCTGTGTCACCCTTCACTGGAGAGCAGCAAAGTAGGTCACTGCCTGTGCTCAGGGCTCTTTCTGCTCTGCACAAATATTTACAGCATCTATTTGAATCCTCCCAATTCTCCCGCAGCGACCTCTCCCTGACCCCCACGCCTGGTTCCCGAGTGCTGCACGCAATTTGTTTTGGAGCCCGTTAAGGTTTCTCTTGCATCCCTGCCAGGCTGGGCTGGAGTGAGGAACATCTCATTCATCCTTCTCATGAATAAAACCAGGCCAAGAGCCAGGCGAGCTCTGAGCACAGGTGCCTCTGGCCTGGTGTCCTCTGGAAGCGACAGGAGCTGCAGGAGGGAAACTTTAGATGGGATCTTCGGGAGGAATCCTTCCCTGGGAGGGTGGAGAGGCCCTGGCACAGGGTGCCCAGAGAAGCTGTGGCTGCCCCATCCCTGGAAGTGTCCAAGACCAGGTTGGACGGGGCTTGGAGCACCCTGGGATATTGGGAGGTGTCCCTGCCCTTGGGAATGAAATGGGCTTTAGGGTTTTGTCCAACCCAAAGCACGGTGAGATTCGGTGGCAGGGACAGAGGGCAGGATGGAGCAGCCCTTCCCAGGGCTGGAGGTTGTACCTGTGGCTGTGCTTCCACAGCCTGGATGGTGCCTCCCTTGGGATTCACCTGCTCCCTCTTGAACCCACTGGTACTTCCTGCCTCCACAAGAGGATGGGACTTGTGTGGTGCAGCTGCTCCGTGACAGAACACGCTGCTGTTCCTTTGAGCTGCTGCCCTGTGATTTCCCTGTGCTCCTGCAGCTCCTGTGATGCTCCTGCTCCCTGCTTGTCTGCTCTGATTTTATCTGCTTTTCATTCCAGGCTAAAGACTCCTCCTGGTCTATTTGGCCTCCCCTTGCACAAAACACTTTAAAACCCGTGGTTATCTCTGATGCCCTCCTCTGTGCTGTTTCATCTCTGAGGAGGGGAGCCAGAAGTGTGTGTGACTCCGTGGTGGGCTTATCTGGGATGAAAATCCTTCCCTACCACTCGGGGTTTTGGTCACCACAGAGAGCCTCTGGCTTTGTGGCATCACCTGCTGTGGCTCTGGCTCTTTTCTGAGTGCTGATTTGCAGACCTCTTCGTGCCTGTGCAGGATGATGATTGCCCCCCTCTCCCTTTGGATCAGTTGGAATTTATTGATGCTAATTTTTGTCTGACATTTTATCACGAGGTCGGTCAGTGGCACAAGATCTTCCTGTTTACAGTCTGCTTTTGGCTTGGCTACGCCAGGTAATTTGCAGTCATCCCCATCCCTTCTGATGCCATGGAGCAGTGGAGAGCCTTGTGGGACCCCACTGATGTTTGCTTCAGCATCCCCCTTCTGTTTGTCTCCTGCCTTCCAACCCAGGAGACATCTCCCCTTCATCCCATCACATCCTGGCCTGGCAGGTGTGCTGACAAACCTGCCTCTTGGGGTTTATTTCTGCAAGACTTTGTATTTTTGAACAGTGTGGAAAGACTCTTCCTCCTCCCACGTCCCTCTATTATTTTCTGCTTCCATAGCAGGGGCTGTTTTGCAGGAGTCTGGAGCGTGGAGAAGGTTTTTTCTCCACGCTCCAACCCTTGCTGCTTGCAGCAGCTTGGGGCTGGGCAGAAGGGAGGATTTTCCCAGCAGTTTATTAGCAAGAATTAGCACTTTCCTCATCTTGCAGCCTTTTTATTTTCACATGAGCCTGAGAGCTACTGGGCACTGACGAATGTGGCAGAGGATGTAACAGCTTGGGGTGAGGGGGAGTGAGATATCGCCAGGATTGTGTCCCTTGGGATATCACAGACACAGGCAATGGTGGAGGGTTGGCTGTTGGCTCTCCAGGAACAGCTCTGGAGGCCGTGGCAAGGGAATTGTTCTCTTTTTAGTTTAATGATCTGTTTAGGTTTAAGATTTGTCGTGGCTGGTTGGCATGAATCGTGAGCCTGGTGTTATCCCTGCGTGCTGCAGCACCCTCTCATTAAAGGCTGGGTGGTTTTCCTGAGGAGTCTGGTGTGCACAGCCTCCGAAATTCCCAGTGGGACCTCACCCTGAGGGATTGTTTCTCCAGCAGTGAGTCCTGGTTGCTTCATTTCTTGAGCACTGGGGTTGATTCAGCTTTAAAAGAATTTGCACGTGCTCCCAGGCCACCCTACAAACCCAGCACTGGGATAGGCAGGAAAAAGGGTGATGTCCTTGCTGGGAAAGGGCTGGATTCTCCAGGAAACCTGCTCCTACAGCAGAGAGGGGGCCTGGTGAGCTCCATAAATAGCCCTGGAGATGGCTGAGTCAGGAGTTTCCCGGCAGGGTTGGTGACCTTGGCCCTGCAGGCTGAGCCTGGTTTGGGTTTGCCCCTTCTCCCGAGGCTGCTCCTGGATGAGGTGCCGGGAACGGGGCCCTCGGAGCCCTTTGCCCAAGGACGCTGGGATGGGGAGCAGAGCTGTGTCCTCAGGAAAGCAGGCTTGGGGTGTTGTGCTGCCAGCGATCAGCTGAGCTGATTTGCATTTCATTTGCATATTTACACAATAGAATAAACTGGTTGCGAGTCAGGGAATCATGGATGGATTTGGGCTGGAAGGAACCTTAAAGATCATCCGGTTCCAACTCCTGCCAGGGGCAGGGAACCTTCCACAGATGGGGCTGCTCAGGTTCCACCAGACCTTGTGCTGCTCCAGGTTGGTTTTTCTTTTGATATCACTTAAGGAAACACGAGGAGGCCCCAGCCCAGGCCTGAGGAGCGGGAGCTGGTCCCCTCCCCTGCCAGGACCCAAGGGTGTGCAGGATGTGCTTTCCCTCCCTCCTTTCTCCCGGTGTTATTTGGGTTTGCAGTCAGCAGGGACATCAGCATGGCTTCTTTGCCTTTGTGCCTGCTGGGAACCCCCAGCACTGGCAGCCCTTCCAGAGGGGATGCTCTGGAAGAAGGGGATGGCTGTGGATCATCCCCCCAGATCCCTTCCCTTGGCAGGGCCACCAGTGGGGAATTCTCTGGGGCTGGGGATGCCGAGCTGCCTCTGCCCCTCGTGTGCTCCATGTGCTGCTGTGGGGTCAAAGAAGAGGGAAAAGGCTTCTCCATGGGGCTGTGCCTCCTGTGAGCTCTGCCCTGTCACACCAAACACCCCTGTGCACCAGGCCAGAAGGGATGGGGAGATGTGGGGCTCGACTCCTCATGCAGGGCTGTCTGATGAGAGAAGCTGCTCTGGACCTGCAAGGTACAATTTCTACTTTTATCTTCTAGAAAATAGCATTTGCCAGCGGGGGAAAGGCTTGTGGAGCTTTGCACTGACTCACTCTTCCTGTTCATTTTCCACGTGAAACACACAAAATGCTAATTTCTCCGTGAGGCCTGTGGTGCTAAATTGCCTGTGCTTGTTGGAAGCGACGGATGGATTTGTCACGGGGCTCGGCAGTTCTGGAGAAGTTCTGAGCAGCAGCAGCTCTTGACGTGGACAGTCCAGCTGTCTGTGGAGATGGGAATTTGGATGCAGGAATTTAATCTGGGAGATGGAGCACCTCATACATTGTGAGTGTGTGTGTGTGTGTATAGAGGTGTGTGTGTGTGTTCTGCAGCTGCTGTACCCAAAACCAGGACTGGGGCCAAAGCTGCTCAGGCTGCATGGGAATAATGCCTTGGGTGGTGGGATGGGTCTGTTCACATCCCTCAGAGCTCTTTAAACTCTTAGAATCAAAACCCATTAAACCCACAAGCATCATATGAGCAGCAGTGTCTCGGTGAGCGGTGACCGTGAGTCACTGTGAGACCTCTGGGAGGGACAGGGGACAGTGGGATGAGCATCTGGGGCTCTTCCTCAGCCAGCCAAGACACAACCAGCAGTGACTTGGCTGCTGCTCTCAGAGAGAGGAGGTGCTGGCAAGGAAAGCAGCTCCAAAAGGAGCACCCTGGCTCTTCTGTGGGGATGTCCCTGCAGGGCAGTGCCTGGCCAGGGGGATGCTGAGCCCCTGTGTGAGGCACGTGGGGCCTGTCCTGCACGTGTGCTCACCCCCACACGTGTGCAGAGCTGCTGCCTTCCCTCCCTGCCTGGTCCTTGCCCTCTCCTCGGCTGTGCTGTGCCAGCTCTGCCACCCCTCCGTGCCGAGAGCGGTGCCAGCCCTGCTGTGGTGGCTCTGAGGGAGGGATGTGCTGCCTTCCAGCCCGGCTCTGGGGACCAAACCTGTGTCCCCACGCACTCCAGCCATTAGGACACCCCACAGGGATGTCACTCAGAGGGGAAAGAAACCCCCAAACCAAAAAGAGAGGGGAGAACAACTGTAACCTGGTAACCAGAAGAGCTGTGGGAGGAGAAACAAACACGAGATGATTGTATATATTTAAATAACTATAGGGAAAGAAAGGGCAGCATTTCCTGTATGGCTTGGTTCCCTGGAGAGGCTCCGAGAGCCTGGGGGTGGCTGGGCTTGCCGAGGATGGACCAGGATGCAGGGCCAGGCTCTGCAGCCATGGCTGGGTCAGGGGGGACAGGACATGGCAGGGTCCTTGCTGTCCTGGAGCAGCCTGGCCCCAAGGACCCTCTGGAGGAGTGTCCCAGCCCTTGAGTGCAATCCAGGCACTGTCACCCCATGATAATCTGGGCCAGCAGAGCAGCTGGAGGCTCCTGCCCAAGGGGTGCCCGTTTGCTGCCCAAAGGTTGGGTTCTGCCAGCAAATTGTGTCCTGGGTCTGTGCCAACAGCAAGAGAAAGGGCAGACCCTGTGTGTGATTCCTGCTCCAGTGTTTCTGCCAGGGATTGTCCTTTCCATCCCGCTGGAGGCACAGCAGCAGCTGCCTCTGGTGTTGTAGGGAGTTTGGGACGCAGTTTGCTGGGTCCCAAAACTCAAGGAGAAGTGGCTTTGCCTGGGGAGGGGATGTTGGTGTTGGACATGATGTGCTTGCTTTCCTGGCTGCACATCCAGACTCCCTGGCCATCCTCCTGGGGGAAGGATGGACTTAGACCAGATGGCTGCCAGCAGGACCTCGTGTCTCTGGCTCCTTTTACAGCTTGGAGTGGGAGAGGGGAGGTTTAGACTGGAGGTTATGCAAGAACTTGCCCCAAATGTGGGTTCACCTGTCCTCCAGCCCTCTGAGAGAGGAGAGGAAGAGCGTTCTGGGAGGGCCTCCAGTAAGTTTTGGTGCTGGAAGAGCAGAGGTGTCACTGAGAGCTCTGGAGCTCCTGAAGGTGCCTGGCAGGTTTGGGCAGCTCCATCACAGGTACCACAGCACGAGTGTGGGGTCTGTGATGGCCCCAGGCGGTTTGGGGCTGGTTTGTGGCAGGAAGCAGGAGGGTGCTCTGTGGGTTTTGTGGTGTGCAGAGCGTGCGAAAGCAGAGGAGGAACTCGGGTTGTGTCCTTCCTCTTCTCTGACAGATGCAGTCAAAAATAATTATGGAAATCCTGCTGTTCATTACAACGAGCTCCCAGCCTGTGGGTTTCCTCTGAGGCAAAGCTGCCTCTCGGATGTGGGAGCCTGAGGAGCTCTGAGGAGCTCCAGGGAGCCACGGCACTGCAGAGCCGCAGGGAGCTCCGTGCGCTCTCGCTGGCCTTGTGCCGGCATTTCCAGCCCCGGGGGATGCTGCTGCCAGCAGCGAGGCTCCCCGTGTGCCCCAGCTGGAACCAGCAAGGCAAGAACGTGGCTGGGACCAGCCCAGGCACAGGAAAGGATTGAAGGAACCCGAGGCAGGCGCGACTCCGGGGCTCCTGTGTTGGCTGAACCGGGCGGTGACTGGTCTGGCTGTGGTTTAACGGGAGCAGGGACCAGCGTGGGGTCTGTTCTGGATCACACACGGCTCTGTCCCAGCTCCAGCACTCCCGGGAGGCTGAGCAGGGGCGTGTCCCCCTCCCGATGGCTGCGGGGAGCTGGCCAAGCTGGGGGAGAGACGGAGCCGTAGCGAGAGAGTGGAAGAGTGTTGAGGTTTCCATATGCTGACTGCAGAGCGCTTTTTTAGTGGTACATGGTTCTGGAGGAAGGAAGGAAAGGGATGATAAAAATAAAGCTGCAGTTCTGTATTTAGCTATAAACCACTCCAGGATTATTTTTTTTTTTCGGTAGTATTTGAAGACTCTGCAATAAATGAGCTTGTTCATGAATTTTTTATTTTATACCACTACAGCTTTGAAGAAGTGGCCAGGTTGCTGTGGTATTTCCATAGCTCAGGATCCCTGAATCTGGGAGGAGAGGCTGTAAATCCTCTGTGCCAATGTCAGGAGGTCTGTGTGCAGTGCAGGAGCACTTTTGTCTGAGACATCGATGTGCAGCATCTCAAAGTCGCTGTGTAATTGATAAAGGCATTTTAACCAACAAGCGAATGCGGTACTTCTTGTAGTGAAGCTTCATCCAGAAGAAACAAATGTGCCAAAGTTTTAAAATTCTGAATGATTTTGTATGCAAGAATAAGAGAAAATACATTCAAAGTGTAGCTGCTACTGCCAATGGGAGAAGAAACTCAGATGCAAGTAGCAGAAATTGTGTTTCCAGAGCTACTGGTATAATTGGATTTTACTACAGTTTCTAAATGCTGATGGAGGACAGTGGTAAATATTTGCTTTGTTTCATGAATCTGACACAGGGTCTGAGGCCAGGACAGATGGATTAATTAAGCTGGAAAAGAATCACGTGGAATTAGAAGAAAAAGACAGCAGCCAAACCCCAAAAGATGAGTGTTTCATGTCCAAGAGGATGGCTGGGCATAGCTGTGAGCATCCATAGCCCTCAGAGGGTGCAGGATAAGGATGGACCTCCCTGTCTGGACCCAGAGTGGGAGCTGTGGAGTGTCAGACAGGGTGGCAGCTGTGGGTAAAGGAGCCCTGTCCACGTGGCAGTCGGTGTGTCCATGGCTGTGCAGCACTCGGCCTTTCCTCTGGGGAAGGAAACAAGGTGCCCCTTTAACCAGGCACTTCATAATCACCAGAGAGCACTGGGGGTGTGTGACAGCCTCCTTCAAACACAATTATAATCACCCCCATTTGGAGTCAGGCACTGGGCTCCCCACTTTAAACCGTGCTTATAATAAGAGAGTGGATAATTCTTAAAAATTGCGTTTTCCCTCGCTGAAATTTGGGTTGCAGGACGCTGCCCTGATGGCCTAGAAACAGCGAGCTTTTGGCCTGATTTATCATGGTTAAGCTCTAAGAGGAAAGACTTAATTGTGGCTTTGTCTTTTGTGTGCTTAATGTTAGATCTTCCTTTGCAACATGAGCTAGAGGTGGTCAGCAAACTTCGGTGTTTCTATCAGCGGACCCGGAGGGAGTGCTTGAGCTGACAGGAGTTTGGCTTGATTTATCTTAAACACCAAGTTTTGGATCAATGAGTAGCACAGAATAACCTCTCTGATGCCCAAGGCCCTGCACAGATGCATTAGGCAGTGCAGAGCCTCGGCTGCACTGTGCATATGGCAGCTAAAAGGGGTTGCAAAGCTCTGGGGGGGATGGAATTAAGTGGCAAATAACATCAGTGAGAACCATGTGAAGCGCTGGGAGCGAGCGGGGCTGTCTTCTGGGGCCGTGTTCAGCAGAAGCATTGCGTGCTGATTGCTCTTCTGGAAACCCTGGAACAGCAGCTGAGCAGGACTTTGGAATCTGGTCAGCTGGGAGCTGATTTACAGGGCCCTGAGTTGTTAAAGATAGAAGATGATCTGAGGAGCCTCGGCTCCCGTCCCTGCGGCAAATCCCTGGGTACGCGCTCGGTGCCAGTTCAGCATCCAGCTGCCAGGAGCTCTTCTGCCGGTCTTCATCTTGTGCAGGGTGTACTGGAGGCAAAGCTGTGGGAAGCTGCTGGGAATGAGTTGGAGAGGCTTTGGGTGAGACTCTTGGAAGTACATCAGACAGGAGTTGGAGTCTTTCAGCTTTCTGCTGCCTCACACTCCAGAGTGACATGTGAGGGGCAAAGAATCGGCTCAGAGGCACCACTTCTCTTCCAAGCTCTCCCTGTCCTCCCCTCTTCCCACAGAGGGTCTGTGAAATTGGTGTTCCTGTCATGGTGTGGATGAGCTTCACTGATGAAGCCAAACCAGAAGGGATCAGGACCTGGGATCCTGCCTTTGGTGGCTCTGCAATGAACGGCTTTGCTGCTTTGTGAAGGGAAATTTCAGCTTAACCCAACCTGCTGTGGTCGGTACCTCGAGCTGACAGGGGCAGCAGGGTCGTACCCACGTTCTGGCTGATAAATGTGCTTTGAGAAAAGAGACCAAAGAAAGCCCTTAACCCTCTGAAATAACCTCTGAGAGCTGGTTGAGTTGAATCTCCTCTCTGCGTGTAGTGGCCACACAGAGCTGTCTTTGATTCGTCACCTTGGGTCTCTCCCAGGCACTGCCACCCCCCAGCCCTCGATTGGAGCCACCGGCATGCCAAGGGATGGGTGATGTATCCTCCTGGCCACGACACTTGGCAGCTGGACAGACGACTGAGTCATCAGCGTTCGCGGTTTCTCATTTAATCCTGGGGTTGTTGAGATGATTTAAGTGCCAGCAGTCCAGAGAGGAGGTTGTGCTTCTGCTTCCAGCACGGTTGTGGAGCCATCGCCTTGCCTGCCTCCCATCCCTACTTTTCGTTGCGGGGGGGAGGCTGGGGGTGGATCTGGGTTTGGCTGTCAGCTCTCGATTATCTTGCGAGCAGTTTTATTTCCTCCCGGCGACTGGGCTTTGCCATTGGCTCCTCTTGCTCTCCGTCGGTCGCCTGCTGAGCAGCAAATGTCCTGTGCCCGGCGCCGCTCTGCGGGGCGCTCCGGGGGACAGCGCTCCGCGCCCTGCCCGCCCCGCCGGCCCCTCTCCTGAGCCGGCGGAGCCCCGAGCCACCCATGCCCCCGGGGGGAGCGCTCTGCAGGGGGGGCACGGCCGCCTGCCCCGCAATGTAATCGCGGCCGGGGGGTGCGGAGCGCGCCGGGTG
>VZTH01016550.1:38335-61150 GCA_013397815.1 Aleadryas rufinucha | reverse complement strand
CGGCCGGAGATGGGGACACGTACCTGGGGTGGGGGGACACACCTGGGACACCCGCGGAGCCCCCCGGGACACCGGCGCGGCGGGGAGGGGACGCGGAGCTCTCCGCGGTGCTGCTCCCGCGGGCGCGGAGCCGGACCCCGCCCGGCGCGGAGCTCTCCGCGGTGCTGCCGGCGGCTCTCGGCGGGGGAGGCTGGGGGGCTCCGGGCCGCGGGGGTGTGCTGGGGGATCCAGCGGCGTGTGGGACCGCTGGGATGTGCGGCTGTGCGGCGGGTGGAGGCCGCGGGTGCCTCGGAGAGCTGGCACTCGGAGCATCTGGGCGCTCCGGGGTGCTGGATGTGCTGGGAGCTGTGGGTGCACTGGGCCAGCAGACGCTGCGCTGGGTGGGTGTGCTGGGCAGCTTGCTGGGTCCTGGAGTCCCACGAGGGGTTGATGAGCAGGGGAAGGGAGCAATGTCTGGGAGAGGTGTGGGATGGTGAGGTGAGGGGCTGGTGGAAGTCCCTCATGTGACGCCGTGTGCGGAATTTGGGCTGAGCACATCGGTTTGTTTAGGAGGGACGGCTCCTCCGGGCTGTTCTCGGCCGCTGTCTTTGCAGCAGGGAGTGCTGATGGCAGCAGGGTAACCCTAAAGAGCTGCTGGGGTTGTGCTGCAGCTCTCCCTTCCTTGGGCTGACCAGAGGAATGGCCTTTACGTGCTGAGCGGGAGCCTGCTGTTCCTGGCTGGCTGGGATTTACCCCCAGGCCGAGCGAGCAACAGAAGGAATGCCATGAGTGGCAAGTGAATTCCATGGGCAGAGCAGTTAAATGAAGAGGAACGAGCACCTTCCCTTCAACTCTGTTCATGTCATAAACACCCAGGAGCTGCAGTGCTAATGGGGAGTCAGTGAGATTTTTATCTTTCCCCACCAATTAATTGCGTGATGCAAACAAAGAGATGTAATTCTTGCTGGAAAAAACCCTTTCAATTGCTGGTTAGTCCTTGACTGGCTGCTGTGTGCTTGGTGCACCTGCATCAAGGCTTTTGTGCGTCTCTCTTGAAAGATAATTTCATTTTTTTATGTGTACAAGTGTCATGCAAAAAGAAAAAAAAAAAGTAATGTGAATTTGGCTTTGAGACTGTGAATGTGGGTTTTACAAATGTTCTCTATAAGTGTTCCTAACTTTTATCGCTGCATAAAATTGGTCTGGCTCGAAAATGAGTCTGCGATCCTGGAGGTTTTAAAGCCCAGATTTCCTTAACAGACACTTAAACATTAATACAGTTTTATGGCACCAAGTGAGAAGTTAACATGAAATTCCTGCTGCAGAAAATGTCTGGATTTCAGAATGGTTGTGATATGGCTCATTTGGTCAAGTTTGAGGGTTTAATAGTTTAAGTATTTGAAAGCATCTGAAATAGGGAAGGTGGCAATTGCAGATTGTTTTCTTTATTGCTCTGGTTGCACCCCTTAACCTTCATTTTCCTCTAGATTTGAGTCTTTCTGATTCAGCATCTCTCTTTAATTTTCACGTGGAGATACTCTGGGTTATTTTGTTAATTCATTAGCCCTGTTTCTCAAGAATTCATTAGCCTTGTCCTCAAGATATCTCAGTTTCACCGGCTTTGTGCTGCTTTCTGTGGTTGTCTGATTTCCCCTTCCTTTGGAAAATACCAATAATTCCGTTGTGTTTGGGAACACAGATCTGTGAGCCCACATTTGCTGTTCACTGGAGTCCACTTGGCTTCTCTGGGAGCTGAGATGAGCTGTGGGCTTTGGCAGATGTTGCTGTTAGGCCTAAGTTCCAATCCAAGTCGTTAATAACAGTGGGACCTTGTGGCTGAATCAAGCTCGCTGGAGTAATTATGACTAGTTCATTAGTCTGTTCCAAGCCCACTGAATCAGGAGCTGATTTAGGCTGGCAAATAAAATGAAAGGCAGAAAGACTTTTTTGGCTTTGCTGTGCTTGTGGATGATGAGCAGCTCAGAGCTGTGCTTCGAAGTGCTTTGGTTCAGCCCTGACAGGGGCGTGCTGAGGAAAATTCCCCCACGTCAGCCCTGCGGGGAGCCATGGCTGGTAAAACGGAGCTCGTTGGACTCGGAGATGTAACACTGGAGGAAAACACCCATAAGGCTGAATATCTCATTTATTCATAAAAGGAATGCTTAAAACATTAGTGTCTCAAATATCTGCTTTTGCACATTACCCTGCAATCAGAGCGTGCTGCTGGAAGGGAGGAGGTTCCTGGGGTCAGCAAAGACTAAAAGGGTGGGAGGCCATAGGGGAGCCCAGGTTCTGCTGCTTCTGGAGAACTGAAAACGTTTCTGTTAGAGATGAATTAGTGCATCCTCCTCGCAGAGGATGCTGAAGAGACACCAACCCTGGGCTGAGGTAAGGGAATGAGGTAATGCTGGAGCTTGAGGAGATGAGAGCTCGTTGGAACAAGCAGATAATTAGAGAGCTGTGGTACAGTAGGAGGAGAGAGTAGGTCCAGATAACCTCCGGAATGGAAGGAACTGATCAGTGAATGGGAGGTGGAATGGGTAAATTAGGCTGCTCCTAATTTACTCTTGTTTTTAGAATGTGAAAGATGAACACAATCAGTCTAGCTGAGCAGGGCTTGCTCTTTGGCAGGTAGACTGACTGACAGGAGAATTAAAATAACGCCTCGAACGCCGTGTGGTGGATGCAATAAATTGGCCAGGAAGCAAAGAGGAAACGGCTGACTGGGAAAGGGAATGTGGGAGGCAAATGGATTTGTGAAACAGAGAGAGAAAAGCCTAATGACAACCAAATCCAGAGTTGTCAAGTTGAAATGCTCCTTCCAGGATCATCTTACTCATCTTTGGAACTCACTACCGCGAGGCGGTGGAAGGCTTTGGGCTTAGCTGTATTTAAATTCGGGGCTTGACATTCCTGCAAGGCAGGACTTGGGTTAGAGAAATGGGATTAAGTGTCATTCAGCTCTGAATTTCCAGAGGGTACAAACTGCTCTCAGGGCAAGGATCTGACTGAGAGGGCCTGGGAGGCGATTTCTCCTTTGGGGAGGGAAGGTTCTCTTTGGGAACATCTCCGTTGTCTGGCATTAGTCCTGCCTGGTTCAGAAGTTTCATTCCCTTTTGGAAGGTGCTGTCAATGCCAACACTGGGAGAAAAATGGATTTGTTCTGCTTGCTTATGGCAGAACTGCATTTCTTATCCCACTGATGTTTTGTGGCCGTGAAAGCTCCCGGAGCCTCTGGGATGCACCAGCAAAGGCAGAGTTTGAGGTGTTGAGCCCGTAACAAAGAGAAGGTGAAGAACTGGGGGCACAAACACTGCTGGCTCTTCACATTCCTGGGCATGGGAATCCTCTGTGCCACTGTGGGAGCTGTGGGAGCAAGGCCAGGGGTGCTGGGGGAAGGGAGAAGGAGCTGAGCACAGCATCCCCTCGGAGCTGCGGGCAGGGCTGTGCCAGCGAGGCTCCTGTTCTGAAGTGGTGCTGCAACTGCTGATTAAAGGCAGCTGAGAAAGCACATCTGCTGGATTGATAAATATTGTTTCATACCCCAAGCTGTGGCATCCCTTTGATGTTCGCTGTCCTGACTACGGCACTTTTTGATCTGCTGCATTCTCTTTTCTTGGACAGTGCTGACAGCTGGGTTGGGGCATGTATAAAAAAAGCCCATAAATGAAATTAAACTGTATCTCAGAAAAGTGTCATTAGGAGCTTATTTGTTGGCTAATTTAAATAGTCTGAACACTTTCCAGAAAATCATCGTCAGAAGCCACAGTCCTATTTACAGGAGCGAGAAGTAATGGATGTCACTTTGATTAAGTGCATTTTTCTGAGGCTAATTATCAGCAAAGAATCATTTTGATGGGTGAGAATGTTTGGAAAAGCTGCTTGTGCAGAAGAATTCAGCAACATCTCTATAAAATTTTAACATCTCCTATTTCAAATCAAAGATATTTTGGATGTTGCATAACCGAGAAAAGAGGATTTTGACAACCGGGGCCAATTCTTTTAAGTTTCTGCTTTCAGTTTATTTAGAGTCTGACGACTTCTTTGTCTGTGACCTGACATCTGGTCTTTGTCTCTTTAATTTGCCACTAAGTCGTGGCTCTAAATCTTGGGTCAGATTATGCTTGGCATGAGCAAAGGGAAGTGCTGCAATATCAGCCTTGGAGGATCTCATCCCTGCAGTTTTCATGCTAACATGCCCCAAGTGACTTCCTCATCAAATACATCATTACATTAATGGAGCTGGGGAGTTTTGTGCTCCCGAGCCAGGTTCCTTGAACATGGCTGTGGCTGCATCCCCACTTCATTGCCATTTGATTTAATGGCCAATTTTCCTCATTTTATTTGGTAGATGCAGATGCTAATTTGAAAATTCCAATTTGTATCCAGGAGCTGGAGACATTTATTTCTGTGCTGGTGAGGTAATGGCCAATATTTTAAGTCACTGCAGTGTCTGCTCAGGCTGTAACATCTGTGCCAGTGAAGGTTTGTACCTGGAATTAGGAGATTCAGCTCTGCTGCCTGTGTGCCACAAGATGCCCCTGGGGAGGGCTCTTCATCCCCCAGCAGTCTGATCCCGTGCTTGTAAAGCAGGCTGAAGGCATTTATTGCTAATTTTTCCTTCAATAATGGTGTTCAGACCCTTTTCCACCAGCCCTGGGTGCAGAATCTCTCAAAGGCCGGCTCAGTGATGATGCCTGAGCAAACCAAGTAACAAATGACGCTGGAGAAGGTGGTGGGACCCCAGACAGGAGCTTGGGAGTGCCCGTGTGACCAGCGGAGCTGAACTGCTTCTCCTCTGCTTCTGCCACCTGGCAAAGCGAAATCGAAGCAGTTATTAATTGGATTGGGCTGTTCCCCTGAGTTTCCCTGAGTGCTAACTGAGTGAAAGCTTTGTCAGGAAGTTTCTGTGTGTGACATCACAGGCAGGAGTTTGCCCCTGCCAGCCCAGGAGCCTGAGGCAGGAGCCCTGCTCCCCCTGGGGCCATCTCCGCTCCCCCTGGGGCCATCCCCACTCCCCTTGGGGCCATCCCCGCTCCTCCTGGGGCCATCCCCGCTCCCCCCGGGGCCATCCCCGCTCCCCTTGGGGCCATCCCCGCTCCCCTTGGGGCCATCCCCGCTCCCCTTGGGGCCATCCCCGCTCCCCTTGGGGCCATCCCCGCTCCCCTTGGGGCCATCCCCGCTCCCCCTGGGGCCATCCCCGCTCCTCCCGGGGCCATCCCCGCTCCCCTTGGGGCCATCCCCGCTCCCCTTGGGGCCATCCCCGCTCCTCCTGGAGCCATCCCCGCTCCGGGTGTGTTCCTGAGCCAGGGAGCACGGCCAGGCAGGCACAGGACACGTGCAGGTGTAGCCCTTTCCAGAGCAGATGCCAACAGCTCTGCTGTGCCAGCCAAGGCTGTGGACAAGACTGAATTCAGTCCCCAGGTCCATCTAAGTTGTTGGAGAAGCTGCAGGCCAGGAGCAGCAGGCTGGACACACTGTGCTCCTCCAGAGAGGCTCATTCCTGCTCCTGGATGGAATGGGAACGAGCATCCCAGGCCTCCAGGCATCCCCGTGGCTCTTGTGGAACGTGGTGGGGTAGGTCCAGAGCAGCAGAGCTCAGAGCAGGGTGGGGAAAGCTCCCAGGGCAGGGTGTTGGTGTTCCCCTAAACCTGCTGCCAGCCCCATCTGCCCCATGGCATGGAGGAATAACCATGGAACCCCCACTCCACAGCCCTGCACGGTGTGGGCACCTCCTGTCCAGCAGCTCCTCACCCCTAACAGAGGCAAACCCCAGTGTTGCCCCTGGATTCCTCAGCCCAGCTCCAGATGGGATGAAGAGCGCTGGGAAGCCTGAGGCAGCTTTATAAAATTGATTTGGGTTTTCTGGTGTTTGTAGATTTTTTTTTTTTAATGACAGCATTCTTAATTGAGGTTTGTTTTTCCAGTTGTTCTGAAAGGCTGCGGGGATGATTCCCAACGCTGGCTCTTAATTGCGGTGCTGCTTGGAGTTTCTTTAATTGATGTTTCCTTGCAGCTATTGGTGTGCTCTGGTGCCTTCATCTTGAGGCAGGTACCCCTGGACATTGGCAGGAGTATTAGGAAAGTTATGAAAGTGATAGAGCAAAGAAGAAACACTGTTCTTTTGTAATTATAACTAATATTTTATTTTTAAAAATGGCCATTGCTTTTTTCAGGGATATTGTTTTTGCTGCCAGCAGTGGGCCCTTGCTTGCCATAAAAGAGAGCGCACGTAGCACTGGTGGAACGAGCAGAGGTGTCCCTGCAGTGCTGCCAAACGTGTGCTGTGCCCTGAGGAGAAGGAAGAACAACATTGATTTTCGGTTATTTAGTGCAATTTATCACTGTGGGCTCAAATTTCCATCCTTCCCTGGAGTGTTTTTTTTTCCCACTTATTTACTTTGCCTTTGGTTCCTCGTCTGTTTATTGGGGGAAAGGGCTTGAAAGAGAAAACAGCGTTTCAAGGTGTTGAAGTTACCTGAGTGAAGGGGAGAGCACGAGCGAGGGGTCTGCAGGTGCTCAGAGGGGCGGGCACGGTCCCAGGGGAGCCCCTGGGGGCTGCTGCTGACCTTAGTCAAGGAAAATTAAACACAAAATGGGCGAAATGAATTGTTTTACTCCCCTCAGCCAGTTGTCCAGGACACACTGAAAGATTTCCTGGCAAGCAGAGTGCAGAGGGGCACGAGGAGTGCTGGAGTCTCGGCTCCTGCCGTGGTTAACGGGGGCAGAGCTCCTTCTTGGGGTGAGACTGAAGCCTGGTGGGGCATCGCTGGCTGCTCCTGCTGTGGCCCTGCTGCATCTCTCTGCCACGGGCTCCTTGGAGCTCCTGTGCCACTTCAGCCTGCTGGGAAAGGGCAGGGAGCAGCTCCCACACGAGAGCCAGGGCAGAAGCTTGGTTGGGTGTCAAACCTTGGCAGAGATCTCCCCGGGTCTCTTTAGCACAGGGAGGCGTCACGAGTGTGAGTCTGTGTCCTCAGAGCTGCTGAGGCAAGGCTGATGTTTGGCATCACAGCAAAGCCCTGTGCCTGCAGGAATCCCTGAGAGTGCTGTGCTGCTCCAGGTGAGGCTGGAAGGTCGGGCTGAGACCAAAGCTGTCACCACTGCTGTGGTGACAGCACGAGAAACAACTTGGCAGCTGGAGCTGTAATCGCAGGGAATGCATTAAATTTTACTGCCGTGTTTTCCCACCGCTTTCTCTCATCACAGTTGCATCTTTGTTCCCAAGGGGGATAATTTATTGCTGTTCTGAAGGTGGTGCTCGCTGCTTTCCCTCTGCACAACCTGCTCAGTGCCTGACTGCACAGGGAGCGCCGGAGCTCGGGCATCCCCCGCTCGCGGCCTCGGGGGACACCGAGGTCCCTCTCCCTGTGCACCCAGCCCTGTCCTGGTGCCAGCCCTGCTCAGGGGTGAGCTGCTCTCCCTCAGACCCCTGTGTGGCCGTGGGAAAGGGAGAGCAGCTCCCAGCAGAGCCTGAATACCGTGGTTAGTAATTCCTCCTCTGTACACTCTCCTGTGAGGCATCTCAGATACTCCTTTTATTTTAGACTGTGCAGCAGAGGGGTTTAGACAGGAATAAAAGGCTGGAATTTGAGTCCAGACATCTCTGGTTCTGAGAAGTTCCACCAACAGACAGGAGCAACCCTTTTCTGTCTCCTGTTTTAGCACTGCTTGTCGAGAGAGATGTGAACACGTTGCCGGTGAAGCCCCGCAGCGAGCACAGATTTCCCTGCCACGCTGCATTTGCCTCTGCTCCACTGGCACCTGTCTGGGTCCACAGCAGAGATGGAGGTGTTCATTTGCAAATCAAACACCTCCTCTTGCTCCTGGCTGGCAGCTCAGAGTGGGTCACACGGGCTCTGTGCAAGGCTCTTGCCAGCTGCTCTCAGGGCTGTGCTGGCCACGGTTTCCCACCAAGAGTTGGCAGTGCAGGCTGCTGGAGCAGCCTCCCAGTTCCCCTAATCCAGAGATTTCTTCCATTATCAGTCAATTAATTTGCTGCATTGCTGCAATTAAAAAAAAAAAATTATCTGTCAGACAGTTCAGAGTTTAGATTCCATTGCTACATCACACTTTGTATCAATTCATAGCGTTGAATTTCATCAGCTCCGTGACCTCATTTCCTCTCTTTGTGAAGCTTTTCGTTGCCATTTTAGCAAATTTATGGCTGGCTGTTTTACTGCAGGGAGATGATCAAAGTCCAGCCTGCTGGAGCAGGCAGGTCCCTGTGGTGACAGTCTGTGGGGAGGTGGCAGGCTCTGCTCTCTCTTCTGGCCCCACGACCTCATTGGCGGCGTCTTAAGATCTCCCCTGCATAGCCGGGGGGTTGGAAGGAGGTTTTCAGGGTTGCAGGTCCCTTGGTAGGTTCAGCATTTCCCCTCTAATTATTCTAGGTAATAAATAATTGATAATGAAGGAGTTTGTGGTGATAGAGCTGAGATGTGAGGCCTTGGTGGGGCAGAAATGCCGTGGATGTCAGAACCTTCCCGGCAGCTTAAAGGAATGTTTTCCAAAGTTCACTGCTTTCCAAACTTCTCCAACTCAGAAAGCTTGTCCTTTCAGGCAGGAGGCCTGGAGCAGTGGGTGAAGCAACGCTTGCAAGCATTTTTAAGAGTTATTTTCTGTTCTAAAACCACCTCAGCCATGTGGTGCAGGGGCAGGCGTGCTCTGCGAGGGCCGTCCGTGGCTTTCTGGAAGAACTCCAGGAGCTTTGAGCTGGCTTTGCCTCTTCGGACTTGCACCGGGGCTGCAATTGCTTGGTCTTGCTTCTATCTTCCTCCAGACAGACCATCTGGTTCTCTTCTGCTCAGCTTCCTTCAGGAGACAGCCTGGAGCTGTTTGCTGACAGCCAAACAGGACGTGGAAGTGGTGTTTTGGGAGCGGAAGGTGGGAAGTTTGTGGATGGACACAACACGTTGGGATTGGGACATCACCAAAACCATCCCTCTGTGGTCAGTCCCAACGTGCTGGGTGCCAGCTCTGGCTTTAGGGGTGAAAGTTTCTGCAGCCAGATGTGTTTTCTGCATGTCAAGGTACCTGTAACTGGTGTTTCCTCTGTGTTTTTCCTGTGAGGTTTTCCCCCATGGAATAGGATCCCTCTAGCCACGGAGAAGGGGAGAGCATGAGCAGGATCCACTATCCCCATGGCCTGGTTGTTTTCCCTGCAGCAGTTGTGTGGGTGTGTAACATGATGCACAAGTAGCCACGGCCGCAGCCCGCGAGGGTTCAGAGCCGGGCCAGGCCGTGGGCGCAGCCGGAGGGAAGGGAGGCAGGAAGGAAGGAGGGATGGTGGATAGGAAGGAAGGATAACGGCACACGCTGCTGGGGGCAGGGTACCAACGGGGTAACACAGAGTGAAACAGCCATGGATGGGCTGGGGGAGGTGACTGACTGAAGGGTGGCCGGGGGGGACACAGCCGGTGTCCCTCGGTGAAGCCGGGAGCTTCCGTCGCATCTTCCCTCTGTGGCGCTGCTGTTTTGATGAGCTCAAGTCTTGCCTGATGTGAGCTAAGAAACGCTGAAGGTTGGGTTTGTACCTGCCTGTGTTGGTGCAGAAATACCCTGGTTTGGCTCAGGGGAGCTGGGCTCTGCTGAGGTGCTGGCTGTGCCACCGTGTCCCTGTGCCACCGTGTCCCTGTGCCACCGTGCCCTCGTGTGCATGGCATCTTCCTGTGGGCTGGAATTGGAGCTCTCTGGCACTGGGGCTGCTGCAGGGCGAGGAACAGGGCCAGGACTCTTCCTTCGGGAGCCTTCTGCCACCCCCAGAGGGTGGTAGTGTCCCCTGGAAATGGTGTTGGGTGTTGCATGAAGTGATGGAGAAGAGCGCTGGTGTTCTCTGTGCTCGGTGCAAACCTCCTGCTGCTGCTGGGGGTGTCCCTCTCGCACACAAAGTGCTCCCTCCCCTGTGTGACATCGCTCTCCTGACCCACTCTGGGCTGCCAGAGTCTGTCCCTCTCTCTCTCTGCCCCTCATCCGTGCCTTTGCTGAGCAGGATTTCATGTCGCTGCTGTCACCAGTTCCTTTGTCACCGATGATTTTTGCTCTGGCATCTCACTGTGGAGGGGCCCTCTGGAGGCCAGCGCACACATCACTCCTGTCCAACTCCTCCACAAATCCAGGCAAACTGGCATTTTCTCATTCTCCCCAGGACCTTCTGCTGTCACCCATCATCGGGCTTTCGGCTGTAGCTTCACATAAAGCTGGCTGCTGGGGGGTGTTTGTCTCTGAGGCGCTGTCTGTGGGGTGTGGGGGAGCCACGAGTGGGTCTGTCCGTGTCTCCTGTCCACGGCCACTGCTGAGGCTGGAACCTGGGATCCTCCACCCTGCGAAGATCCGGAGGAAGGTGCTGCCATCCTCCTCTCTGCACATCCCAAGACTCTTGGGGTTAAACGTGGATCTGCAGGTTGTGTCCTCCCTTCCTCGTGTGCTGTTTCTCCTCTTCCTGTGCCGGCTGTTCCCTGCTTTGCAGAGGGCTGTGGCGAGTTCCTCTCTCCACGATGGGGTTTGTCCCTCTCCTGCACGGCTGGGGATGGACACGGGTTCTCCGTGCTCTCAGCCTCTGCTGCAGCAGCAGGACTCTTAAAAAAGGAGTGCGGTCCTCTCAGGATCCTCTTTAAGGTGAGGATCCTGCAGATCCCAGCACACCCTCCGTGACTGACCCCAGGCTGGGATCTGCAGGGATTTGTCAGGTTTGGGTGCGGATTTCTTGGCACGGCCATCCCCCCCTGCTCCTCTTGCTGCCGGCTGTGGCTCCCACGGGAACTCCCCCGCCCCATTCCCGGTGTTTCCCCCATCCCGGAGCGCTGGGGCTCGGGAGGAGCCGTGCGGGAGCGCAGCCGGGAGGCTGCGGCTGTGTTTGGATTGGAGGCTGTGCCGCGTTTCCTGCAGCCCACGCAGCCTCGGGAGCAGCCGAGTGTGGCTCTGCAGAGTTAGCAGCTCCTTCAGGCACGGAGCTCTCGCTTTCTGGGCTGTGGGCAGAGCCACGGAGCTCATTCCCCGTGTGCCGCGGGTGACTATCAGCAAAGTCATTGCTTTCCTCGAGCTTCGCTGCGACGAGTTTCTGACTTCAGATCGCTGCAGGGGGGTTTGTTTGGGAGCTGGGCTTTCCGAATGCCCTGCACGCTGCCCCCAGCCCTCTGTGAGCCCCGGCCATCGGTCAGTGAGTGCCCCCGTGACCCCAGCACCCGCTGCTGGGGTGTCACGGAGCAGTGGGAGCATGGAGCTCACGGTGGCTCTGTGGCAGGTATGTGCCACCCCCCCGGTGGCAGGAGCTGTCAAGAGAAAGGTCTCCTCTGCCTGGGAGAGAGGAATGTTTCTGGGGAGCAGGTGGTGAAGACGTTTAGCAAATGTCAGCGTTGAGACCTTGCCATGCTGTGGGCAGGAGTGACACTGCTGAGGAATGTGTTATCCTGTCAGAAAGCAGCGAAAAATCCCCCTGTGAAATGTTTACGAGCGAGACAGGGCTTTGCCAAAAGTGGGCATTTTTCCACCTCGGAGCCTGACGGAGCGTGAGCTCCTTGGAGCTGCGGGAATCCTGCTCCAGCTCACATCACTCTCACCGACAGGACGAGCAGCTGGCTGAGCCTCTGCCTTCGTTCTGAATGCCTCAAATCACTCCCCAGAGCAATTCCATTGGAGAGTGGCCTTTTCACTGCGTGCACCGTGTGGGTTTGTAGGTGAGCAAAAAGCAGTTTAAAACAGAAAGGGGTCCTGCAGGTGGGTGCTAAACACGGCTTTTCAAAGCTGAAACACTGCCTGAAACTGCTTTCAGACAAACCCTGCCTGTGGCTGCACTGCAGAGACCGGGAGGAACTCGTTTGCCCAGTGTCCAGTGTCAATGTGTGAAGTGCATAATTGCATCTGGGCTGAGAGCTCCGTATGGGAGTACTGTTTGAAAATTTCTAATTTAATGAAATGGGTGGTAATTGGCTCTTAGAAGAGAGTTTAATTGGAATAATTGGTGTGGACACTCGTGCGCTGATTTAGTTTGGTGTTTCTAATGCACAGTCACGGTGCTTGCTCAAGGGCAGAAATGGGGATTAGGTGGTGCCCGTATTTCTCAGCAGGAAGTCGCAGCTGGGCTCTGGAAAGGCATTTTCTGGAGGAAGCTGTTCAGTTACTGTTCTTGGAGTTGCATTTTGGAGATGGATTTGCTTCATTACAGTTTGATGCAATCACACCCACGCTGCTGAGAGTGAAGGCCTCCTCTGACACTTCACATCCCACTTCAGGTGACCTGGGATTGGTGTTTCTGCTCATCCAGAGCAGTTCAAGCTCCTGGGCACAGGGACATTCCTGTCCTGAGGTGCTCACACACACACACACGTGTGCAGGAATGTGCTCATTCATGAGCCAGCACACAGGGAAGGGGAGGTTCATGTTCTCTACCCAGCCTTTCATCCCTGCTTCTCTGAGATCCCTCAAGACCCATCAGTTCCAGGTCAGTGAATCAGCACCGTGAGGTTTTTCCATGTGGAAAAAGACTTCACAGGCTCGTTCCAGCTTGGAGGTGTCTCAAGCTGTCGTCTCAGAGCTGTTGCTCAGGGACTGCCACGAGCTGGAGGCTCTGCTGCAGGAGCTCCTGCTCTGTGGGGTCACTCAGAGTGTGAGGTGGTGGCACAAAAGCCACTACAGCTCCTCAGCCTCTTCCAGAGCTGCCGTTTAACAATTTTCTTTGCCTTTTCATCTCCCTCCGAAATGCTTTTAAAGCTCAGTATTGTCACTTTGTTTGGATCCTTCCCACACAGTAACTGCACTCAGAACTGCAGGTGCTCAATGGGGAGATTTATCGCCGGCAGCTATTGTGAGAAAATTGAGAGGAACAACAATTTCTGGGCAGCTCCCGTTACGGCCTCTAATGGGAAATATTTCCCTCGCGCTGAGAACTCGTAAATGGTTCTGGTGGCGGGTGCTGTGCTCTGTGCCTCAGAAATGCTCGGCCCTTCCAGGGTTCAGCAGCACAAACCTTCCTGCCTGCAGGCGTGTGCCGACCTCCCCGCGCACGCACGAGGCCTGGGCTCCTTCCCAGCCGTGGGAGTTGAAGAAAACCCCACAAAAAAACACTGACACACAGAGCAAAGCCGGGATCTCAGAGCCCAGGGGAGTGAGGAGCGGGATTTTGGCAGGAGGGAGGAGGCAGAGAAGGGATGCTCCTCTCTGTAGCAGGGAGTTGTGAGAGGCTGAGATGAGGAGTCCCGTGCCCTTTCCCAGCTCTGTTTGGATGTGCTGGTGGAATCCCTGTCCCCTTTCAAAGGAGGATGGTTCACAGGAGGCACAGCGAGTGCTGCTGTTCCAGCGTGTGTTAGTGAGCACAGGAGAGCACCAGGATCCGCTCTGGGACCTGGTGGCTGCTTTTCCTGCTAAACTTTGGAGACCTGGAACAATTATCCCAACTTTTAAGGCCTTTTTCCCCCCCTAAGCTTTTTTTTGCTCTGTTTCCCACAGGCAGATTTTAGGGAGAGAAAGGAGTACAGCTGAACATGCTGGTGAAGATATTAATCATGATATAATTTAATTTTAATTCCATTAGACACCTTTAGCGAGCAGGGAGTTTCTCACTCGCTTTAATGGACTCTTTTCCAGATGATGAAGCTGC
This sequence comes from Aleadryas rufinucha, assembly GCA_013397815.1. NCBI lineage: Eukaryota > Metazoa > Chordata > Aves > Passeriformes > Aleadryas > Aleadryas rufinucha. The sequence goes on along the minus strand of VZTH01016550.1, from coordinate 47,580 downwards.
AAGATCTGGCACTTGTTATAAATGTCTGTTTATTAAACCATCCTTCGTCCTAAAAGCCTTTGCCTGGCCAGGATGGATATAAATGGAGAGGATGATGTTTGCAATTCAGTCTTTGAGGAGACACTGTGTAAAAAATCACAGCCTTCTCTTTTTCATTTTTTTCTGTGTCTTTATGTGAGAGATGAGAATGGGCCAAGGCATTTTTTTTTTTTGCTGTGCTTTTTACTGTAAATGAATGAGGCAGCCAAGATCTGTGAAACAGCATTTGCTGCCACACCAGCTCCTGGAGGGGATGTTCCCTTTCCAACAGATGATTTCCTCGTGGCAGTTCAACCAAATGCTGATGAGCAGGTAAGGGCAGTGGTGGATAATAATTTAAAAGGCTTCCCTGTGGCTTTAGCTCACCTTTGGCTCCTGCCTGGGTTCGACAGGCAGCTCTCAAAGGTGTGAGGCACCTCTGGGGGGAATTTCAGGGGTTTTTGGGCAAAGCTTCCTGGAGCCTCTTCCCTCAGGGACACGGTTTCACACATCATCGCCTTTTCCTTTCAATGCCTCGGGGCTGACCCCTGCTTTTGGCTGCATGTGGGAAGAGAGAGACCCTTTTTTGTCACATCCATGACAGCACCTGTGAGACTTGGGCACTGCGATCACCTGGGGGCAAGTGACTGAGCACATCACCTGGGGGTAGGTGACTCTGGCACATCACCTGGTGGAGGTGACTCTGAGCACATCACCTGGGGGTAGTTGACTCTGAGCACATCACCTGGGGACAGGTGACTCTGGCACATCACCTGGGGACAGGGGACTCTGAGCACATCACCTGGCTGCAGGTGCCTCCTGGCTCACGGCAGAACCCACAGCTACAGCAGGATGTTGATGGGTAAGCAAATTTTTCCTCACTGGAGTTAAAATAAGAAACGTTCTTGGAGATCAATGGTCTGGTACAGCCCCCTGTTCTAGTCCTTCCCACACAGCCTGATGAGGCTGTCACAGGCTCCACGGAGTTCATGCCTCATTTCTGCAGCACGTTGTGAGCTCCTCTTTATAGGGACTTGCCATTTTCTCTGTCTTATGTAATGTATTACAAAAAGAATGCTGAGAGAAATGAAAAATGTATGGGAAGTGGTACCTGGCATCATCCAGCAACCCCAGGGAGGGAAGAAAATGTTATTACCATGAGACATAATTGGCAGAGCTGATGGAGAGCCCCAAAGCCAAATTTTTTTCATTGAATGTCAATCATTTTTCTTGGGTTTTTTTTAGAAGTTTTAAGGAAGTTTTTAGATGCTGAAATTCCCTGTGTTTCCCAGCAGAAAACCCTTAGCAGCGTTTAATAAGCAGACTCTGCATTGCATTACAATTTCAATACTTTAGAAGCAAAGCTGCTGCAAGAGCATCATGCAAAAAAAAAAGGCTTGGAGTCCTTTAAAACTGCAGAGTGGGAATCACTCTGGCATTTTTGCGAGTCCCTGTGAAATTGCCTCCTGGTGAGCTCTGCCAGGCAGCTCAGAGGTGTTTGCAGCAGCGAGGGAGCCGCCTGTGCCCCCGGAGCATCGCCGGCTCCTCGAGGCACTTCGCTGCTGGGCAGGAACCCAAACTCCAGCAGGGTTTGTGAGAGGTGCGTGGGGAGCAGGAGGCACCTCTCCAGCTCTGGCTGCCTGTCACATCCCCTGGGAGAAGCTGGGGTGAATCCCGGGGGAGCAGGGTGTCCCCTGGGAGAAGCTGGGGTGAATCCCGGGGGAGCAGGGTGTCCCTTGGGAGAAGCTGGGGTGAATCCCGGGGGAGCAGGGTGTCCCCCGGAGCTGGGGCTGATGGAAAGGTGCCACAGGAGCTGTGGCTGCTGCCTGTCCTGCCCTTGGCCGCTGGCTGAGGATGCCCAGAGCATCCCTGTCCTCTCTCCAGGTGCTGGCTCCTGCAGAAGGAGGGCACCGAGGGGGAAATCCCGGCCTCGAAGGCACCCGCGGGGCTCAGGCCCTCGGAGAGACATCAAGGAAAGGCCACGGTAATTGTGCCACACGGCGTGGGTTTGCTGCTGCTGCTGCTGCTGCCCCACAGCTCGGCCACGGGGCCTCTCCTGCCCCACTCCTCTTTCAGGCATCGCCAGCGGTACCCAGGGGCCGTTTCCAAGCTGTTTCCAGATTCCCGGCTGGGCAAGCGCTGCACAAACGCTCGAAGCCATAAACATTTGTGGTGCAAAGATCATTCCTGCCGGCGGGCAGCAAACAGCAGCAGCTGCTGGCAGGGGAGGGCGGTGCTTTGAGCTCCTCCTGGCCGGGTTTGGGTGCTGCCCCGCCACCTCCTCTGCGCATCGCCGCCTCCCGTCCCCGCTGCTCCCGCATTGCTCCGCTCGCTGCGCAGCGCGGGGCTGACTCACGGCCGGGGAGCGCTGCCCAGCCCCGCCGGCACCGGCTGCCGCCGCTCCCGTTCAATCCTGGGAAGCAGAGAGTGACCCCGTTATGTACTCACCTGGAAAAGTGACTTGGCCGTGCCTCATTACTGTGCTCAGCCCGGAGACTTTTCCTGCTTGCCTTGCAGGTGTATATTTAGATTTTACCCGAGGGCTTTTAGTTTCCTCGCTGGCTTGAGCGGTTGAGGCAGGTACACACTTACCTTCCCTTTTTCCTCCGGCCGTTTTAACCCGCCATCGGCTTTGGTAAGAAGTAGGAAGAGTTTGGGAGTCACTGGAAAGCCCCAGGGTCTCACTGCTCTGCTTGCGAGCGTGTCAAACGCAGCCGGGAGTGGGAGCCGTGTCGGCGGCGCCGTGGCTTTGTAGGGATCTTTGTTCAGCAGCTGCTCGGCCGTGCTCTATTTCTCCTCTCCCTGCTAAGCAGTCCCGAGTTACCACACTGGGTTCGCAGCTTTCACGCTCGTCGCTGATGAGCCACACTTGGAGAGGTAAAAATGGCTTTGCAAAGGCTGCGATGACAGTTCTGGGATTCAGCGCGAGGCTCCTGCGCCGCAGTTACATAAGGGCTGCTCCGGCTCCCGGCTACCTGGGGAGCCTCCCGGGGAAGGGAACCTGCCCTCCCTGCCCTCCGTGCCCTCCCTGCCCCCGGCCGCCCAAGAGGGGCTTTGTTTGGGTGTCCCCTCCATCCCTCTGCAGCGAGCAGGGCACGGCTGCTGGGTACCAGCTGAGCCCCCGGCAGTGGGAGCAGCCTGGTGGCCCTGGGTGGGAGGGAAATGCAGGGCACTGATCCTATTACCGGGCAGTTTCTGGAGTCCTGGGTCCTCTCTTCTGAACCCTAACATTTGGAAGTTGTTAACATTTGAAATGTTAATGCAGAGAATGCAGGGAAGAGGAGAGAAATCAAAGGCTCTTCTGCTATCAGCCCGTCCCCCTCCGGGCTCACAGCCTGCCTGCAAGCTCTGTATGTGTTTTCTTACTTTACATAATTTTTCCATCTCTCTCCATCAGCCCAGCTCTTCAAAGGCTTCCTTCTGTTTCCAGCCCTCTTGCTGCTGCTAAATAAGCTCTCCTCTGCGCTTTCCAAAGTGCTCCTTCTTCCCCGAATCTCCCCTGCTCCAGTTTATTAGGGAAGTCTCCCCAGCTCTGCCGAGGAGTGGCTGGGCGATGCAGGAGCTGCTGCCTGCTGCTGTGTGGTTGTGCTGCCTGCTTCAGCTGCCAAGGCTAAATAGGGAAAGCGAGGGAATAAAGCACAGGCAGTGGATCTCTGCCTGTGTCATGCCAATCTGCCCGGTGTCTGCTGTGGCCCCGCTTGGCCGAAGGTTTCTGCAGCTGTGTGATGGTGTCAGTGAATATCGGTGTTTTCCCACTCCAGGCTCTCTCCTGGTGGGTTTCTTTGGTTTGCCAGGATGCCAAGGACCCTCCAGAAGTGTGGTGGGGGTGGAGCAGCTCCCCAGACCCACCGTGGTGGGAGCTGACCCCACAGAGATCCTTGGAGGCCTGAAGGTGGACGTGGGTGCAGCTGAGACTCCGGAACGGAGAGAGGGAATTTGGTACCACCGCGATTTTGGCAGGAACTCTCAGCCCAGCTGCTGTCCCAGCCCGATGCTGTGATGGCAGAAATCCCTGCAGTTGGTGAACTTTTCCTGAAACGCCTTTAATGACAGTTTAATAATAACACTTAGTGCTTGGTACAGAGCTTCTCACCCCTGGAACCGAAAGGCTTTAGTGAGAAGGGTAAGGACCATTATCCCCCGTGCTCACAGAAGGGGGAATGGCTGCTTTTATTTGTGACACTAATTATAACAAGTGGAATTAATCAACTTCTCGTATGAATGGTGTTGCTTTTTAAAGACAAATGGCAGAAAGGAGTCCTAGAGACAAAGGAGAGCTCGCAGTGGTGCAGATCCATCTGATGGCTTCTCAGGGAACTCGTCAGAGCCTGTGGTGCAGAGGCATTAACCCTGCCAAGGCTGAGGGAGGAGGGAACAGAAACCAGGGAAAAACGAGGCAAGACAGGGCCCAGTGTGGGTTTAGTGGTGCCCTGGGTCCTGCTGGGTGGGTGTTTCAGAGCTGCTGCTGCCCCAGCCCTGTTGGGTGTTGTTCCCTCTGCCCTTCCCCTTTCCCAGCTGCTCAAAACCCCATTGCTTGGGAATATTCTCCCAGCTCCTGCATGTCCTCTGGTTCTTAGTGCACTCTGTGCAGTGCATGGAGGAATTCCATTGAAATAATTACTTTAGTAATTGATCAGGTTCTTAGGGGGAGGACTCAAAGGGGCCATATCCTCTTCCTGTGAAGTCACTGAGTTCTGGGCTTTTTTCCCCTCCTCTCTGTCCTGCTCTACATCCCCCTGGTGCATCCTGGCCCTCTCCAGCCTGCAGGGAAAGGGCAGGTTCTTGTGCTGAGCCCGGGGAGGCAGGGGCTCGTTTTGGCTGGGGCCTCTCGGTGTGTCAGTAATGGGCAGTGAGTAACCGAGCCCTGAGTCCCTGAGATGCTCTCTGCGTGCTGCCCTGCTGCTCACAGCCCATTACTGCATGGATTCACCTCCAAGGAAGCTGAAATCCCGGGGAATCCTCCCATTATCTTTGGCACCCAGCTGCTGAGGGCCTCTGCTCGCAGGGAGGGGGGAAGGCAGGACCCCCCACCCTCGGCTGCAGAGGGCACGGGAGCTCCAAGGCAGGACACGTGTGCGAGTGCTTTGACTTGCAAAGTGCTACCAGGGCCCTCCCCGGCCCTGACCTGCCTCGGAGCAGCTCTCCAGCAGCACCAGCCCCACGGGATCCGTGTTTCTCCCACGGGGATCAGCCCCTGGATAGCCCCAGCTCACCTGGATGCAGCTCTCTGGGAATGGCAGGTAGGAGTTGTTCTCCACCCCAGCTCTCCGCAGCCCCTCAGGAAGGATTTGATCCTCTGTGTGTTTTGAATTTCGTCTTTGACAGAGAGCTGCTGGCTCTCCCAGCAGCGCTGAGCTCCTGCTGCCGTGCCAGGGGCCATGGGCCAGGGAGGACCTTCCTCTCCAGGCTAATGGAAAGAAAATGGAGAGAAGGGTTTTTTTTAATTGACTCGGGATCAATAGATAAAGTATTTCCTAAGCACTTTTGTTAATAAATACATACATCCCTGCTGCCCAGGGAGGGTCCCCAGGCATCTCCTGTAAATTCTGATATCTGCAAGCTGAATTAATCAATGTATTGGTATTGTGTGTTTGACTGTAAAAGGAACTGAAGCTCTTTGGGTTCGACTCTCTCACTAACTGTAATTCCAGAAGCTGATGGGTAGTCAAAAATCCTGGCAGAAGGACCTGTTTTGTTAGGAAAAGAGTTCCTTGGGGCACTCTGGAGCAGGGTGTGCTGTTCAGGGGAGCAGCTGAGGGGATCCTGGGTGCCTCAGAGGGCTTTGAGGGTGTCCCTGCACCACATCCCTGTGTGTGGGAGCAGCACTGGCACTGCACAGGGATGGAGAGGCCAAGTTCCACACGAAGAAAGAGGATAAAACACCAACACTTTTTGTTTCCTTCTCTTTTTTTTTCTATTTGGCAAACTTACTATTTTCACTGAGATGAATGTCAGAGGAAAAAACATTCTGGTGAGGAAGCAGAAGCTCCTTCTGTGATTTTAACTTCCCATTGGGATAGGGAACGATCAGCAAACAGAGAAGAAAAATAAAATCTTTAGATTTCCTCAGAAACGTGGACATTTCCAGGCAGCTCTGCTGCAGAGAGATGTTTCAGCTGGTGTTTCCTGTGGCTTGGCTGCAGGATCCTCGGTGGGGTGAGGGGGGGGGATGGTTTTTGCAGGGCTCTGCCTGAGCCTTGGCAACCTCCAAGCACTGGCAGCTTTCGAGAAGCAATTTTGCAGAGTGCCTGGTGACAATGTAGGGCATTCCCTGGCGACTCCGGGGCTGAACCGGTGCGTGTGCACTTCGTGAGAAACACCTCAGCCAGAGGCTGTGCCAGCGAGCTTTGTGCGTTTATCTGAGTGCTGGTGGCCCTCTGGAGTTTAATGGGCTCATAATGTCATGCTGTGACATTTGTTGGGGTCTCGAAACGCAGGAGGTGTTTGTGGCAGTAATAAATTACGTGGGAGCTCGTTTTGCCTTGGTGTTATCAAATAAAGGCAGGTCGGGGTTGCCCTGCAAAGGCACGGGAGCACAGAGGGGTGCAGGGAGAGGTGATTTTCCTCGAGCTGCTCTCCGAGCGTGTCCAGAGGTTCCTGGAGGGATGATAATGAGCGTTAATGGCTTTTCGGCTCGGGGGCCCTGCAGTTACCGCTTTATTTGTGTGAACACAGCCCCTCTCCGAGCAGCAGCTCGACCCCACCTCCTGTGAGGTTCTGACGAGCTCCTGAGCACAAGCTCTCCTTCCAAAGTGCGTTTTCCTGCCCGGGTTACTTTTTGTAGGTTCGGGATGATCTTTGCAGAGCTGGTGCCTTTCAAGATTTTTATTAACCTGGCTTTCCTTAAAGAGGCTTTGCAAGCAAACACCCTCGGGTTGTATCTCGACAGAGCAGCTTTGTTGGCCAGAAAATGGGAAAAACTCAGCCCCTTCCTGTTTCATCAACTGCTTCTAATGGTCTGGATGATGCTTTATTATTGATGAGTTGGGTACGTGAGTAGAGGGAGTTTTAGCAGTCGGGACTGAAAGCGACCTGGATAAAAGGGAGAATATTTAACAATGCAGTTGCTGTGGATTCAATTAAGAGCAATGAAGAATCTGCTTCTTTCTTAATGTTGTTTTCCGAAATATTATTACCCCTGCAAGTGCTGCTCAGCAATTCCCAGCCATCCCTCCAGCCCCCGGCACAGCAGTGGTCGCTGCGTAATGTGGATGCTGAAATGAGAAATCAGCACTTTGTAATGGGCTCTCAAACTAAAATTAAACATCGATTTCCTGGCTCGCAGTCAGATGGTTGGCACTCAGCTGGCCCGGAAAGCGTTCCTGGACTGGAAGAATTCTTCTTTGGGCTTTGATGTCAGGGAGGATGTGTTCTGTTGGTTTTGCCCCCCGGTTCCCTCGGAGGACGGGCTGTACAAACAAGGTGCTCCGTGTGTGGCTCTCTGCTGCGTCCCCCGAGCAGCAGCGCAGAGGATGTGTCCCTGCAGGGCTGGCTCAGGTGACACGGCCACGGCTCTTTCTAGGAACAGGCTGTTTCCCAGCCAGAGGGAGCGTTCTGGGTGTTGTGGGTGTGCTGGGCTGCCTTTGCTCCCGGTTCCTGCTCTCCTCCTCCTTCCGCTGCTCCCTCTGACACAGCAGCGCTCGGTGCCCGCCGGGGCTGGGAGGGGAGAGGCTGCTGGGCTCTGGGTCTGTAGCTGAGCTGGGGAACTCGTTGCACTGCTGACAGGGGAGTGTTTTCCTGACAGCAGCACAGCAAAGGAGCTGCTCCGGCGGCTCAGGGCAGGGCTGAGCGCTCCGGGTCGCTCTGTGGGATCAGCCGGGCTCGCAGAGGCTCTGCTCAGGCGCCCTCTTTTCCCCCCAGAAGGGGAATGGCTGCTCAGACCCGCAGCCCTGGCTGCAGTTTCTCGTGACCCGGTGTCAGATCGTTCCCCTCTCTCTGCTTTTTCTTGGTTTGTGTTTAAGTGCTTGGCAGAAAAGGCGACCTCAGGGAGAGGATTCCGTGGGCAGGATCTGAGTCCCTCAAGGGGCTCTTTGATGTGCTTTTTGTCACCTTCTGTATAGCACAAGTATGACAGCAGAGTTTGCATTTTCTGCTGAGGTTCCCCAGGTCTTTCCCTAATCCCTCTTCTGTTCATGCTGCTGTGTGAGGGCATTAGTGCTGAGATGAATAACTTAAGCATAAGCCCCTTTTCACATCTAATCTCAACCCTAAAATTAATATTCTTCTGCAATTAGGAATACAATAAAATGTAGATTTCATCCAGAAAGAGATACCTGATTGCCCTGTCCCAGTGGCTCTGTGCTCCAGGAGGATTTATCAGGGCACACTCCAACCCAGAGGGCTGACAGATTATATTTGGTGTTTGAGAGGAACCCCCTGAAGTAAAGAGATGTGGAGCAATAAGATGAGAAGTCTGAATCAAGCCATGAAGCAGAAAGGAATGACTCGGGTGGAAAATGAATGTATTGAGCTAATGAATCATTTCGAGGCAAAACAAGAAATTAAATGTATGCTGAAAGCTGGCACATTAAGAAAAGGGCTGCGGGTTTTTATCCATTTTGCATTTCAAAATGCTGAAACAGAGTATGTCGGATGGTGAAATCCCATCAAGAAATAATGCTGGGAGCCGGGAAACCAGGATTTGGTTAACAGGAAATGGGGACTTTGTTTCTCCTCCCAGAGCAGCCAGGGACTGCCCCTGTGCCATGGGGGAAGTGATGGTTGGGTACCATCTCTGGGGGAAGAGCAGAGGGCAGAGCTCAGGGTGCCTGGCAGCTCCTGGAGGAGAGGAAGCAAAGGGCTGGCCTCTTGTTGCCAGAATTCGGCACAGGATGGGGATTCTGGGTGCTCTGACAGCCTGGCAGGGGGATGGAAGGTGTGGTTAGGGCATGGAGCTGTGCCAAAGGGAGCTGTCAGCTTTTCATTCTGAAAGGAAAGTGCTTTGCATCCCGGAATTCCCATTCCAGGGCATTCCTGCCCTCCTCTCCCAGCAGCCTGCTCCCAGCCCCAGGCTCTGGGAAGACCCTTCCTGCCAACACGGTGACTTTTTGGTCAAAAACCTTTAAAGAAATCCTGTGGTGGAGCCTGATTCTTTACATCGGTTCGGGTCACAACGTGGTGACCATCAGTGAATTTATTCTTTATTTCCAGCCTGCAATGGGGCTGGGCAGTGGGGCAGCGCTGGTGTGATGAGTTGGCACGGCTTGGGGTGGGGTTGGCACGATTTG
>VZTH01016550.1:24999-37455 GCA_013397815.1 Aleadryas rufinucha | reverse complement strand
TTTAAATGAGAGGGAGAGGATTAGTGCCTCCACGGGCTGGAGGGGGGGTGGATGAAATCCTTCGGATAGCTGCGCTAAGGAGCCACGCCAGCTCCAAAGTTGTGTTATGAAATAGGGAGCTGGAGCAGAAGGAAACCAGCTCCTTTAAATTTTTTATAGGTGCTCCTTGATTTTTTTTTTTTTTTTTCCATATGCCTGAAGCACGTCTGAATGGCAGCCTGAGACTGTCTGGGGGCTGCCACACACCACTGTTAACTTGCACCTTCCCTGTGCAGCATAAAGCCCAAGCTTATTTACACTGCCAACGCCACGGTACGCACTGTACACAAGCACCATGTTTGCGTGGCAGGAGAGATGCTCGGTCCCCCATCTGAGCAATAATTTATTTGTAACTGCAATAAAAAAAAAAAAAAGAAGAAGAAGAAGCTGCCATAGGAAATGCTGCAGCCTTCCTGCAAGCACACAGCTGAGTGTACAGCAGGGAAGGAGCTGTTTTTCAGGAGGATGGGAATGCTTTGCGCTGCACTAGGATTTCAGTGATTCAGGAGAAGCCGGGTCCCCTGGTTACGATGAGGATGCAAATGTCACTAATTCAGTTCTTGTTCTGTTCATTCCATTTTCTGTTTCTTTTCCACCATCCATCCATCCACCCAGCCCATCCATGCTGCCTCACCTGTGACTGTGTACTGTATGTCTCCTAGGCTGTGATTTGGTGCAAATGAGCACGGCAGGAGAGCTTCTGCTCAGGGGGAATTTTACTTGTTTGGCTTTAGACTGGCATGAATTAACGCCTCAGCTTCTGCCTCTCGGCGTATCTGGGGGGAGGGTGGCACCGAGCCAGGACCAGCAGCTGCGGTCCCCGCCGGGGAAGCCGAGGAGGGAGGCGCGTGCCTGCGGGAGCACCGGCGCGGCCGCCGCCGGTGCCGAGCCGTGCCGGGCACATGCTTCGGTCTCCAGGTCTGGGAGGCAGAGTCCTGGGCACTGGGGGAGCTGCGAGTGCGTGTCCCTGGTGTGCTGTGCCAGAGCTCCAGATGGCACCGGTGCCGGGGCTCTGGTGAGCAAACACTGGGCTCTGGTGTGGCGCTGCCTCTGACTCGGCCAGGCAGGGGTTTGCACGTGTGAAGGCTCCCAATGGGCACCCTGTGGGTGCAGTGGGACTAAATCCCTGGAGCTGGTGTGGTCTCGGCACGTTTTGGCAGTCTGGGTGTGCTCCCAGTGCTGGTCAGGCTGTTTGTGCTCTGGGTTTGTGCCTTGCTTCGAAAAGACACCAAAGCTGGACCTGTCGTGGGGGTACCCGAACCTCTGAGGGCACATCCTGAGCACCACTGTGGGCAAAGACTTTGGAGCAAGACCACTTCCTCTCTGTGCTCTTCTGGGTTCTGGTGGTGTCCCCCTCAGGACAGGCTCAGTGGTCAAAGCCAGATGTGTAGGGGCCAGAAAAATACACCTGGGAGGCTGCTGCAAACTCATTCCACTGCTCAGCAGTGATTAAACATCGCTCAGGGGCTTCTCCTCTCTGGCACTCAGGGGCTGGGTGGCTTCCTGCCCAAGTCCAGGGGGCCAAATCCCATCCCAGGGCTGATCCTCCTTGTCTTTTGTGGGAGCACAGCATAAAGTAGGGATGCTGCAAGGCACTATTGGACCTGGGGGACAGGAATTCCAAAAACTGCATTGCCACGGAGTTTTGGTGGAGCCTCGCGAGAAGGCCGCTGTGAGGAGCACGCCGGGGTGCCCCAGGGCTGTATAAAAGACCCAATTCCTTGGGTTTCACTGGAATTTTGAGTGATTTGCTGCTGTCTCGTTGTAAGAAGCTGCTGCTGTGGGTAGGGAAGTTGGTGGAACACTTTGACACCCCTGTGACTCGCAGAGCCCTGCCAGCTGCAGCTTGGGGTGTGCGGATTCCCGACCGCCAGCCTCTCCTCCTTCCATGGGCGCTGCTTCCCAACAATGAGCTGGCAATCAAGATTGAGATTTCTCTTTCACTGCTGCAACAAAAGCAGACGATTGGTTTGGAAGTGATGAGCAGTGAGTTTGAGATGCTTCAGTCTCTCCCAAAGCCAGACACGAGCAGCACTACCAAGTTTGCAGCAACTCATCCCTGGGAGCTGGGAGTGAGTTTCCAGGTGATGGTGGAAGGAGGTGTGTGTTACAGGGTGTTCTCAGGATGCAAATGATTCCTCCCGATGATTGAAGCCAGTGAAATTTATTCTCACCTACTTTATTTACCTCCTTACTCTGAGTCATTGCAGCATCTCAAAGCTTTTCGGGGTTCCCAGTCAAAACAGGAGGAAAGGATTTGAATTCATCTGAGGAGAAACCAACTCCACAGCTTGGGAGTAAAAAGGGGAATTCAGGGCTGTCCCTGGGCATCCAGGATGGGGATATTTTCCTGTGTCTGGTGACCTGCAGGTGGGATGAGACCAGCCCAGGCTGCCCATGTGGAAGTATCCTCCACCAAAGGGGCTTGGAGCTACTTGTGTGTGCCAGGGATTGCTGTGAGAGGGAGCTGGGAGCCTCCTGGCCATGCCAGGGAGGGCAGGCTCAGCTGCAGACCAGCTGCCTGGGCACTGAGACTCCCCTGGCACCAGGTGATGGTGACTGGAACCAGCCAGGAGAGGCTGAGTCTTTTCCCTGCAAGCCAGGTTTTCCCTGAGGCAGGTCTGTCCCTTGTGCTGGGGAGGTTTGGAAGGGAAAGGTGTGATGGGAAACAGCTCCACGGAGCACTCTGTGTTTGGGAAGGAGCTGCTGGCAGGGGGCAGGACGTGTAAACATCAGTTTGGATCCCGTTTCATGGGCCGGTGATGTCCCCGTAGCACCGGAGGGGTGGGTTTAAAACACAAACAGACAATTTTACAGGGTAACCGTGTCCTGTTTGTGCAGCTCTGCTGGAGGCAGGGGGAGCTCTGGCTGCTGCCTGTCCCAGGGCACTCTGGAACTCCGGAGGGATTGCAAACATCCCCTTTTGGTGTCTGCTTTGGACACTCTGTCCCAGGTCTTGGCAGGGCTCCGTGTCCCCTCCCTGCCCCGTGGGCTCCCCTCACCTCCTTCAGTTGTGTTTGTTGAGCTGCCGATAACAGAGATGTGAACTGCTGGGGTTTGGGAGGAGGATTAGCATTGCAGAGGAGCTGGGCTTGGAGAGGACCTGGAGTGTTCTGCTCCAAAGCTGGGCTGGCTTTAAAGCTGTCCCAGCTGGCTCAGGACCAGTCCTGCTGAGTTCTGAACATCTCACTGGACATTCCTCGGCTTCTTTGGGTGCCGGGTTCAGGGTTTGATCACTCTCAGGGTGAATTATTTTTCCCTCCCTGCATCCTGTACCTGGTTCCCTCCTGTCCTTCCTTTTGGTGTGTCCCAGAGGAGCCTGGCTGCTCCTTTCCTGTCGGGCAGCCCAAGGCAGCAGCTGGATCCTTCCCTCCCTTTCCTTCTCCTTCAGGCTGCACGCTCTGACCCCCCGCAGCCTTGCCTCGCCTCGTCTCTCAGTTTGAGATATTTTTGGCAGGAATAAATGGGACTTTGCCTCAGCCCTGTTCCAGTCAACAAGGTGGCTCCTCAGTGGGAAAGAGCAGCGCTCTGCTAGGCCGAGTTTGATGCGGGGTTCTTGCAGGTAAAACGCTCCAGAGAGCGAGGAATTCACCCAAATGTGTCTGAAAATAGAATTTCTGACCGATCAATGCCTGTTCCCCCCAGGGGCAGCCTGGTATCAACAAACAGGTCTTGCTAAATGTGGCTTTTTTGCCTGACACTTGCACACAAAGGAAGCACAGAGAGGTCCAGTCTGGGCAGTGAAACCACCACAGCCACTCGGTGCTTGCAGGAGCTCTCCAGGTGATGCTCTCCACGGGATGCAATTCCCTGCTGAAGCTTTGCCGTGCTGCAGAATTCCCTCCTGCGGGGACAAAAAGCCAATTTATTTATTTTTAACATTTCTTTAACAAAAGCTTTTTCCAGCAAAGACCTTTCAGAGAGCCCTGTCTCTGTCCTCAGCAAATGCCATATGCTGCTTTGCTGCCTCAGCTCTGGGCGAGGTGGTTCTGTGCAGGAGAAATGCTGTGCCAGGGACGTTCCCTGGGTGGGGTTTGCCCACCCCTGCCCTGCTCCAGCCTCGGGTCTTCTGCTGCTGCTCTCCTGGCTGGGGAGGAGGGTTTGTACCAGAAATCCGAGCAGGGCTGAGGCTGGGGGTGTCAGGATGGTCTGTGCCAGACCTGTCCGAGCTGGGGCCGTCGGTGCCGCTTTGTGAGGGAGGGCAGGACCCAGCACCGCTGTGGGAGCCTTCCTGGAGAAGACCTGGAAGGGAATCTGGGGGCTCCAACAGGTTTTTCTTACGAAGCACTTTGGTTTTGATGTGCTTTTGCTCTGCTGGGATGTGTTTTTGGCAGGGGGTGTCTCTGGATGGAGGGCACCGGGTGTTGATCTCTGCCCACACTGGAGCGTGGCATTGCCCTGGCAGTACCCAAACCACGGGCTGCTCTCGGTGTTGGGGTCCAACCACAGCCCTCCCTTGGGTCTGTGCCCACTGTCCCCATGGAGGGCTGAGTGCCACCTCTCCTGCCAGCCTTGGGTGTGCTTCCCTTGGGCTGTTCTGTCAGCTCAGGGAGGTGGCTCTGCTCACGCTTCTGGGCATTCCTTTTGGGGGATGCTGAGTGGGTTTTGGGGTGTTTTCAGGGTAGGATCGCTGCAGGAATGGGGCAGGGATCTCGGCTGCTGGGCTCGGCCCTCAGGGCGATATGCAAATGCTCGGCTTGATCCTGGTGGTCAGGAAACGATCCCAGATCCCGCTGGCAGCGCCGGGAGCTGACAGCTGCCATCCCTCACACCGAGCAGAGCCGTTCAGAAACACGGCAGCGATTCCACCCCGGGCTGCAGAGCCGGGGCTCGAGCCCGGCCGCTCCTTTTCCTTGTCCCGGAGCTGCCCCAAACTGCTGGAATGGCCCCGAGCTCTGCTCATGCTCCGTTCTGTGCCCTCCTGAGCTCAGGGACAGCGCTGACATCCCCGTGTCCCACCCAGGGCTCAGCCCTGAGCTGCCTCCAGCTCTCGGGCGGGTTTGTGGCTGGTCCTGTGTCTGCGCTCCCCATCCCTCGAACCCCCGGCCCCTCTGTGGCAGAAGGTGCTTGCCCTGTGGGCACGGGGCGATGGCACCCCCCGAGCTGGGTGCTGCAGGGGCACAGGCTGAGGTTTGGAAGCGCTGAGCTCTCCTCCCACGGCTGCTGGGGAGCCGCCAGCGCCGCCGAGGATCTCGGTGCCCTACATAGCACTGACAGGCAGACACGATCCTCACCCAAGGGTGCCACGCTCAGCACTTGGGCTTCTGCTCCGTTTATTTTGGGATCCTCGCTCCCATCAGGTCCCATCAGGGCACAGGCATCAGCATGTTCCTCCCCCAGGGGAGGCTTTCCTGCTTGCTCTAAGAGTGGCACCCCTCTGAGTGGGCCGTGAGGGTCCGTCTGTGGCACATCAGGGTCTCATCTCCCACCTCCAAGCTCATCCACAGTCCTTCCTCACTTGTCAGGACTGCAGGGACTCATTTAGCTCATTAGGAAAGGCGGGGAGCTGTGTGTCACAGCAGCCTGAGCATCTAGTGGGCCTTTGTGCCCAGGTTTGGCAGGACCTGCCCTCCACATCTCCCTGGAAGGAGCTTGTAACCAGGTGGGACTGGTCTCTTCTTCCAAGTAACCATCACTAGGACAAGAAGAAATGGCCTCAAGTTGTGCCAGGGGAGATTCAGATCGGATCTGGGGCAAAATTTCTTTACCAAAAGGGTTGTCCAGCCCTGGCATAGGTGGAATCCCCATCCCTGGAGGGATTTAAATGATGTGTGGTCGTGGTGTCTGTGGGTTAGTGGTGGGCTTGGCAGTGCTGGGGGAATGGTTTGATGATGGATTTGATGATCTTAGAGGTCCTTTCCAACCTAAGTGAATCTGTGGCTGAGTCTGGGAGAGGCACAACTCCCTGGAAGGTAACTCCAGGCCAGGCTGGACACGGAGCTGGGAACAGCCTGTCCGGCTGCAGCCAGCGCTGCTGCGGCTCTGGCACCGCTCCTGCTCCTTCCCAAACTTCGTGTTTTAGTTGTGATCCGGCTTTTGCAGAGGAATGCCAAGGAAAAGCACTCCTGTGATTAAAGCAGCACCCTGGGGAGGCAGCCGAGCCCACGCTGCCGGTGAGCTCCCTCCCGCCTGTGCTCCGGTGCCGGCAGAGCCTGTCCGTGTGGCACCTCTGCAGCCTCAGCGAGTGCCTGGAGCTGCTGGTGGCTTTTCCAGGTGCCCACCAGCACAGTTTGCTGAGTTCCTCCAAACCAGGGCTGCTGGAGGCTCGATCCCCTTCGCTGGGGTCATCCCACAGCCATGAAGGGCTGCCCTTCCCTCCCCTCTCGCACGAGTTTGTGAGCAGACGTGCGCCTCTTCCTCTCGCCCTCCCCTTCCTCCTGCTCGCTCCTTCTCCCCCTCTTTACTTTCTTTTTTCATCTCCTTCCATCTGTCCTTCTCACGTCGGGCTATTTCGGGCTGAGTTTCTCACTGTCAGTGTGCTTGGAGCCGTGGTGCAGCTCCTGTCTCTGCAGGATGAGCGCTGCTTTGGATTCCTCCCCAGGCACTCACCTTGCCTGGCTCACCCTCACCCCCCCTGCCTTGACCCCGTCTTGAAGGCATTTCGAGATCAGGGTGAAAAGGCATTAAATCCTCCCCGGAGCCAGAGGAGAAAGTCATCAGATTTAAAACCTTTCCTACCCCGGTCTTGAAATGCCTCTGAGCCTTGCGAGTGGTTATTAAAGCAGCCTGAAGCCAAGAGCGGTGTTGGCAGGTCATTACTTGTGTCTGTAACTTCCAGAGGCTTCAAGTCAAGGCATGATTTGTTTTTTTGTTTGTTCGGAAGTGATGGCTGCAAATTGAATAGGAAATGCACCGCCAGAAGTGAATTTCTAATGCTCTTCATTTACCGAAAATTCGGGAGACAGCGGCGAAGGCGCGGAGTTTGCTGGGAGGGAGCAGGTCCCGGTGTGAGCTGGGCTGAGCTGCTGCTGGGCTTTGCTGCTCTCCCCCTCTGAGCATCCTGGAGCACTTGGAGCACAGGGACAGCGTTTAGCCTCAAATTATCCTCATGAGGGACATGAACTAAATGCCTTCCATGAGCTAAATGCCCCCCAGACCCCACAGTGCCCTGGCGATGCTGGAGGAGAGCTGGGGCTTGGGGCTGCCTTCCCCCCTGGAGAGAAGGGATTGGTTCTGCTGCCCAAATTCTCAGGGTACTGTAGCCCAAGGGTGCTGTCCACATCCCTGCCCGGCTCAGGAGGGAGCTGCCTTTGCTGGGAAGTGCTGGAGCCGGAGGCAGGATGAGGTGGAAGGTGCTGCTCAGCCGAGGAGCTGCCTGCAGCACGGGTGGGCAGGTGATTGCTCTCTCTTTTACATAAGCGAGGTTTATTGTGGCTTTGTTCTAATAATAAATGTGCCTTTGTCTCCTCACCTTCGAATAGAACCTTCCCCTTTTGTCAGGGGCTGCAGCTTGAAAGGTGGGGGCAGACCTGGCTCTGAAGCAGCAAAGTCTCTCTTCCTCCTCTGCTCCTCTCCTTTCTCCCACCCTCCCCTGCTCTGCCCTTCTGGCTGGGAGATGCTGCTCGTGCCAGCCAGGAGCTTGGCATCGTGGTTCTTGGTTGGCAGCAC
Organism: Aleadryas rufinucha; assembly: GCA_013397815.1. Taxonomy (NCBI): domain Eukaryota; kingdom Metazoa; phylum Chordata; class Aves; order Passeriformes; genus Aleadryas; species Aleadryas rufinucha. Next base: position 29,808 of record VZTH01016550.1, on the reverse strand, counting down.
CAGCACAAGGGCTCTCAGCTTTCCCGGCCTGGGGACAGCGCTTCTCTCCCAGCCCCAGGATCCCAGAGGGGAGCAGAGGTCGTTTTGCTCCCTGTGCTGGAGTTGTTTTCCATGGGAATGAGAGGAGCCGAGGTTTGTCTGCGCTCAGGGAGCCGGGTCTGGATGGAATAAAAAGGTCAATTTGAAGTAGATTATCTAAAACACATTAAAAGGCAGAGTAACCTTTCTGACTCCATTAAGTGGCTTTAGTTCTGTACATCGTAAATCACTGTTAAAGTGGTTTTGGGATCTGGAAAACGGCTGTTTCCAGATGAGATTTGGAATGATTTTCAGTTTTCTTAGAGAAATCTCCGTATTTTCTCAGCAGTTGGACTGTTGGTGAGAATTTGGGTGCCTGGTGGGAAGAAGGAGAGGTTTCAGTGGGATACCTCAAGTTGCCTCTTCCCTCTGTGACCAGCACAACAAAGTTCATTCATTTGGGACTCAAAAGCACCTTTTTGTAACCAAAAAAAAAGGAGTTGAGTTATTTTACTGCATGGGCTTTAATGGCCAAAGCCACCCTTGGGGAGGTTTTGTCTGTCCATCACTTTGGAATCCCTTTTGTTCGTGGTGCCTCCGTGTGAGTGAGCTGTTTATTCCCTGTGAGCCCGGTGCTTTGCGGGAAGGAATCCTGGGAATCTCACTGGCTCATCCAAGCGCTCCAGGACCTTCGGGGTCTGCATTGACCTGTGTGCTTCTGTGCCTTTGCTGCTTGGCTTTCAGGAGGGTTGCTCTGCAGCTGGAATTAGCTCCCGCTCCTCCAGCCTTCCCGGCTGCCAGCTGGCACCAGATGAGGAGAAAACCGAATCATTTGCTGATTCTTTCCCCGTAAACATCTCTGGGAGGCACAAAAAGCCGCTGTGCAAAACCAAACGCGGGCGGAGGGGTCTGAACAGCCCCTGCTGCTAACGTGGGATAATTCAATTTAGCCGGAGGGAGCCTGAGCCGGCAGCCTCCTTCCCGGGGCTCTGCTCTGCAGCTGGAGAACGTCGGGGATGTTTGGCAGCAATAAATGCCAGGGCTGCTCCGAGGCACAGCACAGCTGCAGGAGCCACCCCAGGGCTTGTTCTTGCTGTGGGAGGTAACTCAAGAGACCCCTTTGGTGGGGATTAATGCTCCAAAAGAGCTGGGAATGAGCAGGGAAAAGGGGGAATGTGGCAGGAGGGAGCAGGTCAGGAGCTGAGCCCAGAGGAGAAAAGGCTCTGGGGAGATCTTACAGCACCCTCCAGTACCTAAAGGGGCTCCAAAAGAGCTGGAGAAGGATTTTGGATGAGGGCCTGGAGTGACAGGACACAGGGAATGGCTTCCCACTGGCAGAAAGCAGGGTTAGGTTAAATACTGGGGAGAAATTCTTCCCTGTGAGGGAGGTGAGGCCCTGGCACGGGGTGCCCAGAGAAGCTGTGGCTGCCCCTGGATCCCTGGGAATGTCCAAGGCCAGGCTGGACAGGGTTTGGAGCAGCCTGGAACAGCAGAAGGAGCAATGAGCTCCTCCCTGCAGCCTCTGCACAGAGCAGAGCCCAGGAGTAGGAGCAACATAAATCCTGTCCCAGGGAGGCTGCTCCTCGTGGCTGAGGGATGGATCCGCTTCCCTTGGACTCTCATTTCTGTGGAAATGTGAATTTATTGCTTTTATTTAGTTTGAACTGTGCTGGAGTGCTGCAGACTCGTAAAGCAAAAGCAAAATGCAGGAAAAATCTTTATGGTCTGCAACGGCCCCCTTGGCTTGGATGATATTTCTCAGTGTCCCTGGCTCACGGTAAATAAAGAAAGGAGAGAGGGCACTGCTGGAGCAGGGAAGGGCTCAGGCTCAGTTAATGACGGGGCCATCCCAGGGGTGTCTTGAGGAGAGCAGCATTTTCCCCAGGGGAATTTTCCCTTTGCAGCTGTGTTTCATTGTGCTGGCTGTCTGTCTGTCTGTCTGTGGGATGTACAGTACACGAGCACAGGCCCTTTGCCTCCCATCCACTCTCCTTTTCCTCTGTTTTCTTTCTCCCCTCGCCTCGAACCCCTCATTGCCCTCATTGTTCCTCTCTGTTGATTCGATTTGATTCGCTTTATTTCTTATTCTATTTTCTTTCCCCTTCTCTGCTCCTCACCCGTGCCTGTAAAACCAGCCCAGGAGAGGCACAATGCCACATTCCTGAAAGCACCAATCCTTCACAGCCTCATTTCTCTGCACCAAGCGTGGCACCGATTAGAGGCAGAGCAGCCACGCAGTTTGTGAGACTCATTAAAATTATTATTAAAAAAAAAAAAAAAAAGGCATAAACCAGGCAGAAACCCCATTTTTATCCACGGAGCCGAGTCCTTAAAGGGGCTGTAATTGGCAAAGGCACCGGAGCATCACCGGGAGCTGAGCAGGGCCGCGCCCCAGGCGTGGTGTGAGCCCGGCTGGGCACCCGGGTGTCCCCCTGCCCCTCGGGCTCTGGCATTCCCGGTGGGACAGCGCTGCTGGTGCCACCTCGGAGCCGGGGGGCTGTGCTTTCCCTCACCCTCTGTGCTGCTCTCGCTCTTAGGCCTCACGCCGAGGATTTCAGCGTGGATTCCTCCTTCTCACAGTAAGTTCTCCGCGGGCGTTCCCCGGTGCCGCGGGGAGGGACGAGGGACCGTCGCTTGCCCCCGGGGGAAAAGCCGACCCTGTTCTCCAGAGAGCAAAAAAAAAACCCCTTGGAATTTGGGGTGTTTGGTGCACGGTGAGCTGAGTTTTTTGGGCAGGAGCTGCTGCCAGGAACTGTTGGCTCTAAATTGCTGTGGGTTAAAGTGGATGGTCCCTCCATGGAAGTGTTGGATGGGGCTTGGAGCAGCCTGGGGTAGTGGAATTGTGCCTGCCCGTGGCAGGGGGTTGGAACCAGATGACTTTTAAAGGTCCCTTCCAGCCCAAACCAGTCCGTGATTCCGGGATTTTCCTGCTTTTAGGGGAGCCGATAAGCGCAGGGTTTGTCCTTTAGTGCTCTCAACAGCAAGGAGTTGAGAATGGGAGCAGCGAACCCTTCTGCAGCGATTCCCACCGTGGGGAGCATTCTCTGCTCCCAGGGCCAGACAGGTTTCTTGGGGAAGAAGTGATAGCAGCAAATGGGCGATTATCCCTCAACGATGAGCTCCTGATTAAACAATGCAGGCTCATCAGCGCAAGCAATTACAGGAGCAGACTCATGAGTGTCAGTCTCCAGTGTTGCAAAACAAATAGGCCACAGGAAACACAGCGTGTCATCCCATTGCTGCTTCCCTTTGGGGTTTGAACCTTCAGTAGAAGAATAATTGTTTTATTGAGAGCGAGTGGAGCCACTGCCCAGCCGTGAGCAGCATCCAAACCTTGGATGGGAGATGCTGCCTCATCCCTGGAAGTGTCCCAGGCCAGGTTGGACAGGGCTTGGAGCACCCTGGGACAGTGGAAGGTGTCCCTGCCCATGGCAGGGGGTGGAACAGGATGGATTTTAAGGTCCTTCCAGCCCAAAGCATTCTATTATCTCCGACTCGAACCCCTGAGTGTGTCCCTGTTTCCTCCAGTGCTTGGTTTGGTGCCTGGAAATGAGCTCTGCAACTGCTGAACACGGCTGGAGAGGGATTACAGCTGCCTTCAGGGAATGAGGAATCGATAAAAATCCCATTTCCATCGCAGTGCCCTCCCTAATAAAAATTAATATATATATATATATAAGAAAAAGAACTAAAAGTCAAGCGGGAGATCTCTTTTATATCCCTCCAGGCCCATGAAGCCCTCCTGCAGTCTGTGTCAGCCCCTGTCCCGCTGGCACACGAGGGTTTGTGGGATGAGTTCAGGGCATGGTGCACAATAAACGGCCCTGGAGGCCAAACCCAGTCCTGGGCAGGGTTTTTCCTGTAGTGGCTGCTCAGAATTTGTTTTTCATCCCCCAAAAATAAAACTGCAGCGTTACTGCTGGAGCCAGGATGACATTACCTGCACCCAGCTGGGTTTAATTTGCTGCAGAGTGGTTGGCAATATCAATTCTTTCTTTGGGCAAAAAAATCACACTCCATAATAAAACAGGAGATGTGTTTTGTGTTTGATTCCCATGAAACCCTGAAGAAACGAGTCTTTGGGCTTGGGGGGATCAAGATGTGCCCCAGCATCCTGGCTCCCTGGGCAGTGTTTATTGATGTGGGACTGCTGATGGTGGTCTGTGACGTTCCTTGGCAGGGGCTGTGCCAGGGAAAATCGTTCCTGGTGCTGCGGGAGCCGGGAGGAGCAGCTGCCTTTCCACGGGGTTGTGACAGTGCTGTGGTGGCTGTGACAGTGCTGTGGTGGCTCTGACAGTGCCATGGTGGCTGTGATGGTGCCACAGTGACTCTGACAGTGCCATGGTGGCTGTGATGGTGCCACAGTGACTCTGACAGTGCCATGGTGGCTGTGATGGTGCCACAGTGACTCTGACAGTGCCATGGTGGCTGTGATGGTGCCACAGTGACTCTGACAGTGCCATGGTGGCTGTGATGGTGCCACAGTGACTCTGACAGTGCCATGGTGGCTGTGATGGTGCCACAGTGACTCTGACAGTGCCATGGTGGCTGTGATGGTGCCACAGTGACTCTGACAGTGCCATGGTGGCTGTGATGGTGCCACAGTGACTCTGACAGTGCCATGGTGGCTGTGATGGTGGCACAGTGGCTGTGATGCTGCCACAGTGGCTGTGCCGTGGTGGCTGTGACAGTGCCATGGTGGATGTGACAGTGCTGTGGTGGATGTGACAGTGCTGTGGTGGCTGTGATGGTGCCACAGTGACTCTGACAGTGCCATGGTGGCTGTGATGG
>VZTH01016550.1:0-24024 GCA_013397815.1 Aleadryas rufinucha | reverse complement strand
TTCCCGTTCCCGTTCCCGTTCCCGTTCCCATTCCCATTCCCATTCCCGTTCCCGTTCCCATTCCCTGCTCCGGGAGCTCGGCTGGGCAGGGCTGGAGCTGTCCCCATCCTCTGCTCAGCCCCGGGGTGGATGGAGGATGGCAAACGCAGGGCACAGAAGAGGGCAGGACGCAGAGCTCACCCTCATCCGTCTCGCTGTAACTTCTGTACCCAAACACCAAGAAAATGGTGGGGAAAAAGGGAAAAACATCCCAAAGGGGAATCAGAGATGCCTGGGTAGTTCATGTGGCTCATCAGCAGGTACCTGAGCCCCAGCCTGGCGGGTTTGGTGGTTTCTTTGGGACGGATTTTGGCTCTGCTCAGGTTCCTGCTGCCCGCAGGGCGCGGCTGGCACCGGCTGCTGCCGGTGCTGAGCGAGGGGCCAGGGGCAGCCTGGCCATGGCACGGTGCCCTCAGAGCCTCCTCTGCTGCCCCTCGGGGTGCTGCGAGAGGAAGTGCTGCAGACCTGCCCTGCCAGCCCTGCTCCTCGCCCTCCTCCGGGCTGTTTCTGGTGCTCACAGCCCATCCCTGGGGAGCCCCCCCGGGCCAGCAGCACGTTTGTGTAATTCCAGACGTGCCTGCAGCCACGTTTCTTCTGTGTTTGATCCGTGTGGGTTTGCAGGGAGGGTGCAGAGCTGTTCTCTGGGCTGAGCTGGAGTGGAGGGGTGAAGTGGGGTCTCACCTGAGCTGCCCTGGCAGAGGTGGGTGCTGGCACCCACCAGGTCACAGAGATTTCTGGGGCTTTGCTGGTTTGTTGTTTGTTGTTTTTTCCCCCCAAAAAATTCTGGAGAGTCTTGTTTGCATCCTGCTACATGATGGACAGGAGAAGCTTCCTGGGACCAGAAATTGTCCCAGGTTGGGTGGGCATGGGAGCAGCCTGGTCTGTTGGAAGGGAGTTGGAATGAGATGAGCTTTAAGATCCCTTCCAACCCCACCCGTTCTGGAACTCTATGGACACCAGCATTTCCCACCCAGCTGAAGTGTGAGGGGAAGGAATGGAGCTGTGGGGAGAGGCTGAGGGGGTTTTTTTCCTATCAAGAGCCTCATTTACTCGAAGACACGCTCCTCATGGCAAGAAGTGACTGACACAAAATACACCAAAAGCACCCTGGGCAGCCGAGTCCTTCTGCAGAGAGCAGCAGGGGAGCTCTGGGCAGGGCTGGCAGCTCCCTCCCTTGGCCGGCCGCTGGATTTTGGGGCCGTCTCAGCTTTCAGGCCGAGCCCAGCGACCGTCACAGGCCCGAGGGGATCGGAGGGAGCTGCCTGTGCCCCGCTGCCCATGTAAGTGTCCCGTGGATGCAGAGTTTGGGGGATTTCTCCGCGTCCCCTGCACTGCCCCTATGGGGGGGCCGCACCTGGGGTTCCTGTTTTTTGTGTTTTCCTCCTTTTTAAGAGAATTGTGCTTGTCCCAGCTCTCTGGGGGAAGTGAAGGTGTGGAGCAGGGGCTGTGCTCCTCGGTGTCTATTTTAGTGCCGGTGGGCTGGGATGTGCTCGTCCCGGCCTTTCATCCCGCGCTTCTCCGAACAAACTATTGTGTCTTTTTTTGGGAACTCATCATCTTACAACAAATTGCCTCTAATCTTAGATTAATAAAGTACAATAAATAACGGAGAGAAGAAAATGAAGTCGCTCAGGCATTATGAAGTGCATAATAGCAGTAATTACACTTCCAAGCAGAGGGTTTGGAACTAAACTTGTACCGGGATCGTTGTTTCCATGGCCTGGGGGGGTTCAGCGGGGGCGAGGGGGGGGAGCTGTGTGCTGCCTGTGGAAGCTGTGTGCTGCCTGTGGAGCTGGTGACCCTTGGAGTGGTCTGGGATGGGCTGGCACCGGGATGCTCGGACAGTGGGGAGGATGCTGGGATGGTGGGAGGGGTGGTCCCAGGGGGAGGGATCCCAGCAGGAGAGATGCTCGGACAGTGGGAAGGATGCTCCAGGTGGGAAGGAAGCCCAGCCACAGCAGCAGGGAGGGGACACTTTGAACATCCCATCCTGGCTGAGCTGCAGCGAAGGCAGAGCTGTCACAGTGTGTTTTGGGGTGGTGATAATGCAGTCTGAGTTTTGCTGGATTTTTATCTCCACTTAACTTCCTGACAATGAAATTAAAGGGTGCGTTTTACATGATATCATCTCCTTCCCTCGGCTGGAAACGGAGTAGGAGCTTTGATACTTTGGGATGCTGCTGCTGCCTGGGAAGAGCCATCCCTCATTCAGCTGTGGGGTGTTGGCTTCACCTCCAGAGTGGGGCCCCCACAGAGCTCTGGGGCTCAACCTCGGCAGGTTGTTTGCACAAGGATGTGTTCCTTTCACATTCTTTTACTCCTTCATCTCCCTGCAGTGCTAAATACCCCCTTCCCCCAGCCAAGACCTGGCTTTTTGTTGCTTTTCCAGTGTTCCTTCTTCCTGCAGCCATCAGGATGGATGAGTACGTGGGCTGCTTCACCATAAAAAGTTAGATCTAATCATTTACTTCTTTTATCCATCAGCAATTACAGTCCTTGTCTCGAGGTGGGCCACAGCTCCACAGATCAGTGAACCATCTGTCTGGTGACAGAGATTTATTCTGCTGTTTGTTGCTTTGGTACGAGACAAATGTCTGGGAGAGGAATCGTGCTCCCTGAAGCCTCTGGCTCCTCAAGGCGCTCAATCCTCGGGGGCTCTGATGAATGGGGTGCTCAGCGCTGCCGTCGGAGCTGAAAGCCACTTCCCAGCACTTCCTGGGCATTTTTAATAAGGAGAAGGAGCAATTATCTTGTGTGCAGTGTTGTGAGCAGTTGTGACAGCTGATTTATGCCCTGGCGCAGAAAAATGATTTGCCGAGTCTGGCTCTGGAAACGATTAATTTTAACACGTGTAAAGGCTGGGCTCCGAGGCTCTGCATTAACGCTGTTTGCTCCTCAGGCATCGTGCTGCTGAGCCAGGGCTCGTAAATTCTCCTGCTCTCCCCCTGCACTGGGGTCTGGGGTTGCCCCTCTGCTCGTGGTGACCACTGACCAGGTGTGGTGCAAAGCCCCTCCCTACCCCTTAGGCCGGCTGGGGTGGAGCCCGGGCTGAGGAACCCCCGAGCAATGAGGGTGTCATAAAACCCCTTCCCAATTTGCTGCCTGATCAGCTGGGCACGAATGCTCAGTAAATATTTATCCCTCGGTGTCAGAGCGAGGAGCAGCTGCTTCCCAATAAATCAGGATCCGGTGGCAGCGCCCGGCCAGAGCCGGCACCTGCGGGAATGGAGTGGGATGGAACGACTGCCACCGGGAATTTCGCCTTGATCAATGTGCTCAGCCTCAGCGGGGGAACGCGCCTGATTAACGAGGTCTCGATGACCTCTTGCAAGCAATTAAAAAGGGAATAACAACAGCAGCGCTTCCTTAGGACGTGCTGAGTGCGGTGAATGGGGGAAGCGATCGCTGATTCACGGCGCTAAACCCCACTGCGGGCCGGACGGGAACGCACAGACTTCGCCTTGCTCAGCCCAAAGCCGGGGCAGGAGGAGCCGGGCGCTCAGCAGCAGCAGCAGCAGCGCGATTTAGGGTGATAAATAATGAGTTTTCAAAGGGCAGAGGGCGTTTATAAAGTGCCACGAGAGGCGGTGGCGGAGGAGCCGAGCTGGGACCGGTTTTGCCCGCACGCCCTTCATCCAGGTGCGCCGATCCCAGACCCTGCTGCCATCCCTGGGCAGGAGCCTCCAGCCTCGGGGAGGTTTTCTGGCCGTGGGGATCCAGCCGGGCTGTGGGACGGGCAGGGGGCTTCGGGTGGGGTCGGTGGGGAGGCAGGAGAAGCCGAGGAAGGCGTGGATGGGACATTTTGGGATTCACCTGCGGCTCCTCCCTGCCGGATTCTGTGCGGTGCCCTGCAGGTGACTCTCTGCCGTGGCACCTCGTCCCCGTGCCACGAGTCACCACCAGTGGCCCTGGATGCCAGGCGATGTTGGGAGTCGGTTGTGAGCTCCCGGGTTTTTCTGGAATGACCAAGTGTGGTATCTTAGCAACAAAGGGAAATTGTCTCCTTTTGGAGCGGAATTGGTTTTTAACAGCTTCGGTGCTGAGTGTTTCTTCTCCCCGGGCACAGCCAGGGCACGGGCAGAGCTGGGGCATACTGGGGACACTGGGGACACTGTCCTCGCCAGCTCCTGCTCTGCTGCAGCTGGGGGAGCTGGAGCAGATGAAACCGGGGGAGGCTGCTCCAGGGCCGCTGCTTTTGTGGGAGGTTTTGGACGTCGTAAACTGGGAGTGAAAGGAGAACTTTGTGAGTCTGCTGTCAGCTGGTCGTGTGTGAACCAAAGCGCAGCCCTGGGCCCACAGCAGAGCTGGCCCTGGTGGTCACATCGGCTGCTTTGGTGGTCACATCGGCTGCTTTGGTGGTCACCGGGGCTCCCGGCTGCTGGTTTGGGACTGCGGGAACAGCCGGGAGCCCGAGGCTGAGCCTGGGGTCGCTGTGGGATGCCAGCGGGGTCACCCAGCTGGGATGAGGGGACAGGGCGGCTCCTGGGGGGCTCCTGCCCTGCGCTGCCGCCCCACTGACGGGCCCCTCCGGGCGCTCTCCCCGCAGGGTGCAGGTCGAGTTCTACGTGAATGAAAACACCTTCAAGGAGCGGCTGAAGCTCTTCTTCATCAAAAACCAGCGATCGAGTGAGTGCTGCGGCTGCCCGGGAGAACAAACCCGAGCCGGGAGAGCCGCGCTCTGCCCCGCGGGATGAGAAGCCATTGCCATCTGCTGGTGGCCGTGTCCCCGCGTGTCCCCAGCCCGGGGCCGCTGCCGCCTCTCGGCCCCTCCGCTGGGTGTTGGCCAGCTCGGTTTGGGGGATGCTCTGCATGGGGAGGAGGGGATGCCTCCTCCTGCCACCTCTGCTCGCTGGCGACAGCCACAGCGTGACAAAGAGCTGTGACAGGCTGGCTGGGAGCAGAGTGGGTGTCAGGGAGCAAATGTCCCCATCGTGGGCTGGCTGTGCTTCCCTGAGGCTGTGGGGACAGCCAGGGCAGGCTGTGAGTAACCCACTCCTGCTCCAGCCATCGGGATTGGTCTCCACTTGACTAATGGTGTTTTTATTTTCTTTCTCCGAGATGTCATTAGCTGTCTGGAGGGGGCCTGCTCGTTAATTTATAAATTCGCGTTTTCCTTTCCTGCCTGCATCCTGTTGTCTCGTTAAAAAGCTGGAGCGCAGCACGACAGGGTGCCCACGGGGAAGTTTTTAATGAAAATGGGATGAATTTCTCACTTGTAATTTGAGTAATAACCCCATGAACTGGCTGGGGAGGCAGAGTGAAAAAAGCAGCAGCTTTTCCTCGCCGTCCCTGCTCCTGCAAGCTCGTTGTAATGTGGGCAGTGCTGGTCTGGTGCCTTTTAATGGACGCCTGCTAATGAGGGGGACACACTCCAGCAGCTCCTCATTTGTCTCTCACATCTATTGGGGTCAGCAAGGAGCTGACAAATCGTTATTTATTTCTGTGTTGGTGTCCTGTGTCTGTGGACATGTGAAGCCTCGGGCAAAATGTGAGCAGTGCTGCTGTCCTGGGGCTCCTGCAGCTCCCCAGGGCATCAGGGAGCTCCTGTGGGGCTGTGCAAAACTTGTGGGGCTGAGCTGTGGATGCAGAGGGTGCCCGGGGTGCACAGGCTCCATGGGGTGCTCGGGGTGCCCGGGAATGCTGCCCCATCCGTGCTCCCCTCCACCTCAGGCCTGAGGATCCGGCTCTTCAACTTCTCTCTGAAGCTGCTCACGTGCCTCCTGTACATCGTCCGTGTCCTGCTCGACAACCCCGAGGAGGGCATAGGCTGGTGAGTGCCCCCTTGGCCCCAGGCAGGGCTCAGGGGGGATGTAGTGGGTGTGAGGATGGGTTTTCTCCCTCCAGCTGTTTGAATTGATATTTTAACAAAACTTCCCGGGCTGGAGGCCTTTGGTCTCTGCTCCAACCCCGTGGATGGGTGTGGGGGTGTCCGCTGGCCCTGCCCAGTGCATGGTGGAAAAATTCAGGTCGTGTTCATTTCCTAATTCTGTCTGACTCTGTCGGGGGCTCAACGTGGCCCTCAGGCACAGGAGAGAACTCAGTGGCTCCAGGGCATCACCATGCAAATGTTTCCTGAAGGCTGACGCCCTTGAAGACATTTACACTAAATCCCATTTAATCATTAGAGAGGGAAACACTGTCCATGTGGATCCTTGGGGTGATGGATGATTCCACACCTCAGCTTTGTGCTGGGTTTCAGTGTAAGCCTGTTTTTAACGTGTCCTTGCTNGCCCCTGGTGAGCGCGGGGAGCCAATCCCAGCATCCCTGTCCCCTCCCTGACGGCCTCTCCCTGCTCTCTCTCCTAGCTGGGAATGCGAAAAGCAGAATTACACAGCGTTCAACCAGTCCACCAACATAAACTGGTGAGTGGGGAGCTGCTCCAGCGCTTTGGCTCAGCTCTGCCAGGATGTGGGAGCGCGGGGACGGATGGATGGACGGATGGATGGACGGATGGATGGATGGATGGATGGATGGAGGTGGCTGCTGCTGGCAGCTGCCTGAGGCCACTCCTTGCTCGTGGGGCTGCTCGAGGGATGTGGAGCAGCATCCCAGAACCAAATCCGTTGGCAAATCCGTGTGGCTGCACCCTTGGGAACGGCTTATTCCCAGAGCAGGGGCTGCTCCAGCAAACTGCAGTGGGGAGCAGCAGCTCCTGCATCAGTGATGGCCTGGGATCTGCGTTCAGTGCGGGGTGAGGACACTGACAGCTGGGCCACAGCTCTGATCCCCTCTGGATTCCCTTTGCAGGTCACACATCTTCTGGGTGGACAGAAAAACGCCCCTGTGGGCCGTGCAGGTGAGCAGCCCTTGATGCGGGGGTGCAGGAGCCCAGGGGAGCTGGGCTCGGAGCTCTGCCCCATCCAGGGGCTCCCCGGGGCAGGGGGGGCTTGGTGAGCTCTGACCCACTGCCAGCACCTGGAGAGAGCCCTGGGAGCCTCCCCTGTGTGTCCCTGCAGGTCAGCATCGCCCTCATCAGCTTCCTGGAGACCATGCTGCTCATCTATCTCAGCTACAAGGTGAGAGCCCGGGCTGGGAATTCATTTCTCCTGCTCGGAGCTGGCTGGAGCCCGCAGCGTCCCGGGAGGGCGTTTGTTTGTTTGTTTGTTTGTTTGTTTGTTTGTTTGTTTGTTTGTTTGTTTGTTTGTCTCGGCGACGTCTCAGCCGGCTCTGGATGTTATTTCCTTTCTCATTCCCCCTCGGGCTGCTGGATGGGTGTTGTGCAGAGCAGAATCTCTTCTTTTTCTGCTGTCTCAGACACCCAGAGCTGTTGAAGGCAGGTTTGCTGCTCCCAGTGTCGGGCTGACACATCCCGAGGTTCCTCAGGCTGGGCTGAGCTCGGCAGGGCGGCTCCTGCTCGTGCCCAGCTCCGCTGCCTCCTGAGGGAGCGGCACCGCTCCAAGCCAGACAAGGAGAGGCACAAGCTGACTCCTTTGGACCAAAGCCCCTTAAAATGGCCAAAAAAAGTGACCTTAACAAATGGCATCTTCTCAGGGACCAGGGGAGGGTTGGCAGCAGAGACTCGGACCCTGAGTCACCCCCTGGTCCGAGTGCCAGCGATCTGTAGCTGTCACTGTCACTCTCCATCCTTGCATGCAGCGTTGTCCCCCAGTTCTGGGCAGCAGCAGTGACAGACAGAGGGATGTGGTGGCTATGGGAAGAGTTTGGGAATGTTTCCTGCCCTCAGCGTGCCTGCCACCATCACTGCACCTCTCCTATTTCCCTCATCCAGCAGGCTCTGTGGCAGAGTGTGATCGTTTTAATTGTCCCCTGGCAAATTTTCTTCGCTTATTTGGTTCTTGTTTGGTTTTAATTCCTCAGGGGAACATCTGGGAACAAATTTTCCGCATTTCCTTCATCCTGGAGATGATCAACACGGTGCCGTTCATCATCACGGTGAGTGTGTCCCGGTGACATTTGGAAGCAGCTCCAAGTGTAGTGAGTGCTGTCGTTCTGGTGGTGAAATAAAGGAAAATGGGTGCCTGGCCAAGTGGTATTTAAGGCTGGCAGGAAATTTTTCCTTGAATATTTTACAATATAATGACTTCCTCTGGAGTGTTGTCCCAAAACCCATCCTCCCTTTTCAGCTGCTCCTCTGCAGCCAGGGAAGCAGGGCTGTGTTTGGTGGTGGCTTCTGCTCAGCTTGGAGTGGGATCCTTCCACAGAGAGTGGATTGGCTGCTTAGAGCTCTATTTTTTAAAAGAACATGGATTTTTCTGCGAATAACCCCTGCTTTTGTAGATATTCTGGCCTCCTTTGCGGAATTTGTTCATTCCCGTGTTTCTGAACTGCTGGCTGGCCAAGTACGCCCTGGAGAACATGATTGTGAGTGACCCTTTTTGTCCAGCTCCTCGGGGAGGGGAGGGCAGCAGGACTGGGAGGGGACTCTTGGCTTCCCCCAGCTCCAGGGCAGGATTTGGAGCTCGGGGTGTGCAGCCATGCCAGGCTGGGAATGCCAGGCTGGGAATGCCAGGCTGGGAATGCCAGGCTGTGACCAGGAATCCCTCAGTGCCTGAGCCACGCTGGCTCTGCTGGCTGCACACCGACAGGGATGGCCAGGGCTGAGGTATTCCAGCCATTCCCACGTGTCCCAGACCTGCTGCTGGGAATGCACACCCCTTCCCAAGGGCTAAATCCAGGCTTGACCTTCACTGGGGAGGGCATTGCTGGAGCCAGCAGGGCAGCAGGTGGTGCTTGGAGGATATTTCCCCCCAGCCCTCCCCTCTCTCCCCAGAACGACCTGCACCGAGCCATCCAGAGGACCCAGTCGGCGATGTTCAACCAGGTGCTCATCCTGATCTGCACCCTCCTGTGCCTCGTGTTCACGGGGTGAGTGTTGTTCTCCATTTCTCCAAACCCCCTTCCTGATCCCGGGAATCCAGCTGTGCCCATCCCAGGAATCCAGCTGTGCCCATCCCGGGAATCCAGCTGTGCCCATCCCAGGGTGGCTGGCAGAGCTGGGCTCTTGCAGGGCTCACCCCTCCCGGCTTTGCTTCACACCCCAGCACGCTGAACGCCCTGAGGGGGTTTCTAAGTCAAGCTGATCATCCTCCCTAATTCTAGGGTTCTAACAGGAAGTTTTTAGCAGATGTGAGGGTGTTGGCAGAGGGAGCTGGGGGATGTGGAAATGAGAATCTCCTGGCGGGGCTGAGGGCAGGGACAGCGGCTTCCCACAGGGACACGAGTGGGAGGGCTCATTCCCCAGGGAGGGCCCATTCCCCAGGGGAGGGCTCATTCCCCAGAACCCATCGCACTCCCAGGGCCCGGCCAAGCTCTTCCTCCCCCACAAGTCACAGCTCCTGAGCTCATTTGTGTAATTGCCCGCTGGGGCTCCTGCTAATTAACTGGGCCCTTTACCCCAGCATCAGGGGTGTTCCTCTGGGCAAGGGGAGCAGAGCTCATGACTGGCTGTTTAGGTCTGAATTAGGCTTTGAATCCTCCTCTGGCTCCCTTGGTCTGGGTTTGAGGCATATCACACCATTAAGTTGGTGAATGGAGAGGAAATGAGGCTTTTAGGCTCATGAGTTTTTGGCAATAAAGACAATGCTGTGATGTGGATGACTAATGCCATTTCAGAGCTCAGTGGTGCTCCCAGCCCTGCTGCTGGATGAGTTTGGGGGAGGGGGGATACAATTTGGGCCCGGGAAGGTTTGGGTGACACTTGAGTTTAGCAAAATGCCTTTGAGCTGCTGCTGTTTTGTGGAGTTCCACTGCCCCGTGTCCCGGGCAGGGCAGCCCCTGCTGTGATGGGGCTTTTCCCTTCCAGGACCTGCGGCATCCAGCATTTAGAAAGAGCAGGTGAGAAGCTCTCCCTCTTCAAGTCCTTCTATTTCTGCATCGTCACCTTTTCCACCGTGGGCTACGGAGACGTGACGCCGAAGATTTGGCCTTCCCAGCTCCTCGTGGTCATCATGATCTGCGTGGCCCTGGTGGTGCTGCCGCTCCAGGTGAGCCCCGCGCAGCTGAGGGCGGGGAAGGTCTCGGAGCCCGCCCCGGGGCAGCCCTGCCAACAACGGGGGCATCAGCTCCGTGCCCTCTGCAGTTCGAGGAGCTCGTCTACCTGTGGATGGAGCGGCAGAAGTCGGGCGGGAATTACAGCCGGCACCGCGCCCAGACGGAGAAACACGTGGTGCTGTGCGTCAGCTCCCTCAAGATCGACCTCCTCATGGACTTCCTCAACGAGTTCTACGCCCACCCACGCCTGCAGGTGAGGAGCAGGCTGTTGTCACGCGGTGCTGGGTCACTGGCTGGGCTTGCTGACCCACCCGTGGCCTCTCCCTTGCAGGATTACTACGTGGTCATCCTCTGCCCGACGGAGATGGACATCCAGGTGCGGCGCGTGCTGCAGATCCCGCTGTGGTCACAGCGGGTGATTTACCTGCAGGGCTCCGCGCTGAAGGACCAGGACCTCATGAGAGCCAAGTGAGCAGAGGGACGCACCGCACGTCCCCGGCCTGGGGTGTCACCCCAGCTGCGTCCCCGTGTGCCTTTGCTGGGTCTGGGAGGGCTGGCAGTGCCCTGGCTGGGATGGGCAGTGCCCAGCGTTGTGGGCCTGTGTGATTCATGAGGTCACTGCTCTCTGTCCTGGCAGGATGGACAATGGAGAAGCTTGCTTCATCCTCAGCAGCCGAAACGAGGTGGACCGAACAGCAGCGGTGAGCCCGGCCGGGGGGTGGCACGGTCAGGGATGGGGCATTTCTCGGGCAGGAGGGGCTGGGGTGATGCTGATCTCACCTCTGCCCAGCATAGGAGGGTGCTGGGAGGGGGCTGAGTGCCATGGAGAACCCTGGGGATGGCACAGGGAGGGCACATGCAGCAGCACACTGCTGGCTGAGCCCCTGTGGGTTCACCTTCCTTCTGCTGTCCTGGTTTCCTGTCAGTGCTGGGTTTCGGGGAGCAGCAGGGGCAGGAGGAGCCCTTGACATACATCTCCATGGTGGCTGGGTGCTTTGCAGTTCATCCCAGGTGTAGAATCCTTGTGGAAAATAAACCATCAACCAAGCAGCTCTTGTTGCTCTTGTCCTTGCCCAGGACCACCAGACCATCCTGAGGGCCTGGGCTGTCAAAGACTTTGCTCCAAACTGTCCCCTCTACGTTCAGATCTTAAAGCCAGAAAACAAATTTCACGTCAAGTTTGCAGGTGAGTTGGAGCAGCTGCCCAGCAGCTCTTGGTCAGCTGGGAGCCCTCCTGGACTGGCAGGAGGAGGAAACACCCAACACCACCCTGAAATGACCACATTCCTGGGCACTGCCAGCCAGGGAACTCCTCTGTCCCCCTGTCCTCTGTGACGGTCCCCTCTGCCTTTCAGATCACGTTGTCTGTGAAGAGGAGTGCAAATACGCCATGCTGGCCCTGAACTGCGTCTGCCCTGCCACCTCCACCCTCATCACGCTGCTGGTGCACACCTCCCGTGGCCAGTGAGTGCCGTCCCTGCCCGTCCCTGCCCGTCCCTGCCTGTCCCTGCCCTCTCCTACCCCTGCCTGAGCCTGGAGAGACAGCAGAACTGAGGCATCTGAGGCCAGAGGGAGAGGGTGGGGGTCTGGGATGGGTCTGGGGAGCACAGTGGGATCTGGGACCCCCATCCAGGTCAAGAGCAAAAGCCCATGAGCTGGACAACACCAACTTTCCAGAGACTGGGAATAAAAATATCTTTATATTGGCACGGGGCTGCTGGCAGGGAGGTGAATTCACAGCACAAGCAGCCCCAGGCCCTGCAGGGTTTTTTGGTGGGTGTATCATCCAGCATGGCTGGAAGGAGCTCTGCCAGCACAGGAGAGCAGGGATGTGTGCCCTGCACTCCTTGGCCAGTCAGAAACGCCTGAATTTTGGGTAAAGTGCCATCAAAACAGTTATGAAACATCCTTGCCAGATGCCTCTCGCCCCATGCTCGGAGCTGTTTGCCAACACGGGCTCTGAACCCTCCCTCTGCGCTCTGCAGGAGCCCTCGTTCAATAAAAAGGCGCTTAAAACCCAAAATGAAAACGAGCTCGTCCTCGGCGAGCACCGGCAGCTCGTGGTGATGTGTCACTGTCACCTCACCGCTGCCGGGCTCCGTGGCAGCTCCAGAGGTTACTGGGGCTCTGCCCTGGGACCTGGCTGGAGTTCTGGGATCTGTGCCAGCCCCGAGGGGGGTCCCATGCCAGCCCCGAGGGGGGTCCCATGCCAGCCCCGAGGGGGGTCCCATCCCAGCCCCAAGAGGTCCCATCCCAGCCCCAAGGGGTCCATCCCAGCTTTGGGGTTCCCATCCCAGCCCCGAGGGTTCCCATCCCAGCCCCAGGGGATCCATCCCAGCTTTGGGGTTCCCATCCCAGCCCCAAGGGGTCTCATCCCAGCTTTGGGGTTCCCATCCCAGCCCCAAGGGGTTCATCCCAGTTGCAGGGGTCCCATCCCAGCCCCGGGGGATCCACCCTGATGCTGCTGCTGTCGTTGCAGGGAGGGCCAGGAGTCCCCGGAGCAGTGGCAGCGGATGTACGGGCGCTGCTCGGGCAACGAGGTCTATCACATCCGCATGGGAGACAGCAAATTCTTCATGGAGTACGAGGGGAAGAGCTTCACCTACGCCGCCTTCCACGCGCACAAGAAGTGAGGGCAGGGGGGCTGGAGGGCAGTGGGTATTGTCCAGTCTGCATCCCTGGGGGGCAGGGCTGGGGCTGGAGGGCACTGTGAGGTCCTTGGTGCAGGGAGAATGCCCCGGAGGGGTTTTTCTCCAGCTGGGAATGCCCAGCCCGCGCTCCCGGCACAGGTACGGGGTGTGCCTGATCGGCATCCGGAGGGAGGAGAACAAGAGCATCCTGCTGAACCCCGGCCCGCGGCACATCATGGCAGCGTCGGACACCTGCTTCTACATCAACATCACCAAGGAGGAGAACTCTGCCTTCATCTTCAAGCAGGAGGAGAAGCAGAAGAAGAAGGGCTTTGCTGGCAGGGGCAGCTACGACGGCCCCTCCCGCCTGCCCGTGCACAGCATCATCGCCAGCATGGGTGAGTCGGGGGGCAGCAGGGCCTGCACGCTCCACTCCATCACCTGCCACACGTTTGGGTTCATTTCCTCCCTTAAAATTAATTTTATTTTGTGGTTTGCACACTCCTTGCCATGCCCTCCCCCACCAGTGCCAAAACCACTGAAAACCCCTTTCCACCCTCTCTCCCGGTCATCTCACCAGTAAAATCCCCCTTTCCGTGCACGCTGGGTGCTCTCAGCAAGCTCAAATATCGTTAAATAAACCTCGTGATGTCCATTGTCATTAAGGGTATTTGCATAAATGCCCCAAGCCTGGTTTTAGCCCTCAATTATTTCCGAGGCTGGGAGAAGAAATGCCGTGGGCCACATCCTAAATCACGTTTATGGCTCCCAAGCCGAGGAAGAGCGTCGTTCTCTCCGCAGCGAGCGCTGCGTTTGTGCGAGTGAAAAATGCCATGAGTCATTACTTCCCGCTTGTATCTGGGGAGAACAAGTTTTGGAGGAGCTGAGCCGCACGAGCACATTATATTTCAGGCAAATAATTTATGTGTTTGTACTCCTGAGCAGCAATTTGCATAGATTATCCCCCAGCAAAGCCGCAGAGTGCTTTGCTGAGCAGTGTTTGTCACAGCCCTCGTCACACGGCTCCTGCACGCAGGGACCTTTGGCAAAGGTGATGAGAGGGACAGGAATGACGTGAGTGGTGTTTGGCAAGGCCAGTGCCTGGGCTCTGCTTCGTGGGGCACTCCATCAGCGTGTTTGATTTTTTGGAAGCTGCTGGAGGACAGGATGAGGAAGTGTCTCTTGTCCCTTGCTGGATATTAGGAAAAATTCCTTTGCAGGAAGGGTTGTGAAGCGTTGGCACAGCTGCCCAGGGCAGTGGTGGAGTCACCATCCCTGGAGGGATTTAAATGATGTCACCACCCCCGCTGGGATTTAAATGATGTGTGGCTGTGGCATTTGGGAACGTGATTTAGTGGCAGGGTGGCAGTGCTGGGGGAATGGTTGGACTCAGTGGTCTTAGGGGGCTTTTCCAGCCTTAAGGATTCTGTGATTGTAAGATCTGCAGCTGGTCAGGAGGGATGTGGTGGCTTTTGTGAGGGCACTGCTGCCCACCTGCCTCTCCCTGGGGCAAAGGGGTGTCTGTGGGAAGGGCAGATGCAGTTCCTAACCTGGCTGGTGCCTCCCAGAGCCTGCAAGGAGCTGCGGGCTGGGTTTAGGCTGCAGGGCTGTCATCTCAGAGATACATCAGCACGACAAAAACTCCTGCAGAGCCAGGTTTTGCAGTTCAGGGAGCAGCAGGTGGGCGAATGCTCCAGCTGGGCATGGAGCTGTGAGGGGAAAGGAGAGAGGGACAGACCCCGGGGAGATGCTGCACACAGCAGTGCCCAGGAGGAGGTCACTGGCGGGGGCTTTGCCCGCACTCCCCGTGCCCACGAATGGTTGAGCACCACCTGGGCTGTGTCATCCCCGTGCAGGGCTTGAGGACACGGCGCTGTGCTGCCTCTGCCCCGCTTAGAGCGTGTTTGCTGTGCCCCCTCCACGCCGTGTCCAGGTACAGTGGCCATGGACCTGCAGAACACCGAGTGCCGCCCCGCCAACAGCAGCAAGCTGGCGCTGCCGGCCGAGAACGGCTCGGGCACGCGCCGGCCCAGCATCGCGCCCGTGCTCGAGCTGGCCGACACCTCGTCCCTGCTGCCCTGCGACCTGCTCAGCGACCAGTCCGAGGACGAGATGACGCAGTCGGACGAGGAGGGGTCGGCGGTTGTGGAGTGAGTCGCTCTCCATGGATGGGGACCTTCCTTGTCTGGTTCATCCCAGCTGGATCCAGTTTGGTCCAGTTAATTCCAGCTGGATCCAGTTTGGTCCAGTTCATTGTGGTTGTGTCCGGTTGGTTCCAGTTTCAGAGGCGCTGGGTACCACGGCACATGACAGCGCTCAGTGGTGCCCGGGGGATGCTGAGGCTCAGCCCCTCTCAGCTTTTCCATGAGCACACGATTGGCTGTGTCCCTGCAATTTACAATTTTTTGAATGTTGAAAAGTCTGAATGAATTTTTACCATCTCACGGCCCTCTGCATGGCAAAAAACGCTCCTAAATATGTATATTCAGGGAAATTCCCAGCTGCTGCAGGAGAGTTTTGCAGGGCATTTCCCAGTGGTGCTGTTGAATGTTTTCCTGAGCTTTGGATAAATGGAAAGCTGCCCCCGAGTCCTCACACAGATTTCTCTCTACTGCAGGTATGTGAAGGGTTACCCCCCAAACTCGCCCTACATCGGGAGCTCCCCGACCCTGTGCCACCTTCTGCCTGAGAAAGCCCCGTTCTGCTGCCTGAGGCTGGACAAGGTGGGATGGGACTGCGGGGGCTGCCCGGGGCTGAACCCCCCTGGGACGTGTCCCCTGAGTCCCCGCTCTGTCCCACGCACAGGGCTGCAAACACAACAGCTTTGAGGACGCCAAGGCCTACGGCTTCAAGAACAAGCTGATCATCGTCTCCGCGGAGACGGCCGGCAACGGGCTCTACAACTTCATCGTCCCGCTGCGGGCGTACTACCGCTCCCGCAAGGAGCTCAACCCCATCGTGCTGCTGCTGGACAACAAGCAAGTACTTTTCCACGGGTGTTTCCCCTCACACCGAGCCCTCCCTGCGTTTTCACGGGCGTGCTGTGGGGTGGGAGTGGGAGGGAGCGGCGGTGCCGCCGTTGGGTGCCTTGGCCCTGGGTGCGCGTCTGTCTTCGCTGCGTGGCCGTGCTGAACCACCTCGCTCTCTGTGGCTCTCCCCCCAGGCCTGAGCACCACTTTCTGGAGGCCATCTGCTGTTTCCCCATGGTTTACTACATGGAGGGCACCATAGACAAGTAGGTGTTCCCACGTGTGGCTGTCGTGCCTGAGTTGTTGCATTCGCCCCAGCCCAGATTTTTCGGTCACCCCATGAGAAGCCCCAGGGCTGGTACCGTAGAGCTTGAGCCCACCTTGGGCTTCTCAGGTTGTCAACCCCTCCCTGGGAGATGGGAGCAGGTGAAGAGCGGGTCAGGAGCAGCCTGGGCTCGCCGTGGAACCCCTGTGCTGCTTCCCTGTGTCGTTTCCAAGGGCTGACCCTGCGCTCTTCTCTTTGGGGACTGCCCAGCCTGGACAGTTTGCTGCAGTGTGGCATCATCTACGCCGACAACCTGGTGGTGGTGGACAAGGAGAGCACCATGAGTGCCGAGGAGGACTACATGGCAGATGCCAAGACGATTGTCAACGTCCAGACCATGTTCAGGTGAGGGGTGACCGCTGCTCAGGGGTCACAGCCACGTGGCAGTGCCTGGGGTGGTGGCTACGGGCAGTGGGACACATCTGGTGCTGAGTTTGCTCTAGAAAACAGCATCTAAAACAGCTATTTCTGACCTCAAGCAGGACAAGGGTGACTGTGGTCTTCCTCAGGCTTTAAATCCTCTGAGACAGCTGCAGGACAACAGGTCTCTTTCCATTGCAGGCTCTTCCCCAGCCTCAGCATTATCACGGAGCTGACCCACCCGTCCAACATGAGGTTCATGCAGTTCAGAGCGAAGGACAGTTACTCTCTGGCACTTTCCAAGCTAGAAAAGGTAAGAGGAGGTCACTCCCTGCACAGGGGCCTGGGAAGGCAACACTGACAGTGACTGCATTTGAGCTCCTCAAAGTCCTCGTGTCCAGAAAACCCAATCATGTCTCACACATTTCCTTGGAGAAAAAAAACCCCTCTTTTTCTACAGTGCAAAGATGCTGCCCTGTTTCCCTCCTGCCACACCCACCAGACACATCACACCTGTGCCCTCCCACTGCCATGAGTCCTCCAAGTTTCTGTGCAATCTGAGCTCAAAGTTCCCCTTCTCCTTCCAGAGAGAGCGAGAGAACGGCTCCAACCTGGCCTTCATGTTCCGGCTGCCCTTCGCGGCCGGGAGGGTCTTCAGCATCAGCATGTTGGACACGCTGCTCTACCAGGTGAGGCGCAGCCCTGCAGCCTGTGGCATCCCCTCTGCATCCCCCAGGGAATATCTGAGCAAACCCTTTCCTGGTTTCCTGCCCAAATGTCTCCCCCAGTCGTTCGTGAAGGATTACATGATCACCATCACTCGGCTGCTGCTGGGCCTCGACACCACGCCGGGCTCCGGGTACCTCTGTGCGGTACGTGCCAAGGCCCCTGGGCTTGAAACCATCAGGCCAAGTTGTCCCAGATCTGGTGGCATCTGGTGGCATCTGTCACCCTGTGCACGGGGTGGGGGTTCCACTCTTCTGGAGAACTGAGGGGGAGCAGCATTGCCAGGTTGTTGTTCCCCTCCATTTTGGGGAACCTCAGCGCTACCAAAAGCCCAAGAGCTGCCGAGGACTAAATTTCTGACCTCAGACCTCCCTGCTCTGAGGGCTGAGGTCAGAAATTGCCCCTGGATTGCCTGTGGAGTCCAGCTCGCTGTTGGGATTGTCGTGGATGAGCCGGGGCGAAGCTCAGGAGCAGCCCGAGGTGCACGTGGGGGTTCATGTTTGTCCTCTGCTGCTCAGATGAAGATCACCGAGGATGACCTGTGGATCCGGACGTACGGCCGCCTCTTCCAGAAGCTCTGCTCCTCCAGTGCCGAGATTCCCATCGGGATTTACAGGACGGAGTCGCACATGTTCGCAACCTCCGAGGTACGGGCGCGGTGGTGGCGTGTGCCAGGAAGGGCTGCTGGTGGTGCCAGCCGAGGTGGGATCCAGGAGGGGGTCGGTCCCTGGGGCACCTCAGACCTGGCTGCAGCAGCAGTGGGGAGGGAAGGGGAAAACAAGGGAAGGAGAATTTTTGTGTTTACCTCGTTAGTGTGGCTGCTTTGGGTGGTGTTGTCCTGGTTCTCCAGCTGGACACGCTGGGTCAGTGTCTGTGCCCATGCTCTCTGGGCATCTCTCTTGGCACGGCTCTGCCACCCCACTGGGCACCCCGGGGAGCAGGGGGGGCACGGCAGGGCTGCCCCTTCGCTGGGCTGACTCTTGGTTTTCCCTTCCTTGTCCCCCGCTGCAGCCCCACGACATCAGAGCGCAGGTGAGTGCCGCTCGCGTCCGGCCACGCGTGCTCGGGCACTGTCCCCCGTCCCCCCTACCCTGTGGCCGATCCCTGGGCTGGCTCTGGCCACCCTGAGCCACCCCTGCCAGCCCCTGTGCCAGCCCAGTGCTGCCTGTCCCCATGGAAGGGAGATTCTGGCTGAGCCTCAGCACTCCAGGGAAAGTCCTCAGTGCCCCGATGTAATTAACTGGGATGAGGAGCAAGGGAGTGAGTTGAGATCCCTTTTAAATACCTTCGGTTCTCAACTTTGTAAGGAAGCAGCGACAGGGAGCTGAAAGTTGATGTTTAATTAAACGCAACCCAGCTCTTTGAGATGCTTTAAAAGGCTTTATTAATAAATTCCTGCTCACCAGCGGGGGTTGCTGGGTCAGAGATGTGGCAGCACAGCTGCTGTGGGAGGAAAGAGAGGGAGATGAGGGCACGGCTGCTCCTTGGGCAGATATCCCAGAGGGGATCCTGTGTGAGGTGTCAGGTGCCCATGAGACTCCTCTCATGGTGCTTATCCAAGGGAAGCTGTGGCTGCTCCATCCCTGGAAGTTCAAGACCAGGTTGGACGGGACTTGGAGCACCCTGGTCTGGTGGAAAGCGTCCCCACCCATGGCAGGGAGTGAACCAGATGAGCTCTAAGCTCCTTCCAATCCAAACCATTCTGGGATTCCGTGAAATCCGCCGGCCAGGTGGTTCTGGCAGTGCAGAGGCGACGTGCTGGGAGAGCCCGTTTGGGTCAGAGCCAGGAGCCCATCCCACGGGAGAGATCCCACCCCCTTCTCAGCCACCCCCCATCCCGCGTGACCCGCTGGGCTTCCAGTCACAGATCTCAATCAATGTTGAGGACTGCGAGGACACGAAGGACGTCAAGGAGCACTGGGGCATCAAGACGAGCCACCACCGCAACTCGTGTTCCAGCGACCAGTCGGAGCACCCGCTGCTGCGGCGCAAGAGCATGCAGTGGGCGCGGCGGCTCAGCAGGAAGGGCAACAAGCACTCCAGCAAGACGGCCGAGTGGATCAGCCAGCAGCGCCTCAGCCTGTACCGGCGCTCCGAGCGGCAGGAGCTGTCCGAGCTCGTCAAAAACCGTATGAAGCACCTGGGCTTGCCCACCACCGGGTACGGTAAGTGCCGCTGGGCCGAGCCGCTCCGCGGTGGTGCCTCCCGCTCGCGGGCTCCTCAGGTAACCCCCGGCCGAGCCTAACCCCGCGCCGAGCCCGCCCCTGAGCCCAGCCTAACCCCGCGCCCAGCCTAACCCCGCGCCGAGCTTAGCGCCGCGCCCAGCCTGACCCCGCGGGCGCCGCCGGCTCCGCTCCGAGCGGCGCCTCGTTCCCCGGCTTGCTTGCGCTTGTGCAGACCAGCGGCTCCCGGGCTGGGGTCCCACCATGCAGAACCCCCCTCCCCTGCCACCCCCCGGCCAGCTGCAGGCAGCCCCCCCATCTCTGGGCTCTGGGATGGCTCCAGGCAGGAGTTGGCAGCGGCAGAGTGACTCTGGCCCTCGTGCCCGCAGCAGGACCCGGTGTCCCCACACTGGGCGCGAGGCCCCGTTTGCCCCCCGCTTTCCGGCCATGCAGAGGTGGTGGTTCAGGACAACCCAGCCCCAGGTCAGCACAGCCCTTGTGCCCGAGAGCCCCCGTAGTGTGGCAGGGAGAGGCCAAATCCCATCAGCTGGCGCAGCCCCCTTTCGTTGTAGACTTTTACTCCATCGTAAACTCTTCCGTGGCAAACCTTTCGGTAGCTGCAGGGCTGAGTTGCTTCATTGCGTGTGGCGCCGGTGTGTGGCTGTGACAGCCACAGCGCTCAGGGTCCCTCTGTGCAGCCGCATCTCTCGTGAAGCTTCTGACCTGCCCTGTCGGTGCTGGCATCTGTGTCCCCCCGGACAGCTCCCGCCCCTTGGTTATGACAAAATCTGTAGCCCACAGCTCCCTTTGGTTGGTTGGTTTGGTTTCGTTGTTTTTTTTTTTTCCT
The DNA here is from genome assembly GCA_013397815.1 of Aleadryas rufinucha. Classification (NCBI taxonomy): domain Eukaryota; kingdom Metazoa; phylum Chordata; class Aves; order Passeriformes; genus Aleadryas; species Aleadryas rufinucha. The sequence continues at coordinate 4,014 of VZTH01016550.1, read as the reverse complement.
TTCTTTCTTTGAAGCCATCCTGTGCTGCTGCTTGTTTGCTCCATCCTCCAAGAGTGTCCGTCCTCCCCGTGCTGGCCCCTGCCCACACTCAGCCTGGCAATCCCAGCAGGGATGGAGCTGATTTGGGGGTGGGATTCCTCCTTTCCTATCTTGGCTTTTAGGCACAGGAAAGAGGAGGAGTAAATGTCCAGAAGTGCAGTGCAGGAGGAGTTTGGAGTGGGGGCCCAGGGGGTGGATGTGGGCACTGCCAGCATCCCCAGGGAGAGAGGCAGGAGAGCCAGCTTGGGATGGGATGGAGCGAGGACAGGGAATGCCAGGCAAGGGCTCGCAGTGGTGTTGCCCCCTCTCCTTTTTCCCCGACATTCCCAGTCCCAGAAGTTTCTGTTGTAGTTCCAGAGGGGCTGTCTGGCCTTGATGAGGCTTCCAAGCTTGGGCTCAGATCAGGGCTGGCATCCTTGTCCTGGCCCATGTGGCACATTTTGGTCGAAGCAAAGCGGAGGAGCTCTGGCAGGAGGAAGGACAGCGTGGGGTGCAGGACAGGACAGGGACACCGGGCACAGTGTGGGGACCAGCAGCTCCTTGGGCACCCAGCAGTGCTGGGGCCGTGTGTTGTCACCGTGTGTCACCGTCAGTGTCTGGACACCCATGGAACGACGTCGCTCTGCCTTCTGCCCCTTTCCTTTTTCTTTTGCTCACGTTATCGCTGCAGCGCAGGAGCTCGTCTCTGATATTTGCCGAACCATGGCTTGCTGACCTCTCTCTCTCTCTCTGTTTATGTCTGTGCCTTTCCCTGTATGTTCTGTAGAGGATGTAGCAAATTTAACAGCCAGTGATGTGATGAATCGGGTAAACCTGGGATATTTGCAAGGTAATTCCCGTTCCCTGGGAGTCCCGCGTGACTCATGGCGTGCAGCGTACAACAAGATCATGCCAGCTAAGCCCAAACCTCACCCTTGCCAGTTTTCACCTTAGATCCCCGAGCTTTCAGCACTAATTTGTTGGGTGGCGTTGGAAAACCGATCACTGTCCTGTGGTGGTGGTGGTGCAAACGCAGGGCTCTGCCTGATCAGGGAGACAGAAAGCTCAGGGACCCTTTTACAGCTGAATTCCTACAGGGAAATCACAGCCCTCGGCTTTCACTAACAAAACCCTCCCTCCATGGCTCTGCGAGGTGGCTTTGGGCTGTACAGCCAGTGGCAGCTTGAGGAGGGGACAGGGAGGGGAACAAGCGCTCCAGAGCTGCCTGTGCATGTTGTGATGAGATGCTGGAGCTCCTGCTGGGTCAGCTGCAGTCCAGGGCAAGGCAGCGCTTAAAAAATCCCTTTGCATCCCTTGGTTTGCCTTCCTGGACCCCTCTCCAGCATTTGCAGACCCCATTTTCTGACCGGGGGGTGCTGGGCTCAACCCGAGGCAGCGACAGCAGCCACAGGGACCACTGGTGCTGCAGCCACTCCGGGCACCTCATGGGGCTCTGTGGGACCTGCCAGGTTTTTCCCATATTTTTTTCCCCTGGAAAGGCCCCTTTTTACTGCAGCAGCCCCAAGATTAGCAGTGGCCCACCGCAGCTTCATTTTTGGCTCCACTTAGCCCAGGCTTAAGGTGAAACGTTGGCATTTTCCTGCAAAGTGTGTCCTTCATCAGAGAGGCAGCCCCAGCTGGGGCTCATGGAAGCCCCGGGCCGGCAGAGTATATTCAACGTGCAGCAATATACTCGGAGCGCTCAGCAGGGCCTGGCGTGGCCGCGTGGGGTCAGGACAAGGCGCTTCCATGGGGCAGGGAAAGCTGCCCAGAGCCAGAGCCCGTCCCCGCCTCCTGTCACGTCCAACCCCGTGTCTCCCGTCGGGTCCCAGGGTCTGTGTGCCACCCTCGCCCCCGGCATTGCCACCCCCATCCCCGCCTCGCTGTAAGGCTGACCACTGGGATGGCCGAAGCGCTCCGGTGGCTCCAGGACAGGACGCCCTGGCACAGGCTGGGGGTCCCCAGGCAGCATCTCCCCGAGGGTGGTCCCAGGTCCCCCGGCTGCAGCACCTTCTGCGGTCTCAGGGGTGCTGGGGATGTGTCTGAGCAGCAAAGCCAAGCTCTGGTGTCCCCCTGCAAGCACCGCTGGGCTCGGTGATGTCCCGGGGCCATCTGGGTGTGCCTGGCACAGGCAGCTCGGGGGGAAGCTGTTTGCATCCCTGTGCTGGGCGGAGAAAAGCAATTCCACCCCAGTGCCGAGGCTGGAGGGCAGCTGGGCCACCCCCGTGCCAGGTGATCTGGCACCCATTGTCACTGCTGTGGCAGGAGACTCTGGCTGTGCCCACCATGGGACAGGGCAGCTCTGGCCGGGGGATCCCCCATGCCGGGCAGGGGGACAACAGGGCCGGGGTGGTGGGAGCAGCAGGACAGGCCACAGGGAGCCACCCCCAGCCTGGAGTTAATGCCCATCCCATGGTCCTGCTGCCCCCAAAGCAGCTCCATTTTTGCTCCATTTGCTGAGCCCATCCAACCCCCGATGTGCTGCTCAGAGGGGCCTTTCCCAAACTCTGGAGGGGCGTCCCAGTGACAAGCCTTGCAGCGAGCTGGTGTCCCGCCGTGCTCCTCACGCTGCCCCGGCGTCCGTCTGTCCGTCCCCTCTCCACCCTGTCCATCCACACCCCATCACCCCGTCTGGAAATGGTGTCACCTGTCGCAGCTTCCACCCCTCCCCGGCCGCCCGCAGCCTCGCACCCCCATCCATTTCACCATGATCTTGTTCTTGGCTATTTCGGGAAGCGCAGGGGCCCCCCCGGCACTGAGGCCGCCCCTTCGCCCCCGTGGGTGCCGCCCTTGGTGGCCCTGAGCCCCCCCTGGGAGGTCACCGTGGTTTAGAGCCGTCCCCAAAATGGCATGGAAGGCTCTGAAACTCCACGGAGGCCGTTTCCCCTGGGCAGGGGAAAGAAGCAATCCCTGGACTGATCCTGTGTCTGGATGATGCTAAATTGAGTAACTGAAGGGGAGAGGGGGGCAGAGCGTTGGGGGCGGCCCCGGGGGGGTTCAGCTGCCCTGAGCCCGTGGTTGGACTTGTGCTGTACCTGACACAGCAGGACTAACCTGTTCCCTCTTTTGCACTGAACCAAGGTAAGACATCTCACTTTATTCTGGGGGGAAGTGGGGACTTTGAAGAGTTGCCTCTGCCAGTCCCCTGGGCCGTGCTGTGGTGGGGGAGAGCCTGGGGAGGCGAGGAGGGAGGTGGCAGTGACGTTCTCGGTGCTCTCCCAGTGGCAGTGACGTTGCCCACAGCTTCTCCTGGTGATGGGGGCTGTCACCTTTCCTGTTGGGGTGTTTATGGGGGTGTCTGTCCCTCACCAGCCCTTTCCCTCCTCTTGCAGACGAGATGAATGACCACCAGAACACCTTGTCCTACGTCCTGATCAACCCTCCCCCGGACACGCGGCTGGAGCTCAACGACATCGTGTAGGTGTCACCTCACCCCCTGTGCCCCCAGACTCCCCCCAGTGCCCATGAGCTGCCCCAATCCCACTGCTTCCCATGATTTCTCATAAATACCTATGGGTTTTGCCTCTTTCCAAGGCCATTCCCCCTCCCTTTGTGCCCAAACCACCCCAGCTCCATCTTAGCTCCCGTGGGCAGCGTGGAGCTTTCCCTTGGCTTTGGCCACTGAGCAGCTCCAGCGGGAATAACTCCCGATTATTTATCATCTTATTTTATGGCATTTATATGAACACCTCTTATCATTCCACACCTGTTACTCCAACACCTGCAAGCGCAGCACAGCTCCGTGGGGCATCCCTGGGCATCCTGGCCTCAATCCCCGGAGGGGAGCAGGGCGAGTTCCAGCGGCGTGACCGGGCCGTGTCCCCGCAGGTACCTGATCCGCTCCGACCCGCTGGCCCACGTGGCCAACGACGGCCACAGCCGCAAGAGCAGCTGCAGCAACAAGCTGGGCTCCGGCAACCCCGAAACGCGCGACGAGACCCAGCTGTGAGCGGCCCCCGCGGCCCCCCGGGCCCAGCGCTCCGGGACGGGCGGGCG
>VZTH01016549.1:4753-43043 GCA_013397815.1 Aleadryas rufinucha | reverse complement strand
CGCCCCGGGCCCGGGGCCGCGGCTCCCGGGTGCCGCAGGACAAGGCGGGGACTCAGGAGAACGGGGACTCGGCGAGGGACGCGGACAGCTGCGTAGGCAGAGGAGCAGAGGCGCCCCGGGAGATGAAGTCTTCTATCCCAGGGCTACCAGCGCGCCTCCATCGCTGTCCCGGTTTCTCGCCCGATGAGCCCTTTCAAAGGTGTCGATGCCACGGTGCTGCTAAGAAAACTCTGCCACAATTTTAAATACTGCAACAGCATAGAACATCAGCAGGGTGGGGTTCTGTGCAGTCTTCTGTGTCCTGAGTAGAATCCCACCTGAGGCTGTGACAGTGTGGGGTTCCCAGCATCACCCCACATGTGAGATTTCATAACTTCCCATCACCTTTCCTGGGATGTTAATAAAACAGTTCTCTCTTCTGAGAGATTCATGCAATATCTTCTAGCTTTAGAGAGATCCAGCACCTCCTGGGGCAAAACGTCATGCCCCAGGGATGGTCAGGGATTCCTCAGGGTCTTCAGGAATTAAAATCAGGGGAACAGTCTGGAGAAAGGAGGCTCTCAGTAAGCTTTGAATGATCATGGTGTTTTGGGGAGGTACCAGAGGAGTGCTGGAGGAAAGCAAATGTCACTGCTATCTTCATGAAGGGCAAGAAAGAGAACCCAGGGAATTTCCCTCAAGCCCTGAGATGCTGACAGAGCAACTAATCCAGGAAATCATTTCCAGGCACATGAAGGACAAGAATGTTTGCAGGACTCACCAAGGGGAACTCATGCTTGACAGACTTGATAATGAACTTCTATCCTGAAATGATCGGCTTTGTAGATGAGGGGAGAGCAGTGTGTATTGTTTATCTTGACTTCAGGAAAGCTTTCAACACTGTCTTTCAAAATAAGGTCCTCCTAAGAGAAGCCGATGAAGTCTCAACTGAACGAGTAGATGGTGATCTGGACTGAACAGTGGACAGACAAATGATCACCAAGTTGTGATCAGTGGCATGAGGCCTAGTCGGAGGTCAGTTTCTAGCAAGGCACCCCAGGGGTCAGTGTTGGGTCCAGCCCTCTTTAGCATTTTTAGCCATGATCTGGAAGATGGAAATAAAGATGAACCCCAGCAAATTCTTTAATGAAACAAGAGCAGTAGGACGGGCTGCTACATGGCAGGGTTGTGCTGCCACCCAGAGGGACCTCGGCAGACTGGAGAAATGGAACCTGAGGCAGTTCAAAAAGCTGTACTAATTTTCAGTGGGATAAAGTTAATCTATTTTCGCAGTAGCTTGCACAGTGCTGTGTTTTCTATTTGTGATCAAACAGTGCTGATGACACAGACAGGGGGATGCTTTAGCTGTTACTCAATAGTGCTTACAGAACATCAAGGCCTTCTCCGATTTGCATACTGCCCCAACAGTGAGTAGGCACAGGATGGACAAGATGCTGAGAGGAGAAACAGCCAGGGAAGCTGATGCCAAATTAGGAAAGGATTATTCCATACAGTAATACATCATTTTCAGAAATGAGATTCAGGGAAAGAAGGAGGAAAGGGGCAGTTTGGAGTTACGGCATATGGCACCCACAGTACAGCCTCACGGTGTGAGGGTAACCACGCACTGGTGCAGGTTCTCCAGGCACCTTGTGGAGTCTCCATGCTTGGAGATATTCACAAACTATTTGGTTGTGACCCTAAGGAAGTGGAGTCTGTGGAGAAGCCAGGCTAGAGCAGGTTGGTTCTGAAGGAGCCATATGTGAAGTGTAGGAATTGACCCTACACCCCTTTCCCATTGGCCCTGTGCCTCTTGGACAGAAGAGGCAGAGAAATCGGGAATGCAGGATTGAAGGTGAACCTGGGATGAAGCGAGGGTTCAGCAGGGCCAGGGTGTTTTAATGCTTTTTAATGTTGTTGTCACTCCCAATTCTACTTTTTTTGAAAAAAATTTGGCAATAATCTAGAATCCTGGCAGTGTGCAGTCAAGGTCAGGAACTTTGATCTGACTCCTTGGGAACAGACCTGAGACCCATCTACTCCTGGCCCCTGGCAGCTCTCACCTTCCTTATCTCTAACACACCCCGTGCCAGACCCCAGCAGGTTTGTGTTAAAGTTCAGCTGGGTTTCCTGTCTCTGTGTGAATGGTGCAGAAGTAGCGGGCAGAGTCACTGGGGTGCAGAGCCCACAAAAACAGAGATGACTGAGACTGGTGACTGTCCTGTGAGGCTGTGGCCCGACCCTCCACTGCTGCCCCGTATTTCTTTATACTGCCCGAGTGGTTGATGAGAGACACCCATTCGAGGCTTCCTCCGGGTGCCTGACGGTACCACCGAATTACGTTTCCCCCGAAGGTGCTCTTGGACATNGGCAGCGCCGGCGCCTCTGCCCGCCCCCGGCACACCCGCCCCGGGCCCGGGGCCGCGGCCCCGCCGGGGCACGACAGAGGGGGCTGTTTGTGGGCACAGTGTGGAAACGACTCCCTCTGCCACGACCCCCTTGTCCTACACTGCTTCCCTCCACACCACAGAGCTCCCCACTGCACCCCCACTATCTCTGGATCATCCTTCCCAGGTCTTGCAACCTATTCTTGCCGTTTTTTCCTGCTGGGCTGTACGGCTGTCCTGTGGACGACTAGTGACATCGGGCTATGTCTGCTGTGACTTCCACTTTGGGGAAACAGCAGAAGGGTGGTGGGACATGGTGGTAAGGAGATGCTGGAGCTGCACAGACCTGATTGAGCTCTCAGGAACAAAGCCTCCTTGTCATCCTTCCCAGGGTGGGAAATAATCCCAGAAACACAAGAGTCTGCATAACCAATACTGCTGTGAACTCGCAACCCCCAAATTTCCCCACATTTTCCTGTCTGTATTCTTGTTGCCCCTGCCTAACCCACCTTCACCCCATGCTATGCTGCAGTCAGAGTCCTGTTACTCCTTTGGCATTCTTCTGACTTGTGAACCCAAAAGCTGAGAGCTGATAAAGAAAAACCAGCCAAAATTCCAGGGCACCCTTGGTGCCTTTCCCTGTTGTTTTTGCCAGGACACAAGAAGGTGTCCTTCAGGTCCCAGCAGTACAGTGATGCCCAGTGTACTGCAGTTAAGGTTTCCTGGTGGGAAAACCTCTTGTGAGCAGCAGGACCAATGCAGCTCTGGGAGTTCTCCTCATGGAATAGGCCAAGCTGAGTTCTACTTGGGCTCTGGGATGCCCAAACCAACTCATCTTTGAGTTTCCAACTCTACCAAACGGTGAGCCCAACCCAGGGGAAACTCCCATCTTGGTCATCATCTTCATCTTTGTCTTCAACCAGTTTTCATTATCTGATGATCTCAAAGCACTGTTTCAAGCATATAGAACCTCTTGCCTCATGGACAGCAATGCTATTGGTTGCTTAGGTATTTAGTAGTTTTACTAGGCTTTCCTTAGCTTTTTTCTTCATTAGTATCTTCCAAAGAAGCAGACTTTGTGCTGCCTGGGATGTGGGAGGATCTCATCATTTAACCATGAGCAGCACAGAGAAGGTTACCCTGCCCAGTGCTGAAGACATTAAGATACAAGCTGCTTTCGTCTTCTTTGGCTGCTCTGCAAAGAGGAGCAAGACGAGGGTCTATGGTCCGTTGGGTTCTTGTGTCAAGGGCTAGGGCTGGCCAGGAGCAAAGCAGAGACATGGATCCCCTGGCTCTGCCCACAGCCTGGTCAAGGCTTTGGACAGGATGCCCCAGCAGCACTGGATTCCGCAGTGTCAGCTCCCTAGAAGTGCAGGTAAGGATTGACACTGCAACTGGATGTTATGTCCAGATGTGTTGGTTGTTTCTGCATGAGGAAGTGAGAAAAGTTGTGTTTCAGCTCATCTGCAAAGAGTCCCATGGTCCTGCCTGCCTAAGTCACTGCTCTGAATACCTCTGCATAGATGGGGACTTTGATAAAAATAGGGAGGAGTTGGGATGGGAGAAGTTGGAAGGGCTGATATAGGAAGGAGAGGATCATTTCAGGCATGAAAGCACAGCCAAGGCTGGAGGATGTGGAGCCTCACCCCTCCTGGGCTGTTGGTGACACAGATTTTGTACGAACGGAAATTTGGCTTAGCTTAAGGTGGTGCCTCAGAGCGCAGTAATAAATCGCAGTGTCCTGAAGAGAGACTCTTGCTATTTCTAAGGGGGCTGTTTTATTTTTGTAGACCATCATAGAGAATTGGCCACTGCGGTACCTCTCATTCTCTGCAGTTCTAAGTGCTTGCAGGAGAAATGTCAAAGTTCTTCCCGGGAACTGGCGGTACCAGAAGAAATTCAAAGTGGTGACACTCTTCTCAGTGGTGGACTGGCAAGGCAGAACCACTCGCTGTCCAACTTTGACTAGCACCTCAGAGAAGAATTGCTTCAGGGGGTCACCTCCAACAAGACCTGCAACACAGGCATAAAGGTTTTTGCAGAGAAGTTTGCTTCCTTCTCTCACTTGCTCTGTGTTTAAGACTGCCCCAATCCTTGCTGTCTTTCCAAAGAAATGGGAAGTTCAGATATCTATGTCCATCCCCCTTCTATATTTCTCCCTGACCTCATCCTCTTGTCAGTAGAGACCTCCAAGTAACTTATTAAAAGCCATGAGAGACAATAGGAAAGACATGAATACACCCACCTGACTGGATTAGCAGGACACATGCTGGCACAGCCATTGTGAAGATCATTTTTCCCAGCTCAAGAATTCTTTTCCTTCGAGAGACCTTCAGCATAGAGCAGAACACTCTTGGTAGTACAATGAAATGGCTGCACCCTGCAGAGAGTGCAGAGCATGTATGACACAGTCATGCCTCTGGAGTGTGGAGGGCTGGAATGAGGCCCATACACATTTTTTGCCTTTGTTTGTCTCCACAGCAGAGTGGACAGTCTCAGTGGCTTCTTGTACTTTTCCCTTGGCTTCCTTCTCTGTTCATAACATTCACTGTGCGAGGTAACGTCTCTACCCTGCTGCAGAGTGTGTCTGCTTTTGTGTGCTTCTTGATGGTGGGCGGGCTTCTGAAAGCACAACATCTGCTCCGAGCATCCTCAGAGCATTCAGGCCCTGGGAAACACAGGTGTCATGTTCTCTTCAGTTTTGGGTTTCTCTTAGTTTAGCCTCTGGTATTTTGGAAGCAGCTGTTCGGTGTTTCTCCACACATGATGACTCAGGAGACAAGGGAGGAAGTTGATTGGTGGGGAAAGGTTATCTTAATGGGTGAACACATAAATTTCTAGAATAGGGTGATGGAGTCCTGGTTCCAGTGGGTGGGCTTAGTGCTGGCTGGGGCAAGCTGAGGGGATGGTGGGGAGGGGGAATCTGCAGCCCCATCCCCAGTGCAGTTCTATACCTGTGCAAGGCATAAGGGCAGGACCTGGGGCTTTCCAGCCACTGTTGGTGCAGTGAAAGGGAAAGGGACTGAGACAGGGACAGGGACGGGAGGCAAAACCCTGGTGTGTGGATCTGGTGAGCAGAGAAGTGCCAAACAGCAGCTCCTGAGCAGCCCCTCTCTCCCTCTCCAGCCTCCTGGCAAATCCCGAGCCACTGCTGTTTCTCATTTTGGTGCATACTTTGACTGCAATAGAGAGAGAGACCTTCACTGCTGGGCATCTGATTCTGCAGCAATGTACTTTTTATCAGCCAAGGCTGCAAGGTGGGGTTGGCCCTGTAAATCAAAGACCCTCAGCTGAAATCTACCCAGGTGCTGAACATCCCCTGGCCAAAGCAGCCACTCTTCTTCGAGGATCCAGTGATGTCCAGAAGGTGCCCGGGCTCACTGCTCCCCGATGACCCACATGACCAGTGATTTCAGTGCAAGGGGGTGATGGTGCAGATGTTTGTGACAGACTGCCCAGCCAATGTGAGCACTTTGAAAGTTTCAGTGGGAAGGAGCTGGTTTGGTGCCGTGCCTGTGGGAGGGCAATAAGGTACTCGTGTTTCCCCCTTTGGACACAAGGACAATGTCCTGCACCTGGGGAGGAACAACCCCATGCACCAGTATGTGCTGGGAACTGCCCAGTTGTTAAGCAGATTTGCAGAAAACAGCCTGGGGGGTCCTGCTGGATAACATGCTGACAATGAGCCAGTAACACTCCCTTGCCTCAAAGAAGGAACTCATAAGGCAAACCCTATCCTTTTGTACTCTCTAGCACTTGGGACAACAGCCGTGTCTTGCGCTGATGAGGAACAGAGACGTGGCTTCCAGCTATGGGGATGCACTCCAAATACTCTCACATTAAATTAAGCTAAGAATCCAAACTGTTATGAAGACGTCCTTGTTGGGGCATGAAATCAGCAGGAAAACTGAGCGTTGCAGGTGCGGGATAGAGGCGGCTGAAGATACAGAAGGTTGTGTTTCAGTGCCTCTGCTGGGGGCAGATTTCTGCCAGGTTTGACCTGTTGCTGTTCAGCTGCACTGAGTCTCGTTGTGGCCCTGGCTGCTTTGTGGAACCTGTGGGCAGAGGAGTAGCGGGAGTCCCTGCTGTGAGCACTACGTTCCCTTGTGAGGAGGGACACACAAACGCACACATGCTCATGTGCCCTGATTCATGTCACTCATGCAAAAATCTGCATCCAAAACCACTTGCAGAAATCTAGCATGCAGAGAAGTCCAGGCAAGAGAACACATGCAGAAACATGACAAACTGTGCACTCAGCTGGGGATGCCCTGGGGTAGCCCCATCAGGGATTCTGGAACATTCTGGAAAAGGTCAAGGTCCCAAATGGGCTAATGGTGTTGTTTGAAGACTGCACAGGTAAACAGGGAGCTTTGAAGAAAACTTTGTATTGAAGGAACCAGTGATCATGGGCAAGACACACCTGCTCTCTCTTCAGGCCTTGCACTGAAGACTGGGGAAGCCCCTACAGTGCCCTGTGCTAGCCTGTGGGTGGGTGTCATGGTAGAAATAACCTTTCAGCTATAAGGAGAAAATGTATGATTGTTTGTTTGTTTGTTTGTTTGTGGGGTTTTTGTTACACCAAATATAAGGCACCATGATGTGGGAGGGAAGCAGAAGCTCTTTCTGGTTGGGGTCTGTAACAGTGTTTTTGGAAAATCCACCAGGGTCTGTATAATGCTGTATGAATGCAGGACTCCTAGCATCTGAAAGGATGCAAGGTTTAGTTCCTAGCTATATCCTGTTTTTATTCTATATTACAAATACAACCCCTTTATTATGACATTTGCTATCAGGCTTTTGTTTCTGAGATCAGGGAGGGACCCTGCACCCCTTCTTCCCCCATGCCACCTCCCTGATGCAGAAGAGGAACAGACAAAACAGGGCAGCAGAATTCTACTGATACAGTGTTAGGTGGGATATGGTCAAACCCAGGAACCGGCCACTTCTTGCCAACAGGGCCATAAAGACCCCCAAGCAGTGGACCAGACTGACATCACTTGCCTTTTCTGGACTCTTCCAGTGTGTGATCTGAGTCCTCTGCCCACACTGATATATTTGATCCAGAAATGTTTGGGTTTCTCATCCTGTCACATTAAAAAAAAAAAAAAAGAAGTCTTCATACAGGAAGCCAAATCCCAGCCCATGGCATCAGCTGCAATGTTTTGCATTCAAGATGAGTTTGTCAGAAAATGATCACCTCTACAAGGGATGCCTCTGTCAGCTGGGGACAGTAAAAGTCCATGATAAAAACCAGTCCAGCTCTTCGTTCTCTCATCCCCTGCTAGTGCTGCCTTCTCCTTGGAAGTCAGGTGAGTCTGAAACCCTTTCTCCTTCTCTGCTTTCTCTTAAAGGAGGTCTCAACTCAAAGGACCTCTCAGCTGAGACCAGCTTTTTTCTGTGACAGATCATGGGGCTTCTTGTCATGGGAGGGGCAGAAGGTTAAACATGGAGGGAGGTTGGGACTGTGATCAGGTGGCATCTGGACTTGGGGCTGGGCAGTGGCTGCATAGGAGCTGGTGGCTTTCTTTGAGCCCTGGCCGGTTGAGGCCAATGAGCCCTCCTAGATCTCTGCAGAGCCTCCACCTCCTGGCCCTGTGTGTTCTTTGACTCACTCCTGATGTGTTGACAAGCTGCTCCTCGTGTATGCCCATGCTTTTCTTCCTCCCTGTCCTCTCTTCAGCTGCCCCTCATGCCCCAAGACAAGTCCTGCATAGAGAAGTGCCAGCCCTGCTGTCCCTGCCAGCCCTGTGGCCCCTGCCCGCTGGCCAACAGCTGCAATGAGTGCTGTGTCAGGCAGTGCCAGGACTCCACCGTGGCCATCCAGCCCTCGCCCGTGGTGGTGACCCTGCCCGGGCCCATCCTCAGCTCCTTCCCACAGAACACTGTGGTGGGATCCTCCACCTCTGCTGCAGTTGGCAGCATCCTCAGCTGTGATGGAGTGCCCATCAACTCTGGGGGCTTTGACCTCTCCTGCATCACCGGCCGCTATGGTGGCAGAAGGTGTCCTCCATGCTAAAGCCACTGGTGCAGCCCTCACAAGGACCCCCAGGAATCCAGAAGCTGATGCTGGACTGAGGACAGAGCTCCTGGCCATCGAATTCAGAGGTGCTGAGCAACCAATGCTGCCCTTCCTAAGGAGGGCAGGTGGGGCTCTCTGAAACCATGGCCAGTGTTTGCTTTCCCTGCCTTACTCTCTCTCCTACCTCTCTGTTGTCTTCCATACTTCTGGACTGTAAGCCTCTCTGGGGGATCTGCTAACTGCTGCCCACTTCGGGGCAGGCAGATGGATGCCCCGTGGGATCTCCAGTGTTGGTGATGGGCAGAGTCTTACAGCAGTTGCATGTGGTCTCCCACCACCACCAGCAGCCTCCTCTATAAGGGAACTCATTTCCCACTTCAGTGACAATAAAGCTTTCTGCATCTCACCCTCAGCCTCCATGTAATCCTTTTTTGGTGTCCTTGTCTCGAGTTGCTGAGACCAGAAGGCATTGCCATGGGTGGTGGAGGAAAGGGTGGGGACACAAATGGACCATTGATTATTCCCAGAGGAAGGGGAGGGTGGGAAACACAGCAGTGGGGCCCTTTCAGGCACTGTCCCTTGGAGCTGAGGAAGACATCCCTGACTTCTCCACAGACAGCGGGGATCAGGCTCAGCCTTCCAACATTTCTGCTCAGAAACGACTCCTTGGTGTCAGAGCATGTCCTGCAGGAGGGGAGCACAACCCATCTTCAGGACCAGATTTAACAGACTCTGCAGACTCTTCCCACAGTCAGTGATGGGACATCAGGTCACCCAGGGCACTTATCCCATCCCAAAGCAGATGTGCACAGGAAATGGCACAAACCATCTTCCTGGAGACACAGATCCTGCAGCTGACCAGTGGTGGCCTCTGAACTCCCCAGCTAGGACAAGCTCACAGCAGGGCCTGCATACCTGGTCATGTGTACATGGCTGGCTTCATTAAGCGATCACAAATGAATACACAGGCTCCAACACCTCCATCCCATGGCTAAACCCCACATCCATGTCCATAGGATAGGACAGATGGATAGCGGGGCGATGGTTTCATGGTCAGAAAATAGGCTCAAGCTGAGCACTTTACTCCCATTAGCTGCGTCTCCACCTCACACCAAATACAGGTCAGTTTTCTCTCAACCACACTGAAGCCTGGGACTTGCAGAAAATGGACAGGACTTGCAGAAAATGTCTCTGTCAAGTCCAACACCTGTGTGGTGGTCCTGGACAGTACAGACAGACTCTCTCTGGAGGTGAATCTAACTCAAGATGCGTAGAGGACAAGAAGTGTGTGTATTTCTGTACGTGTGTGGTCTAAGCCAGCTCTCTAGTTTATCTTGAGTGTCATCAGAAGAAAAATAGGTGTTTGTAAGGCCTGGATTGCCTGATCTGTGAGAGACAGCATTTTTTGTAAGAGTTGAACTAAGGCTTGAGAGTGCCTATTTCTCTCAGCTGATAATGAGTGGAGCAAAGATGAGTACCTCAGCTGGAGACACCTTCTCTGGAGTCAGGGGAACTCAATTTTCCTCTACTAATGTCTTGTCTGATTTTGAACTTAGATCTTCACTTAGTTCTTCACTTCAGTTAAGGCTGAAGATAGAGGCCTTAACTGCATTAAGAGGCTCTGAAATGAGGTAGGTGAACCCCTTACCTTACAGTCTCTGTATTAATGTACCAATTGTTGCCTTTAGTTATTTCCCATCCTAGAGGTTTCACAGCCACCTCAGTATCCAGCACCAAATACTTAACACTTCCAGTCTCTTGGAACACGACTATTTCAGACATCTCCAGGTCAGCTGAGTTCCTGACAAGGTTCTCATACCACAGCTGCAGGCAGGAGGCAAACACCCAGCCTAGCAGCCACTTAGGGAATTGCATTGCTGTTCTTTAATTGGCCTGTGTGAAGAGAGAGTACCATCCATCTCTGACAAGCTCATAAGACCTCCCAGAGGTCAAACTCCCCGGGGCACACCGGAGGGAAAACAGAAAACAGTCTCCTAGGTGTGGCCAGCTGGAGCTTCATTGTGTTAATGAAGTGGGTGTGGGGATGTTCTTATGCTAATGATGCTGGCGACTCTCTGGTGTATGATCTCACTATATGAAGCTAAGCTGAAGAGAGTTTACACTTTGTGTGTGCACACAAAGCTCCTTTTAGTGGAATTACGGTGGTGGCTGTGAGAGGGAAAAGATCAGGGATGCAAGCTGTCAGATCCTACTGGATGGAGAGGAAACAAGGTCAGGCAGTTGCCATCAGCTTGAAGTGAGGTCGGCAAGGGGAGAGCTGCTCATCCACACACCTTCATCCGAATCCAGAGTTCCCCTCCAGAAATCTACCTCTTTCCAATGCTCTCCATTAGCCAAGGGGACCATGGCTTCCTTGGGAGGATGGTGCATGAAAAAATGTCATTTGGATCATTTCCACTGGCAAATCTGGTGAGTGAAGCCTGCCCAAGACATAGAGCACAGACTTCCAATGCCTTGCATGTTTAAGGAGAGCTGATTTAAGGGGGATTTCTTTACTCTTTAAGTACATGAGATTTCTGGTATATATTGCTGTGGAGAAAGATAGGAGAGAAAGAGATGATTCAGATTCATCTCTCTTCCACATCCACCTGAAGATATGTTCTCCCTAGAGAACTGATCAAGAATCCTCCCTTGTCTGCAGGAACAGTTCAGCAGAGCTGCCTTTAATGGGATTCAACTCAGAGGATTTTGCCTTCAGTCGCTGAGGCTGAATATCTCTGCCCAAGTTGAGATGTATAACATCCACCTAAGGTGCTCACTGGACTCCTGCCTCAGACCTCACAGACAACCTGGCACTTCTAGAGGGCTTTTAGCCATGTATATAAGACAAAATGGGCCATGTCTCCCTCATGCTTTTTCTCTGTCTGTGAAGAAAGAAGGGGGGTAAGCTGAGGAGCTGAGATAGGAGTCCTTCACCGTAGATATTTCAGCTTGGTCAGCAGAAATCCTTCCCCTGACTCTGAGATGGCAAAATTGCAAAGACCTGAGTTGCAGTAGCTATGCTGAGAAGCAGACATTAGTGCAGGAAATTGAGGTATTTGCAAAAGCTCCCTGTTCTGAGACTTGGAAGAAACCATATATAGGAGACCTTGAGTAGTGACTGTCATACTAACCTGCTGCCCTGTGTGGCTGCAGCTCAGTCTCAATCCCTTGTAATAAACTGACCTAGAAGAGGTGGGAAAAGTCTCTTGTAGTGCCACATTATCCTGACAGTATTTGTATTCCTCAGTTGCATTTGCTGATATCACACCTCAGTATTGCCTGCCTTGGAGAGCACAGGTTATGTTGTTCCCTTCCTACTTCTAACAGCTTTTCCCATAGCTGGAGTGCCTCAGCCTGTTGTCCTTAGTTTCCTAAGTGGGATTTTCATCTCACAGAAGTGACTACATTCCCCATGTTGTAAAGGAGGTGCATCATCTGATAAATAATTCTCCAAATGTTCATTTGTTGGGTTAGGCCTGATTTTCAGGGTCAGATCTAGTTGTCCAAATGTTTCATCAGGGAAGGATTTCTCTGGTGACTGTAACTTAGGACAAATGCCATTTTCCCATGCTGTGCACCAACTGGATTTTCAGGGATGGTGATTTTTTTTCACTACTTGTAGCATCTGAAGGACCAGCATAGGCATGCAAACTTTCATAGAAGCTTTTCTTTCTTTGCAGATGGACCTCAGCATTTGGAAGGACATGGCAAATAGGACAAGTGTGGAAGAATTCATCCTTCTTGGCTTCCCAGGCACATGGCAATCCCGAGTCTCCCTTGTGGTGGTATTTGCACTGATGTACTCCCTGACGGTAATAGGCAATGCATCCATCATAGCCCTTGTGTGGAGAAGCAGCAACCTACACACTCCAATGTACTTTTTCCTCTGTAATCTCTCCTTTCTGGAGATCTGGTACACTACAGGTGTTGTTCCCAAAGCCATAGGGGTCATGCTGGGGACTAGTCAGACCATCTCCTTCAGTGTCTGCATCCTCCAGTTGTTCTTTCTTCTCTCTCTAGGCTCCACTGAGTGTTTTCTCCTGGCTGTCATGGCCTATGACCGCTACATAGCCATATGCTACCCCCTGAGGTACAGCTCCCTCATGAACAGTGTCCTCTCTGTTCGGCTGGCACTCAGCTCCTGGCTGGGAGGCTTTTTGGCCATCTCTCTGCTGGCCTTTCTGACATCCAGGCTGACTTTCTGTGGGCCAGATGTCATCAATCATTTTCTCTGTGATATAGATTCCTGCCTTGCCCTCTCCTGCAGTGATACACGGCCTGTGGAGCTGGCAACCTTCCTTGTCTCCATAATTGTTGTGGTGGCATCCTGTGTGGTCACCCTGGTCTCCTACATGTACATCATCTCCTCTGTCCTGAGGATTCAGTCAGTGCGTGGCCGGAAAAAGGCCTTTTCCACCTGCTCTGCCCATCTCAGTGTCGTCACGATCTGGTATGGCTCCACCATGTTCCTGTATGTCAAGCCATCGGCCCAGAACTCCCTGGATCTGAACAAAATTGTGAATACCTTTAACACGGTGGTAACTCCTTTGTTAAACCCCTTCATTTATACACTCAGAAACAAAGAGGTGAAGCTTGCTCTGGTACAGGCTTTCCAGAAGAAGTGAAGTGACTTTTCAAAGGGCATCAGTTGAACAAGCAGACTCATCCCCTCCCTCCCATGACTTCTGCCCTGCAGAAGATCCCCACTGATGTGTAGGTCTGTGTGGGCATCGCAGGCAGTGAGAAACCACCAGTTCCCCAAGGAGCTCATATCAACTTACAGCCATCTCTGGCTGGGCTGAGCCTCAGTTCTGCTGCTCCCACCACCCTCTGTTCATTCCTGGTGAATTCAGAATGCCTCCCAGTCCTTTAAAGTGCCGTGCTTGGAAAGGGTCACAAACCCCATCCATAAATGGTTCTGTAACAGAGCTGGAGGAGTGGTACTCCCACAGGTTTCTACCCCAGTTTGCCAAGTGCTTCATTTTGTCAGAGTTTCTCTGAATCTCCTAAAGAAATCCCAGCAACTTCAGGAAACATTGCTTTAGGAAATAGACATGCATTTCTCCATTTAGCCTGATGTTTTGTGGATGTATCTATGCTGCATTCTTGTAGCTATTTCATCAAATCATACTCTGATTCAAGAGAAAATTTGGCAATGTCTGATATCTCTACCTATAGCCATTATTCCTAGCATAAGACTGCAAACAAAATTTGCATAATTCCTCTTCCTTCCTAGCCTGAATCTACTCTCTTATTTTTAATTAAAATTATGCAAAATGGTGTGCTTCACATTAGATGTGTCTGGGCATTTCCACATCTAAAACCCCACATCATTTTTAGCAGTACATTGTTCCACCCATTTTGGGCTTTGTTGTGGAAAAACTTTAATGTGATTGGCAAAGCACTCAAAGTGCAGAGCTGTGGAAGGCTGGTTAGGAAGCAAGTCCCTCTTTGCACTCATTGGGAGGATATTAGCACTTCCAAAGAGCACCTGCTTTTCACCTCCCAGTTTTCATTTCAGAACAGATTAATCATGTTCTCAAAGCTTTTCTTTTTGCACACTGACAGTGAAGATAGTCCATGTAACCGCTTCATAATGAGGAGGAATCAACTCAGTAGACACACCTTTATGGAGAGTGTGGGATTAATTTCACCTGAAGGTAGAGCTCTCTGAGGGAGATGATTGAGTCTGAACTGAATATCTGCTTCTCCCTTCTAGAAGCAATGGCACTTCTGGAGGAGATTCACAAACCTCCTGCATCCACCTGGGCACTTGGCACTTAGACCTGTATCCAGGCCCAGGCACCATTGCCCAAGGACAGGCTGATTCCCACCCTTTATCAGCTGTGCTCTTTCTCAGAGGCATTTGGGAAAATGGCTGGGACAGCAGGAAGAGCCTGAGACTGGATTTGTCCTCAGACAGACATCACTGCTTGTCATTTCTGCCTAGGAATGATGCATTTTGGAGAGAATTGTGTATTCAGAGTGTTGAAGCCCTCTAGAGTCCTGGAAAGCAATAAAAAGCAGGACCTGAAATGTCCAAGCAATCCAAGACACAGCAGAGTGCAGGACACTGAGACCTGCTGTGCATTCCTCATCAACACTGCTAAGAGCCCTCTGAGATAAACAGGGGCATGCAAAGCCTCACACAGGGCTGACAGAGCAGACCCAGCTCACTTGGAAAAGGCAGGCTATCTGAGAGAGGAACAGCAGCAGGAAAACAAATGAGTACCCTGAGATTTCTCAGGTGAAGGGGATGATACTTCATGAGCAACAGACTCTAGTTCAAAGGGTGGGATCTATCTGGACACTCAGCACCCTTGAGCTGAGTTTCCATAAGCAATGCTGTAGTGGGATTGCCTGAAAATAGGTTCCCAGAACCCTTCCTTTATCTCATGGGAGGAAAGGAGTTCACTGAGATCTCCTGATCTCTGAGATCATTACCAGCTGTTGGACAGAGAAACTGGCATGGACTCGGGAACATGGGAGCTCCCTCCAGCACTGGTGATTTCCCTGAAAAGAAGGAGAGACATGAAAAAAAGTAGGACCATTCTCTGGCAGTGGAATGAGTGCAGGAGGAATCTTGTCAAGAGTCTGGCTGATGGCTGTTTTCTACTTGCTGATGCAGGGTAAGGAAGGCCCCTTCCCATCTTGGGCTTCTGTGACCACAGTGGCAAAACCATAAGAGCAGTTGTGCCTCCTACCAAAGGCCTCATTCTCCAGCTGTGGCCATCACAGGGAGGGAACAGGAAGAAGAGGTGGTAGGCTACTTGCTCTGAGAATTCCAGTAGTACTTTAAGCAGAGGGCATTGACAAGGCTGGTTTGGCTTGTTTATGGTATAGCCTCCAATAGATCTGCCCCAAGTCAGGTTTCTTGGACAGTTTTCATCATCAAAATTCTTGGATTTAGAAGCAACTGTAAAAGTTGCAAGAGTATGTGCTTCACAGCAGCACAGCCTCCACTTCCAGGGATGGGGCAGCCAGAGCTTCTCCGGACAACGGCCCCTGTGCCAGGGCCTGATCACCCTCAGAGGGAAGAATTTTTTCTTAGTAACTAGTATGAATCTATCCTGTTTCAGTGGGAAGCCATTCCCCCTTGTCCTGTCACTCCATGCCCTTGCAAGAAGTCCCTCTTCATCTCTCTTGGATCCTCTTCAGGCACTGGAATATGATTTAAGGTATCCCCAGGACCATCTCCAGGCTAAACACACCCATCTCTCCCAGCTGTCTCCATAGCAGAGGGGCTGTAGACCTCTGAGCATCTTCGTGGCCTCCTCTGGACTTGCTTCAGCATCTTCACATCCTTCTTATGTTGGGGGCCCTAGAACTGGGCACAGCACTCCAGCTGGGGTCTCAGAAGAGCAGAGTAGCAGGGGAGAACCACCTCCCTAGACCTGGTAGTCATTCTTTTGATGCAGTGCCATTCTGGGATACAGTTGGCTTCCAGGGCTGCATGTGCACATTGCAGGTCGTGTCCAGCCTCTCATTCACCAGTACACACAACTCCTTCTTGGCTGGGCTGCTCTCGGTCTACTCATTACCCAGTCTGTGTCCATCCTTGAGAGTGACCCAACCCACATTCAGGACCTTACACTTGGCCTTCTTGAACTTCATGGGGATTGCATGGGCTCACCTCTCTATCCTGTAGAAGTCAAGGTTGTAGGAACACAACACACTGTGCACTCTGCTGAGGATACCTGGGGACAACTGCAGCAGGGTTGGAGCATTGTGAGGAAGGACAAGGAGCCAGACAAATCCATGACATTTTCTGTGCTGCACAAGGAGGGGATGAGTTAAAACAAGCTAGAATTTTTTCCTGATAGCAGTTAGGCAGGCTGGGGCCAAAATCATTTGCACAGTCCATGGACACGGGGAGGGAAGAAGTGACCATAGGGAGGGAAAGGAAAGGATAGGATATATCCTCATGCACAGGAGTCCTTGGGCATCCGGCTGAGAATTGCTGGAACACAAACAACCCCACCAGAGTTATACAGACTGCTACATCACTTGCCTGGTCTGGGCCCATGCAGTACATCAACTGAGTCTTCTGCCTGCACTGCTGCATTCCTACCTTAGAAATCCTGGGGCCTTTAATCCCAGGGATCAGAAGAAGCCTTCATTGGGGAACGGGCATGGAACAAACCTGGAAATGAAAAGGCAGCAGTGCAGGAAATGAAAGCATAGCCCATATCATCAGGTGTACTGGTTTGCATTCAAGATGAGCTTGCTGGGAAATTGTTACCTCTGCAAAGGCTGCCCCTGGTCCTGCGGCAGTGCACGACTGCTATAAAAGGCAGCCCAGGTCTTTGCTCTCTCAGTCACTTCTCTTGCTTCCTTCTGCTTGGGAACCAGGTGAGTCTGAAGCTCCTTCTCTTTCTCTTCCAAAGGGAGATCTCCATTTGGTGGACATCCCAGCTGATGTTGGCTTTCTCATATTTGGGGTTTGGAGCATCTGGTCATGAGAGAGGAAAGCGGGGAGGAGGCTGGCATAGAGAGAGGCTGGTGACTGTGGTGCCTTTTGGTTTATGCCCTGGGAGAGAAGTTCCTGAGTCAGGCTGCTCTTTGTAGGGCTCCTGGCAGAGTCTCCAGCTTCCCACTCATGATGGCCTTGGCTCTTTTGTGATGGGGTAACCAGGCTGCTCCTCGCCCAGCCACCGTTGTGCTCTGTTTCCTCTCTGCTCTCTCTGCCAGGTGCAGCTGCAGCCCCAAGACATGTCCTGCAACACCCCGTGCCGGCCCTGCCAGCCCTGTGGTCCCACCCCACTGGCCAACAGCTGCAATGAGTGCTGTGTCCGGCAGTGCCAGGACTCCACCGTCGTCATTGAGCCGCCTGCTGTGGTGGTGACCCTGCCCGGCCCCATCCTCAGCTCCTTCCCACAGAACACCGTGGTGGGATCCTCCACCTCCGCTGCTGTTGGCAGCATCCTCAGCTGTGACGGAGTGCCCATCAACTCTGGGGGCTTTGACCTCTCCTGCATCACCAGGCGCTACGGTGGAAGAAGGGGCCTCCCCTGCTAATGGTGCTGGGCATATATAGGTCGTGGGAAGCGTCCCCAGGATCTCCAGGCATGGTGCTGGACAAAAGAAGATTCTTCAGGTCATTTGTTTCAGAGGAACTGACCATCTTTAGTTCCTCCTGAAAATGCTGGCAGGAAGGGCCCAGCTCGGGCACTTTGAAAGCATGCCCTATGTCTTGCCTACCTATCTCCTTTTCTCTATTTTCATTGTGTGCTTCTGCTCCCCTGGGCTGCAAGGCTCCTCCAAGCCAGCCTGCACTCTACAGGCAAGGCTAATGGATGCCCTGCATGGACTTCACCATGGCCAAGAGGTGAAGTGTCTTGCTTGTCCCTCCAGATCCCTGCACTGAGGGCCTGTGCTTGTAACAACTTTGATTCCCTCTTTAAACTCAATAAAGATTTTTGCATCTCAGGCCAGGTCTCCAGGTGGTCCTTCCCTCCACAAATGCCCTTGCAAGCTGCCGGGAGAGAATGGTCTTGATGCTGGCTGGGGACTAGGTGACAATGTAGTGAGATCCTTCATCCAGATAAATGTGAGGTTGGGATACACTGCAGAGGGTCCTCTTTGGGGTACAATCCTGGGGCAGGATGCAAAACATCCCCAGCTACCCGAGGGAAATCAGCCCTTGCCCTTCAGTGTCCCTGCCCAGATATACCCCCAACATCTGCTGCAAAACCTCTGCTGTCCTCAAGTGAGAACCAGAATTCAGCCAGAGGTCCTGGAGACAAACCACCCTGCAGGATCATGGGAATGCATCACCTCTTTCTCTGGTCAGTGCTGTGCTGGGGTAGATAGAAAATGTTCCCAAAGGATGTCAGAAATGTGGTTGTGTGGAATAGCCTCAGGGCTGGCTCATGGCCTCATTTCCATCTTCTCCTCCTCTCCACTGCCCAGTCTCAGACCATGGCCAGCACAAATGGGCATGGGCAGCTGGGATCCATTCCTCCTTGCAGCCCTACCACCACACCTAAGGCCTGTGGCAGGGCTCAGGTTTTGGCAGGCATGCAGGGCTGGCATCATTCCCAAGTCAGTACTGGGATTAACCACACTGGGTTTTACACTGGAGTCCCCGTGAACCCTCATGGGCCAGGGCAGTCCAAGGACAGTAACTGATGACCACAGACCCTTCACTTCTTGGTGGTACCTTGTCACTCCCAAGCACAGATGGAGCAGCTTCGCTCAGGCTCAGGGCCTCAAAGGCCCTGCTGTGTCAGGACCAGCACTGCTCCAGAAAAGTTCTGTGCAAAGTCATTCTGGTCCCCTTGAGTTGTGGAGGTAACAACGGGACACACTCGGCAGTGTCTGTGAGCTGTCTGTGGCAGACAAGTTTAGTTCACAGACATCCCTCTTGCTCAGTCTGATGCTCTTGGGCACTGTTTTGATCAAAAGCACATCAGAGGCCTCAGACAGGAAGGGCTGGATAAACAGAATCCATCCATCCATCCATCCATCCATCCATCCATCCATCCATCCATCCATCCACGATGGAGACTCTGTAAATTGCCCTTTCCCCATCTGAGAGTCTGGAACGCAGACAGATGTCCTTTTCTTCCAGAAAGTGAGGTTGTGAAGTCCTTTGATGACATCACCTCCTCTTGCCTGTTTGACCAATGGTTGGTCAGGGTGACAGAGGTATCAGGGCACTGAACACATCTCTCTTTGCAATAAGGTTGATGGGGACTGTGTAAGCCGAGTTCTGCAGGATGCAGTTCTATGAATGTCTGTACCCTGTGCATACCTGTTGGAAATCCCTGTTCTTTAGCCATCCCTTCACTGTTTATAGAAGATGGGTAACAGGGCTGATGACAGCATGGCACAGAGTGTCTCTACAGGAATTTGGGCCTACTAATGTGCAACATTCCTCTTCCTTTCCATGACACGGTCATGGCATTAATCTCTGAGTTTCTGTGAAGAACAGCTGGCTTCTGTTAACACAGACATTTAGGGATTTTTTTTCTGTGATACTCCAAAATTTCTTTTTCAACTTCCACCCTCAGCTTAAGCAAGTGATTAAAAAGTTGGGACATCTCAGATGTCTACAGTTCCCTGAATGAAGGGAAGAAGCTGATGAAGGCAAAGCTAAGCTCAAAACAGGGGCCAAAGCATGAAGGAACCAACAGGGAAAGTTCCCTGCACATTCTTCCGGCTGGAGATTTAGGGAAGAGTCTCTGAACTCCTCCACCTCTTTGGCCATGGACATGTTCTTGTGATGACCACACCTCACCTTCTCCCCCACAAGACCTGCACTACTGTCACTGGATAAATTGCTAATACAGGGGCAATCCAGCTCCTTGCTCTGCCTGGCACCCCTGGAGTCTCCCACTCTCTCTCTGCTCCACAGGCAGATCCAGGGCACAAGCACCACTCC
Source organism: Aleadryas rufinucha (assembly GCA_013397815.1). Classification (NCBI taxonomy): domain Eukaryota; kingdom Metazoa; phylum Chordata; class Aves; order Passeriformes; genus Aleadryas; species Aleadryas rufinucha. The sequence continues at coordinate 23,266 of VZTH01016549.1, read as the reverse complement.
TACCTGGGGACACGGTGACATCTGCACCACAGAGCGACTGCTGGGGTATCCCCCACGGGTGCCCATCTGCCCAATAACCCCATTTATTGGCTTTCCCTGTGCAACACACAGTGTCTCTGTCCTTCCACTCCAGTGCACACCAACAACATGTACTGTGCTTCTTTAATTCAGTACCTGTTTGGGCCAAGATCTCAGCCTGACACAACACCAGGTCAATGAGCTGCACGAATATATTTGACATTAGCTTTGGCATGAAGGAAGGCTGTGTCCCACACCTGGAAGCACCAACAATTCACTGGAAGCAGATCCATTTGAACACAGCCTGAACAAGGAGAGTAAGTAGGATTCTTTATTCTTTCTCCAGGATAAAGCAAACCCCATCCTTTTGAACTCTCTAGCAGCTGTGTCCTGACCTGGTGAAGCAGGCAGAGAGGGACTGCCCACCATGCTGAGGCAGTCCCAATGCTGTTACACTGAACTAAACTAAGGATCTAAATTGGGAATCCTTGTTGGGGCTTGGCATCATCATCAGTGGAGTATGAGCTTTGGAGGATCAGGAGAAGGAGGGTTCAGGAAACGGGTTCATTACAGTGCCTCTTTTTGGAGAGATTTCTAGGAGGCTGATGCCATTACTTTGCAGCTGCACTTGAGCTCCTGCCGTTTTGCAGAGCTCATGAACAGAGCTGTGTAGAGTGTTCCTGCCATGAGCAACACAGTCCATTTGTGAGGAGAGACACAAAAGGACACGTGTTCATACACACCTGTCAAATATGCACCTGTGGTACATTCACATAAGTCTGGTTGCACACAAGAGCACCCAAGACATGAACACATGTAGGAACACACCCTACTGTGAACTCTGCTGAGGACACCAGGAGACAGCCGCAGCAGGGCTGGAGCCTTGTGGGGAAGGGCAAGGCCCCAGGAAAGCTCACGGCATTGTTTATGTACTCACAGACTGCTCAGAAAGTGGACAAGTCAAAACAAGCCAGAAATTTTTCCTGAGGGCAGAGTTAGGTAGGATGGGGTCAAACCCAGCAGCCCAATGCACACACATGGGGACACAAAAAAATAACCATCAGAGTGAGCTGAGGAGGGAGGGATAGGGAAGGACATGGCCCATCCTCGTGCACAGGAGTCCTTGGGCATCCAGCAGCAGACTGGATTTTTAAAGAGGAGATACAAGAGACCCAGGGAACCACAGACTGGTAAACCTCACCTCTGTGCCTGGGGAGATCATGAAGCAGATCCTCATGAAAGCAACTGTAGGTCATATTCAGGACAAGGAGATGATCCAAAGCAGCCAGCAAGGCTTCTCCTAGGGCAAGTAATGTCTGAGCAATCTGGTGGCCTTCAATTATGGAGTGACTGAAACAGTCAGCAAGGGAAGACCGGCCAGTGTAATCTGCCTAAACTTCTGTCAGGCCTTCAACATAGTCCACACAACATCCTTGTCTCCAAACTGGAGAGACGGTGTAGTGGGTTGACCCTGGCTGGATGCCAGGCACCCACCAAAGCCACTCTATCACTCTCCTCTACAAGTGGACAGGGGAGAGAAAATATAACAATGGTTTATGAGTTGAGATAAAGACCGGAAGAGATCTCTCATCAAATACTGTTACTGGCAAAACAGACTCAACTAAGGGATATTACTTGAATTTATTACCAACAAAATCAGAGGAGGATAATGAGAAGTAAAATAAGTCTTATAAAAAAACCCCAACAAACCAAACATCTTCCCCCTACCTCTCCCTCCTTCCCAGCTCCATCTCCTCCTCCACCCAGTGGAGCAGGGAGACAGGAATGAGGCTCATGGTCAATTCATCACAGATTTTTCCTGCTGCTGCTAAGGGAGAGGAGTGGGAGTCCTTCCCCTGCTCCAGGGTGAGGTCCCTCCCATGGGAGAAGTTCTCCATGAACTTCTCCAAAATAAGTCCTTCCCACAGGCTGTGGTTCCCCATGAACTGCTACAACATGGGTCACGCACNTGCACACAAGAGCACCCAAGACATGAACACATGTAGGAACACACCCTACTGTGAACTCTGCTGAGGACACCAGGAGACAGCCGCAGCAGGGCTGGAGCCTTGTGGGGAAGGGCAAGGCCCCAGGAAAGCTCACGGCATTGTTTATGTACTCACAGACTGCTCAGAAAGTGGACAAGTCAAAACAAGCCAGAAATTTTTCCTGAGGGCAGAGTTAGGTAGGATGGGGTCAAACCCAGCAGCCCAATGCACACACATGGGGACACAAAAAAATAACCATCAGAGTGAGCTGAGGAGGGAGGGATAGGGAAGGACATGGCCCATCCTCGTGCACAGGAGTCCTTGGGCATCCAGCAGCAGACTGGATTTTTAAAGAGGAGATACAAGAGACCCAGGGAACCACAGACTGGTAAACCTCACCTCTGTGCCTGGGGAGATCATGAAGCAGATCCTCATGAAAGCAACTGTAGGTCATATTCAGGACAAGGAGATGATCCAAAGCAGCCAGCAAGGCTTCTCCTAGGGCAAGTAATGTCTGAGCAATCTGGTGGCCTTCAATTATGGAGTGACTGAAACAGTCAGCAAGGGAAGACCGGCCAGTGTAATCTGCCTAAACTTCTGTCAGGCCTTCAACATAGTCCACACAACATCCTTGTCTCCAAATTGGAGAGACGGTGTAGTGGGTTGACCCTGGCTGGATGCCAGGCACCCACCAAAGCCACTCTATCACTCTCCTCTACAAGTGGACAGGGGAGAGAAAATATAACAATGGTTTATGAGTTGAGATAAAGACCGGAAGAGATCTCTCATCAAATACTGTTACTGGCAAAACAGACTCAACTAAGGGATATTACTTGAATTTATTACCAACAAAATCAGAGGAGGATAATGAGAAGTAAAATAAGTCTTATAAAAAAACCCCAACAAACCAAACATCTTCCCCCTACCTCTCCCTCCTTCCCAGGTCTATCTCCTCCCCCACCCAGTGGAGCAGGGAGACAGGAATGAGGCTCATGGTCAATTCATCACAGATTGTTCCTGCTGCTGCTAAGGGAGAGGAGTGGGAGTCCTTCCCCTGCTCCAGGGTGAGGTCCCTCCCATGGGAGAAGTTCTCCATGAACTTCTCCAAAATAAGTCCTTCCCACAGGCTGTGGTTCCCCATGAACTGCTACAACATGGGTCACGCACGGGGTCAGTCCTTCAGGAACCCTCACAGGGTCACAAGTCATTCCAGCAAACCTGCCCCAGCATGGCCTCCTCTCTCCACAGGTCCCTGCCAGGTTCTGCTTCAGCACAGGTCTCCCATGGGCTCACAGCCTCCTCTCAGGCATCCTCCTGCTCCAGCGTCGGCTCCTCCAGGGGCTGCAGGTGCATCTCTGCACCCCTGTGCCCTCCATGTGCTTCAGGGGCACTGCTGCCTCACCATGCTCTTCACCCTGGGCTGCAGAGTAATCTCATCTTCGGAGTCTGGAGCAGCTCCTGCTCCTCCTTCTCCACTGATTTTGGTGTCTGCAGAGCTGTTCCTCTCACACGTTCTCACTCTGCTCTTCTCTGGCCACAGCTACAACTGTGCAATAACTTCTTTCCTTCTTAAACATGTTATTCCCAAGGCATCACTTCCATCTCTGATGGGCTCAGCTTTGGCCAGCAGTGGGTCCGTACTGGAGCCAGTTGGCTTTGGCTCTGCTGGACACCAAGGAAGCTTCCAGAAACTTCTCACAGAAGACACCACTGTAGCCCTCCTGCTACCAAAACCAGGCCATGCAAACCCAATACACATGGATTTGAAGGGTGTTCTATTGTGAGTATGGAAATGGCTGGATGGACACAGCTTTGGTCTGTGGCTCTATGACCACATGGAGGCAGGGGAAGAGGAACGTCTCAAAGCTCTGTCTTGGGACTGGTGCTTTTTAGTATCTTTTTCAGTGACAGAGATATTAGATCGAGTGCCCCCTTGGCATGTTTGCAGATGACACAAAGCTGAGCAGTGCAGCTGACACTGCAGAAGGAGACTTCCATCCAGGGAGACCGGGAGAAACTTGAGAAGTGGGCCCATGTGAACCTGATGAAGTTCAAGAAGTTCAAGTGCAAGGCACAGCACCTGCGTCAGGACAAACCCAGACATGAGTACAGACTGGGAGATGAACTCGTTGAGAGCAGACCTGTGAAGAAGGACGTGGGAGCTCTGGTGGATGAAAAGCTGGACATGAGCCAACAGTTTGCATTTGCAGCCCAGAAAGCCAACTGCATCCTGGGCTGCATCACGAAAGGCGTGACTGGTAGGTTGAGGGCAGTGATTCTCCTCATCTACTCTGATCTCGTGAGACCCCACCTGGGTTCAGACCTGGCGTCTTCAGCACAAGAAAGACATGGGCCTGTTAGAGCAGGTCCGAAGGAGGCCACAAAGATGCTCAGAGGGCTGGAGCAGCTCTCCTATGAAGACTGGCTGAGAGAGTTGGGATTGTTCTGCATGGAGAAGAGAAAGCTTCAGGGAGACCTTATTGAGGCCTTTCAGTCTGTGAAGGGGGCTTATAAAAGATGGATGCCGACTTTTTACACAGGCAGACACTGATAGGACAAGGTAGAATGGTTTAAACTAAAAGAGGAAAGATGTAGATTAGATGTTACGAACAAGTTCCTTTCTCAAAGGGTGGTGAAGCAATGGAACTCTTCTCATAGAGGCTGTGGCTGCTGCATCTCTGGAAGTGTTCAAGGCCAGATTGGATGGGGCTTGGAACAACTTCGTCTAGTGAATGTCTCTGTTTCTCTTTATGAAGGAGTTCTCCCACCCAAGCCATTCTATGATTATATGATTCTATGAGTGCTGCAGCTTCTTCCTGAAAACAACACTTCAAACAACCCCAGAAGAGTGATCAGGATAGCATCACTTGCCTGGTCTGGGCCCATGCAGTACATCAGCTGAGTCTTCTGCCTGCACTGCTGCATTCCTGCCTTAGAAATCCTGGGGCCTTTAATCCCAGGGATCAGAAGAAGCCTTCATTGGGGAACGGGCATGGAACAAACCTGGAAATGAAAAGGCAGCAGTGCAGGAAATGAAAGCATAGCCCATATCATCAGGTGTACTGGTTTGCATTCAAGATGAGCTTGCTGGGAAATTGTTACCTCTGCAAAGGCTGCCCCTGGTCCTGCGGCAGTGCACGACTGCTATAAAAGGCAGCCCAGGTCTTTGCTCTCCCAGCCACTTCTCTTGCTTCCTTCTGCTTGGGAACCAGGTGAGTCTGAAGCTCCTTCTCTTTCTCTTCCAAAGGGAGATCTCCATTTGCTGGACATCCCAGCTGATGTTGGCTTTCTCATATTTGGGGTTTGGAGCATCTGGTCATGAGAGAGGAAAGCGGGGAGGAGGCTGGCATAGAGAGAGGCTGGTGACTGTGGTGCCTTTTGGTTTATGCCCTGGGAGAGAACTTCCTGAGTCAGGCTGCTCTTTGTAGGGCTCCTGGCAGAGTCTCCAGCTTCCCACTCATGATGGCCTTGGCTCTTTTGTGATGGGGTAACCAGGCTGCTCCTCGCCCAGCCACCGTTGTGCTCTGTTTCCTCTCTGCTCTCTCTGCCAGGTGCAGCTGCAGCCCCAAGACATGTCCTGCAACACCCCGTGCCGGCCCTGCCAGCCCTGTGGTCCCACCCCACTGGCCAACAGCTGCAATGAGTGCTGTGTCCGGCAGTGCCAGGACTCCACCGTCGTCATTGAGCCGCCTGCTGTGGTGGTGACCCTGCCCGGCCCCATCCTCAGCTCCTTCCCACAGAACACCGTGGTGGGATCCTCCACCTCTGCTGCTGTTGGCAGCATCCTCAGCGCTGATGGAGTGCCCATCAACTCTGGTGGCTTTGACCTCTCCTGCATCACCAGGCGCTACGGTGGCAACAGATGTCGTCCCTGCTAAAGATGCTGGGAAAGCCCCATGGAGACACCTCAGGGAACTCAGAACATGGTGTTGGGCAGAGGATCTAGGTTTTGGGTGCTGTTTGCAGGATAGCTGACCGAACTTGCCTTTCTCTCCCTTTTTATTGTTTGCATTGGTTCCTACGTGCTGCAATGTTCCCCAAAGGCCATCTTGGTAGCGACCATTTGGTTTCTCCCCTTTGTGGGACAGGTAGACCAATATTATGCAGGATCCATTCCAGAGCCAAGGAGCGCAGACTCTCTGCTGCCCTTGGTGCTGCCTGTGCTGCTGACCTGCACTTGCAGTGGCTTTGTTTCCTTCTTTCATTTCATTAAAGTTCTGCTGCATTCGAGTCTGGCCTCTGTGTGGTCCTTCCCCCTGGCTGCACTCCTGAATGCCAAAGGAGAAAGGTGTTGCTCAGTCATGGAAGTGGGTGAGGGCATAAGGAGACTCTTCTCCATTCACAGAGGAATGGAATTTTGGGGCACCGTGGAGGGGCAACTCTTAAGGGTACAATCTCTTGGAGCTGAGGAAGACATCTCCTGGCTGCTCTGCTTCCAGACACCATCAAGCCTTGTCTTGATATTTCTTTGCCCACAAATGCCCAGAAAGTTGGGAGACCTTGAAGCAAAAACAGCCCCATGGTCTCCTGAGGAAGGGTGTTCCTGTCAATATGGCTGGAGCTGCACTGGGGTCATTGGTGTGAGGGTCCTGGACATAATTTCCTCTGCAGAATATCAGGAGTTGGAACGCAGAGAACAACCTTTGTGTTGGACCATGGTTTCTACTCCATCTTCCTCTCCCCTTCACGACCCAATAAAAAGTGAGGACAAATACCCATTGAGCACTTTCTTTTCCCTATGCCACGTTCCTTTAGATCAGAACATGTTGAGTCTGAGGTCTCAGCCTCTGCCTGACACAGCACCAGGCCGATGGGCTGCACTGGAACATTTGGCATTGGCTTGAACACGAGTCAGAAATGTGTCTCACACCAGACAGCACTGACACTGCAGTGCAAGCAAACTCACTCGAGCATAGCCTGGATGAAGCTGGCAGGATTTCTTAGCCTTTCTGCTGTCCATAAAGCACACCTCATCCTTTTGAAGTCCCTAGATCTTGGGAGAGTCATGTCCTGGCCTGGAAAAGCAGGGAATGAGGACTGCAAGCCGTCTTTAGGCATTCCCAATATTGTTTACACTGAATTAAACTAAGGATCCAAACTGGTGTGAAATCATCCTAATTGGGTCCAGGAATCATCAGCAGCAGAGTGTGAGCTTTGAAGCAGTAGGAAAAGGAGGATTGAAGATAGAGAAGACTGCATTTCAGTGCCTGTGATGAGGATAATTCTCTTCCAGGTTTGTTCTGACTGGGGAATGAGAGCCTGGAAAGCAATGCCATGGAAGGGGACCTGGGGGTCCTGGTTGATGGCAAGTGGGATATGAGTCAGCAGTGCCCTGGCAGCCAGGAGGGCCAACAGTGTCCTGGGGGGCATCAGGCCCAGCATCACCAGCCGGGCAAGGGAGGGGATTGTCCCGCTCTGCTCTGCACTGGGGTGGCCTCACCCTGAGTTCTGGATGCAGTTGTGGGCATCACAATTTAAAAGAAGACATTAAGCTGTTGGAGAGTGTCCAAAGGAGGCCACAAGGATCGGGAAGGGCCTTGAGGGGAAGCTGTATGAATAGCATCTGAGGTCATTTGGTCTGTTCAGCCTGGAGAGGAGGAGACTGAGGTCAGATCTCATTTCAGTCTACAAATTCCTTGTGAGGGGAAGAGGAGGGGAAGGCACTGATCTCTGCTCTGTGGTGACAGGACTAGAAAGAATAGGCTAACGTTGTGTCAGAAGAGGTTTAGGTTGTATATTAGAAGAATGTTCTTTGTCCAGAGAGTGGTCGGGTACTGGACCAGGCTCCCCAGGACAGTGGGCACAGCACCAAGCCTGACAGAGGTCAACAAGAGTTTAAACAACATTCTCAGGCACACAGGGTGACTCTTGGCAATGTTCTGTACAGGGCTACGAGTTGGACTCGACAATCCTTGTGGGTTCCTTCCAACTCAGCATATTCTGTGATCCTGTGAAAGAATGAACTGTGGCCTCTACTGCGGACATGTGGAGATGATGGTGACTGGGCTGGAGCATTCTGGAGAGAAACAAGGTCCCAGACATGGGCTCCACAGACTTCTCTCTGGAAGAGGAGGAGCAGAATTTTTCTGGGTTCATTGTTAGGCAGGATAGCGTAAAATCCAGGAACTGAGTCATTCCTTGCCAACAGGGCCAAAGACTCCCAACGCAGTGATCCAGACTGATATAATTTGCTTTTACTACAATCGTCCAGCATGTCACATGAGTCCTCTGTCCAAGCTGATGTGTTTTGATCCAGAATTGCTTGGGCCTCACATCTTGTCACACCAAAAAAAAAAAAAAAAAAAAAAAAGGGTTGACTGGGAAATGTGCCTGAAATAAAACAGGAAATACAAACACAGCCATTCAGGAAGCCAAACCACAGCCCATAGCATTAAATGGGATGTTTTGCATTTCAAATGTGATATTTTGCATTCAAGATGAGTCTGACAGAAAATGACTCAGGAGCTGGGCAGTGCCTGCATAGGAGCTGGTGGCTTTCTTCGAGCCCTGGCAGGTTGAAGCCAATGAGCCCTCATAGATCTCTGCAGAGCCTCCACCTCCTGGCCCTGCATGTTCTTTGACTCACTCCTGATGTGGTGACAGGCTGCTCCTCATGTATCCCCATGCTTTTCTTCCTCCCTGCCCTGTGTCCAGGTGTCCCTCATGCACCAAGACATGTCCTGCATAGAGCAGTGCCAGCCTTGCACTCCTTGCTGCCAGCCTTGCGGCCCCTGCCTGCTGGCCAACAGCTGCAATGAATGATTGGGGTTTTGAGAGAAGCTCAGGGAACAAAGTGAAGAATTTTATTCAAAAAAGAAAACACAAAACCCCCAAACGTTTTTCACAGGAGTTGACTACGAGGCTCAGGTGAGTCTCTGATTGGTTCCTTCCAGCCCTTGGTGCTGTGCAGAGCACACAGAAGAGAACGGTCAAGTGCTCCCTTCACAGCACATGGCAAATAGTTTCCTGTCCTAGGATGCACAGGGAAGCCAGTTCCAAAGCAAGGATTTTTCACCACCTTCTCTTTCTTCTCAAGTCACTGACATTGACTCCTTCTGGAAGAATGTAATGGCCTGGAGGTCTCTGGGTGCACCAAGGAAATAGTGCTCCAAGAGAAGAGCTCACCTTTCCCCAACCTCAGCCTCGCACAGACACATCCCCTCCCTCCCTCCCTCCCCTGGGTTTTTGCACAGCCGAGGACGTTCCCTGCACCAGGGTGTCTTGCACAGCACAGAGGTACAAGGCACTGTCAGAGACCTCCACTTCCTCCACCTGCAGGACACTGTATTTCCCCGTGGTGTTCAGATGCGTGCTGATACGGCCGCTGTGCTTGGGGCCAGGCCCTGCCTGATAGGAGATCAGCTGTGGGGCTTGGCCTTTCTGCACCTGGTACCAGAGCAAGCCATTGAAATTATTGGTCTGTTGGCACAAGTGGAATGGAAGGTGCTCTCTCCTCTCCTCTGAGTTGTCATTGCTGGGTGACTGTGATCTGCCCAATGGTGCTTGGAAGAAAACATGGGTCAGTGATTCTGCAGGAAAAAGCTCCGAGAGGCAAATCAAGAGGATGCAAAGTGACAGCAGAAAAGACTCCCTGTTCCTTGTTCTGTGCCACAGCCACATTTACGGGAACACTGAGGCAGGGGTGTGTTTGGGCAGGAGGTTTGAGACCTCCACTCAGCATGTATCCCATAGCAAAATAATGCCATTTACCTCCCACAGGGATACCCCAGAGAGAACCAGATCTTCCATAGCTAATATCATGCTGTCCAGAATCTCCAGAGAACAGCCTGTAGTGCCTGGTCCTTCTGTGCTGGCTCCAGGACACCTCCAGCAGGATGAGGGATGTGATTAAATGCCTGTGAGATGTTTAATCTTGCTCCTCATTTCTTGTCCTTTTGGAAGTCTCCAAGGTTAAGGGAGAGAAAAAAGCAAGCCCTGGCACTGCAAACATGCAGGAGGAGTGGATAGTCAGGGCATGCTGCACAACACATGCCAGGTAAAGGAGATACTGGGACACCCTAAGAATGAGTGGGATGAAAGAACTTTTGTGTCCCTTCATCAACTATCAAAAGTCCTCTCTGTTTGGGTTGAAAGGTAAGAAAATGTTTACTGCAGAGAGAGAAAATAGCTTCTGCAATACTTTTTCTTCACATACATCTGTGAAAGACTAGGCCGAGACAGATCAGAAGGAAGAGGCAGAGGTGATGGAGGATTGGAGAAAGAAAAATGAGACAAGGGGTCTGAGATGATCAGGAGAGAAGATAGTTTTCCTCTCTCTCATTATTTTTAAATTTTCAAGTAGTCACAGCATCTACACAAAACAGACACAAACCAACATATTAACTAATGTTTCCCATAATTTGACCATTATTCAAGACTTCAGTCAGGAAGACAGTGACGGACAGATTAGATTCATCCACACATGGGACAAATGTCGTCATTTAATACTGAAGCCATAAGTCCTTTGCACAAACTCAACCAAAAGTAATTTACCACAGTGTATCCCGAGTGTATGACTGATACCAATCCTAACTTGTGAATTACCTCAGCCCTGCATGCCTGAAGCGCATCTTTGCCTGCCTGTGCTGAGGGAGTGCATCTCATCTGCTCATACTCCTGTGTGGGAGCCATGGACCCCAGACCAGGTAAGGGAGTGGAGGAGAAAGAAGAGAAGAGGTGGTGGGCTGGAACCAGGAATTCTTGTTTCCCTTCACAACTGTTGCCTGATGTCTCCCTGATGGCCTTTAGCTGCTGAGCAGCCAGGGATAACTTTGTCAGCTCCAAGAAAAAGGGCAGGAAGAAAAATCCACTGCAGGGAATCTCATCCTCTGCTTGCTCCACCTATTTTCCCTGACCAGACTGGAAAATTTGCAAGAGAACAAAGGAGGACTTAGAGGCCAAGGCTTGGATGCAAAGCAACTTTATTGAGTGTAAAGAAGAAAAGGAGGTGGCTCACAGAGACCAGCAGGGGCAGCCACTAAAATGCAATGGAGTTCCTGCAGTGTGCATCTGCCAGCCCTAAAGAGGGAGGGAGGGCAACTTTTCCCCCCTAGACTGGCCTGGGAAGACAAGGACAGAAAAGGAAAGAAAAAAAAAAGCAGAAGGGAACAGTGGCTTAACACTGTAAAGNGCTCCGACAGCCCCTATCAGCTGAGACCTCCAGCCAGGAAAGAGCTGATCTTGAAGCAGGAGAAGGTGAAGAGGCTTCCCACTCACCTGATTCCTAAGGAGGAGGAGGAGGTGAGAGAAGCGGATGAGAGAGCAGAGACTTGGGCTGCCTTTTATAGCAGTCCTGCACTGCCTCAGGCCTAGTAACACCTCTGTGGAAGTCATAATTTTGTGACCAGCTCATGTCAAGTGTGAACCATCCCATCTAATGGTAGGGCTGTGTCCTGGTTTCCTGCACTGCCTCCTTTTCATTTCCTGGCTTCTGCCACGTGCTTTCCTATATGAAGATCTTCTTCTATAAGTGCCAGGATAAGAGGCTCAATGATTTCCGAGGCAGGAGTCTCAGATCAAGGGCTGTTGGCATCCCTTGTGGGAAGGTGATGTTTAGTTATGTCATTTCTGAGTGGTTTGTTTGTGGCAAAGTTGTCAGGAAATGGGCACTGCACTTGAGCTTCTTGCCCACACACCCAAGGAATGCCATGTGAGGGGACATGGCAGAGCTTCCAGACATTGTTTTCTTCTTCCCCTCTGCTCCTTCTTACCTCCTGTTCTCTCTGTCTCCCCAGGCCATTCTAGTGGGGATATTTTGCCCTCTCTCCCTCAGCAGGAGAGGCAGATGGACACCCTGCAGGAGATCCACTGCATCTTAGTGGCTGCCCCTGGTGCCCTCTGTGAGCCACCTCCTTTTCTTCCTTAGACTCGTTAAAGTTGTTGTGCACTCATGCCTTGGCCTCCAAGTTCTCCTTTGTTCTGTGGCAACTCTTCCAATCTGCTCATGTACAAGGTTAAACAAGGCAGAGGGTGGGAGTCCCTGCAGTGTATTTTCCTCTGTGCCCTTTCCCTTGGAGCTAACGAAGACATCCCTGACTACTGCACAGAGGCCACCAGGGAAAGCACAAGTTCAAAGGGTGGAAGCAGTGGGGATGGGATACAAAAATTCCTTTGCCTTCAGCCTTGAGTAATGCTCTAATCCGTGTCATCCCCCATATATCCATGGTCTCCTGCATGCAGAAAAGGAACTCTTCAAAGCACTGCTGGGCTCTGAACAACAGCTCAGGTACAGTGTCCCTTGGAGCCTGTGAGGTTCCACACATGCTCCTCCCACCCTCGGTTCAGGACAAAGACACAATCCTCCATCTTCATGGCCCCTGTGCACATCTTGCTGTGTCCAGAAATCAAGGCTTCACCTGCTCCTAGTGAGACCCAAGCACTGGTCTCAGTTGCCAGCACCCAAATCATCCCCAGTTCCTCTTCACTCTGTGTTACCACCATGGACAGCCCCTCCATGTGGGTCCTTGTGCTGAGGAAGTCTCGGCGCTCTTGGTAGATCCCATTTAATTACTACAATACTGTGATGAGGTCCTCCCCAAGTGTCCTGTTGTCCAGCAAGAAAAGGCCACACTCCTTCAGTCTTCCTCATAGCACAGGTTCTCCAACTCTCTGCTTTTCTTTGACACACACGATGGGGTGGAAGCAACTGCTGGATCAGGATCAGCAAAGGCCACATCAGGGGACTTGGACTAAGCGATACCTTTTTCGGTGCAGAAGGGCCAGTCAGCAGGAGAACCACTAGGGTGAAGATGACCACAAACCCAGTGTCCATATGACCAGGGCTTGCAGGAAGCAGTGGTTTTCCTGGTGACAAGGAAAGTCTCCATCAGCATTGATGCAGCAGTGGAGATGTACCAGACGAACAAATGCAGTAAAGTCTGCAGTTACTGATTGCTCCATGCAGGGACAATGAGAGGGCCATTCTTCACCAGGGTTAGAAGATATGCAGAGAAGAAAAGGTTCATTGTATGTGTGGTAATTCCTGGTTGCACTGACCTTTGGATTGTCACATTCTTAATTGTCTAATTCAAATGCCCAAGACTCCTGGTAGCTGCACAGTTATAGAATCATGAAAACACCTTCAAGATCATCCAGCCCAACTGTAAACCTAACACTGCCCCCTCTACCACTAACCCATGTTCCCATGTGCTACATCTACACTTCTTTGAAATCACCTCCAGGAGTGGTGACTCAACCACCTCCCTCAACAGCTTGTTCCAGTGCTTGATAGTCCTTTCAGGGAAGAATTTTTCCCTGATATCCAATCTAAACCTCCCCTGGTGCAACTTGAGGCCAATTCCTCTTGTCCTATCACTTGTTGCTTGGGAGCAGAGACTGACATCCACCTCACTACAGCCTCCTTCCAGGTACTGGTAGAGAGTAATCAAGTTTCCCCCCAGACTCCTTTTCTCCAGACTAAATAAATCCAGTTGTCTCTACAAGGTAGATCATAAGTGGAGGTTTTATCACGTCATTGGGAAGAAGAGGGAACACCGGGTGAGGTCTGACATGGTCTGTGCCCAAGGGAGCTAAAGTTATGGTGGGACACCAACTGAGCTGAGCATTCTTCTGCAGCAATTAATTAATTCATGAAAACATGAAATTAATTTACTATATTGTCGAGTGAAAAACTCACAGCTGTTGCTTTGTCTTCAGGGAAATAAGCCTGATGTGGGAATGGATGGATATCTGTCCCTTCTGGGTTTGACAAATCCCTGAGGCAAGGCCGACTCACCTTTACAGACAGCACCAAAGATGCTCCCTAGGGAGCATAGGGACCTTGGTGGACTTTGAGACCTGGGCCTGTACAAAACTCATGAAGTCCAAGAAGATCATGTAAAAAGTTCTGCACCTGGGTTCAGGGCAGGACCAAGGCAAAATACAGCATGGATGGAGAATGGATTGAGATCTGCCCTGCAGAGAAGGACCCCGGGTTTTGGTGCACAAGAAGCTTAACATGACCAGGCAACCTGTGCTTGCAGCCCGAAAAACCGACCATATCTTGCATTGCATTAAAAGAAACATGACCAGCAGGCTGAGGGAAGTTATTTTCCCCCTCTAGTTCCCTCTCATGAGACCCCACCTGGAGTACTGCTTCCAGCTCTGGGACTCCCAACATAAAAGGCCCATAGGAAGGACATGGACCTGCTGGAAAGGACCTGGAAGAGGCCATGAAGATGATGAGACGGCTGGAACACCATTGCTACAAAGACAGGTTCAGAGAGTTGGAGTTGTTCATCCCAGAAAAGAAAAGGCCCTGCAGAAACTTTACAGCACCTTCCAGTATCTAAAGAAAGCCAGGACGACCCTTTACAAGAGCATGCAGTGAAGATAGGATAAAGGGGAATGGCTTTAAACTGAAAAAAATAGTTTTAAATTAAATATTAGGAAGAAATTATTTACTGTGATGGTGGTAAGGCACTGGAAGAGGTTGTCCAGAGAAGCTGTGGCTGTCCCTTCTCTGGAAGTGTTCAAGGCCAGGTTGGACAGAGCTTGGAGCAACCTGGTCTAGTGGAAGCTGCCTCTGCCCGTAGCAGGGGGTTGGAACTAGGTTATATTTAAGGTCCTTTCTAACACAAACCATTCTATGAAAATATTTTACCTTATCACAGCTGAAATGGGAAATGTAATCCCATCCTGGGGCTCAGGAGAGTAACAAACACATGGTGGATGTTCTCTCATCACCTTTTCCTTTTCCCTGAGGTGATAACCCCAGCCTCTCACAGGAAAAGGATCATTTTACCATGCCGCTCCTCCGAGCTCCCACCTCTCCTGTAGCCCGGAGCTCATGGGGAACAGCCTTTGGTACTTGAACCTCAGAAATTTGAGACTACAAAGACAGTTGAGATTTTCTGCACTGTCCTTTCTGGGAAACATGGAAAGTGGTTGGGCTGGGAGAGAGGGGCAGTGAGGGATGGAAGGCCGGGAAAAGAAAAGCTGTAAACCTGACACTGGTCTCCAGGTAGCCAAGTACACGGGCCAATTGATATCCCTGCCCACAGTCCTCTGAGGGGAAAAACGGTAGGAGATGGAGACTGTTCCTGCTGGAACAGATAGGAAGCAGAAAAAAAGCATTGAATATTCTCAAGAAAAATGATATTTCTAGTTGTGCTAAAAGATTCAGAAGAACCTCTCCAAAAATACAGCTATCCAATGTCCTTGGTAGGTCCTTCAGGAAATTAAACACGTGGAGGTTATTTTGTGACTTCCTTAATGTTAGTATCATCAGATGATGTCTGGATGAGGTCCCATGACAACAACCAGGGCTCAGCGAAGTCCAGCAATCACCACATGTGCTCACAGAGATGAGACAGGTCCAGGTCAAGTTGGGAAGTTACATGTGCATCAAAGTCCAAATTCAGAGCAGTGGGGTCCTGGCCAGATACAGGCACAGATGTGTGACAGCTGGAGATCTAACTCAGATAGCAAGCACGAGGACCTAATCTTGAAAGCTGCCTCAATAGGAAGAGGAGTTGGTTCTGGCTGAAGCCTCCCAGCAGAACCACCTGGCAAAGATTTCAGCAAGGCCACCAAAATGAAGGGAGAAATACTCCCAGTAGAAGCCCACCTGAGCATAACACTGAATGTTGATCAGAGAGTGATGAAGGAAGCAAAAGAAAAAATGTGTCATGTCACATGCAGACCTTGGGCATGTGTACAAGAAGCACAAGAGCAGGGTTGATTTTCGGCCACCAGAGGAGTCCAGAGGAATGACACAGGTACAAATCACCTGCCTGCATGGGATGCCAACAACCCTTCATCTAAACCTTCTTTATCCACTGATGTCTTTCTGCCCTAAAATCCTTGATGCTCTCATCCTGGCACTTTGAGAAATGACCCTTCATATAGGAAAGCATGAGGAATTAGCCAGGAAATGAAAAGGCAGAAATGCAGGAAGCCAGGACACAGCCCCTACCATTAGCTGGGATGGTTCATATTTGACGTGAGCTGGTGAGAAAATTATTACTTCCACCAAGGTGCCTCTGGGCCTGAGGCAGTGCAGGACTGCTATAAAAGGCAGCCCAAGCCTCTGCTCTCTCATCCACTTCTCTCACACCTCCTCCTTAGGAATCAGGTGAGTGGGAAGCCTCTTCACCTTCTCCTGCTTCAAGATCAGCTCTTTCCTGGCTGGAGGTCTCAGCTGATAGGGACTGTCCCAGCTGGGGGGTGGAAACTGCTTCTGCTGGGAGAGGGCAGAGGAGAGAAGGTCTTGTGCAGAGAGAGGCTGGGACTTGGCTGAGGTGGCTCCTGGNGTGGCTTTGACCTCTCCTGCATCACCAACTGCTATGGTGGCAACAGATGTCGTCCCTGCTAAATCTGCTGGCAGTGTCTTCGGCAAGAATCTCCAAGACCTCAGAACATGGTTCTGGCAGAACATGATTCTGGGCAGGAGACAGAGCTTCAGGACATTGTTTTTACAGCTTAAGGATGATGTTTCTTTCTCCTACTATTCCATCTTCTTTCTGTGCTGTCTATGTCTCCCCAGGCCAGTCTAGGGGGGACATGTTGCCCTTCCTCTTAGGGCAGGCAGATGGACAGCCTGCAGGAGCTCCACTGCATCTTAGTGACTGCTCCTGGTGCTCTCTGTGAGTCATCTCCTTTTCTTTAGACTCAATAAAGTACTTTTGCATCCAAGCCTGGGCCTCTGAATCATCCTTCATTTTCCAGCAAACCTGCCATATTGCTTAGGTTAAAAGGTGAAGGAATCAGAGGGTTTGACTCCTTCAAAGCTGACAAAGTCACCTCTGGCTACTCAACAGCCAAAGGTCATCAGGAAGACCATGGCTCCAAAGGTTGGCAACAGTTGTGAAGGGAAACAACAATGTCTGGGGACAGCCTACAACCTCACCTCTTCCTTCTCCTCCCCTCCATTACCTGGTCTACCGTCTATGGCCTGCACACAGGAGCATGGGTAGATGAGATACACTCCCTCAGCACAGGCAGAACCTCGCTGGTATCCAGACATGTAGGGCTGAGGTAATTCACAAGTTTGCTATCAGCCATATTCAGTCTAATGCAGTGGTAAATGACTTTCAGCTGAATTTGTGCAAATGTCTTATGGCTTTATTATAAATTTGTAACATTTCTTGCATGTATGAATGTATGTAATCTGTCCATCGAGCTCTTCCTAGATGAGGCCTTTGATCAAACCACTGCCCACTGCTGCTGGGTCAACCTTTGGTCGACAGTCCATGCCCACTTTGTGACCTCATTCCTATGTTTGCTGTGTACTGTGTTGTGCTTGTCTTGAAGAGATAGAACAAGGATGTTTGTTCCAAAAATGGGCTGCCTACCTCTGTATGGCCCCTTGACCAGCCACAGCCTATTCTTTCTCACAATGCCTTCTCACCAACAGTCCTTGGTTGGCTCCACGGCTATCTGGCTATCGGTGTTTGAGACACCTTATCATCTGGGCTTCTGCACCACCTGTGGCTCAAACATCGATATGGACTTGGACTGAAAAGGGAGAAGGAGAAAGAGGCAAGGGGGAAAAGCTATATAAGCTATCTCTGAGTTTGGGGGGTAATCTTTTCATAATTCTCCCCCATTTTAATATACAACTTGATTACAAAAATTAAAGGCAAAAAGGTTAACAATCAGAAGGAAGGGTGCAATGTCTTATTAAGAATTTCAATTGCTTTTGGTGACCATCCAAATAAAATGTCCCAACAATGGTGTTCCCTGTCTTTCTTTGGTCACTCCATCACCCAGTGGATTTTTCTACATCAGGATGAATGGTAATCAAAGTTTTCTGTCCATTTTCCTGAGCTTTCTTCAATAGCAGTTTTCACATCCATATGAGATTCATTCAGTAGAAATAGGCTGCTAGTCTTAAATCAGTATATAATTAAATCATAACAATTGGTAAGATATAAGAGGAGCTGAATAATTAAAATCATACCCCGTAATGTCAACAAAGTTACAAATATTAGGGTACTTGTATGTACAATAATGTTGCCTATAAATACAAAATCACAAGAGGTTCTCACACAGGCACTTCCATCCCATCAGGACCATACTCTGTGCTCTAGGGGCTAGAGTGCATCTCCGCTGGGATTTAATCCTGACACGACTGGGTATATGGTATATACTGAAACACAATGTATTTACAACAAAAGCTGTGGGTTTACGGTTAGTGGGATCATAAATGAAAATAAATAGTTGCTACTATTACCTAGTTGCTGGGAGTGGAATTCCTTTTCAAATTTAGTTGAAATATCCCAGGTTACCTTTTGAATGTCACTTTCCTTTGTAATTGCTGCCACAGTAAATTGCACCCAGAAGAGAGAAGTGTGTGTGGTGCAGAATGCATATGGTTACCATACTGATTAGCATAAACAAAAGAAGTGAGGGTTTCAGTCCTGTGGGTCAAGCTTGTTGATGTGTGAACCAAATTTGGTTCCTGCTGGCAATGATTTCTCCCACAAAAATGATAAGCAGCCCTTTGATGATTAACTCAATCTTCAGTGGGATGTGCTGGTATGATTCCTAGTAACGTTCCTGGAAA
>VZTH01016548.1:0-22861 GCA_013397815.1 Aleadryas rufinucha | reverse complement strand
AAAATGATTC
The DNA here is from genome assembly GCA_013397815.1 of Aleadryas rufinucha. Classification (NCBI taxonomy): domain Eukaryota; kingdom Metazoa; phylum Chordata; class Aves; order Passeriformes; genus Aleadryas; species Aleadryas rufinucha. The sequence continues at coordinate 22,851 of VZTH01016548.1, read as the reverse complement.
CTCTTCCCACAGTCCCTGATGCTTATTTTTTAAAACTGATAATCATTGAATCCCAGAGTGGTTTGGGTGGGAGGGGACCTAAAAGTTCCTCCCATTCCATGCCCTGCCACAGGCAGGGACACCTTCTACTATCCCAGGGTGATCCAAGCCCCATCCAACCTGACCTTGGACACTTCCAGGGATCCAGGGGCAGCCACAGCTTCTCTGGGCAACCTGTGCCAGGGCCTCCCCACCCTCACAGCCAACAGTTCCTTCCCAATATTCCATCTATCCCTGCCCTCTGGCAGGGGGAAGCCATTCCCTGTGTCCTGTCCCTCCATCCCTTGTCCCAAGTCCCTCTCCAGCTCTTCTGGAGCCCCTTTAGGCACTGGAAGGGGCTCTGAGGCCTCCCTGGATCTTTCTCTTCTCCATGTGACCACCCCCAGCTCTCCCAGCCTGGCTCCAGAGCAGAGGGGCTCCAGCCCTTGGAGCATCTCCATGGCATCCTCTGGTCTCAGTCCAACAGGTCCATGTCCTTCTGATGTTGGAGGCCCCAGAGCTGGAAGCAGCACCTCAAGTGGGGTCTCACGATGCTATAAACCTCCCCCAAACCTATGAATGTAGCAGAATATTTTCTTTCACTACAGAATTGTTAATTAAATGCGTGACCTTTTATGTCAAACCAAATAAAGACAGGATGGTGCACAAATCTGAACATACCTGGGTTTTCTCCTGGAAAAAAGTCAAGGAAAAGGTGACTGGTGACTGTAGACTGTTCCATCTCCCTCTGGCTGAAGCATCAGCCGAAGCATCACCTCTTTCCAATGTGGGCTGCTGCACCTTGGTGTCTTTACTTCTTCTCTTCTTGGTCCTTCCTCTAGACAAGGTACTGTGGAGAAATCACCTTCCCCTGATTCCCTGCTGACCTTCTGAGATCCTCCATGGACCTTAAGCTCTGTGCACACCAGGTCTCCTTGCTTTTTCCTCCTTTTTCATCCTGAGGACAGAATTTCCATTTCCTTTTTATTCCTATTGTTTATGGTGTGAACCTTGGAGTTGTTCAGTGCAGGGCCAGGAGTTGGATTTTGATGAACCTTGTGGGTCCATCTCTGGATATTCTTTAATTCTGTGTTGGTAATACCTTTGCAGCCCTTCTCCCCATGAACCACACGGGACTCTCAATTTTGTGTCCTTTTGCACAGTAAATCTTCTCCCCCTGCCTTGGCTCCACTTCAACCACCATTTGTACCACTTTGGTCCTGAGCAGGAACGTAGAGTCCCAGAATGGTTTGCGTTGGAAGGGACCTTAAAAATCATCTAATTTCAATCCCCTGCCAGGGATCTTCCCATCCCATGACTTTGTCCTCTCCTGAGTCAGCTCCTCTTGGCAGAAACAGGCTCTGGTTTCGGGCAGCAACATGGAATTTTTACCTGTTTTGGGGAGATCCATTCACCTGCCTTTGCCACTTGGCATTAAGGATAAGGAGACGGGGCATAAACACTCTTTATTCCATAATGGAGCAAAACTCTTCTTTTGTGGGATAACAAACACTCTCTTTCTTCCTTTTATTCTCCCACCATATTAAAAACATCACCAATTCCCCTTCTCTGTTTTTAAATGCTTTTAATTAATTTGGCTTTGCACAGGTCATTTAATAACTCAGGGGACAGATGAGATTTGCCCAGCTCGAAATGGATGCTGAAAGTCTCTCATCTCTACGGCAAAAATTATCACGTGGCTGTTCCAGACAACATCTCAGAATTAAGGCTGGCTATTCTGAAGTCCTGGTTCAGGCACACTCTGTGCTTTCTGATCTGTGCAATCACCAGCATTTCCAGCTTTGCCAAGTGCTCTTATCATTTCTTCCATCTACCAGCGCACACAATATTTCTGAATCTGTTAATTAAGGAACTGAAGTTTTGCCCTAAGACACCAGAGTAACTGGTTCAGTTTCTTTGCAGGGAAAACTGATGCCTGCCGTGTCCATAATTACCTAAATTGTTGAGAAAAAAAAAAAAAAAGATTCTGCTTTCATGTTGATTCACTTTTGTAATTTCATTGCCGGGGCTAAGTGCGGCGCCCATTTAAATTATCTCCTGTTCTCATTTTGCTCAAGACATGTTATTTGCTAACAAAGATTCAATATGGAAAAACTGGAAGGTGACAACTACCTCCTTCATCAATGCAAATGACAATAATCTCCTCTCCTCCACCGTGTAAATATAAACACTGAATCATCCCAGACAGAAATACCCTTCTGCATTTAGAAATATGGATGTGCAAAGGAGACACCTGCTCTCATTTATGGAGTCATAAAACTCAAGTTTATCCAGTGATTCCATGGCAAATCACTCAGGAGATCAGCAGCAGCGTGGACACAGACTAAAAGTGTCCCCAGTGTTTATTCCAAGAATATGGACATTCTTCAGCCTTTGGTTACACTTGCACTTGGAAAGAGAAGATTAATTTTCCTTCTTGTCAAATTATTGGAATTATTTGTATTAAAAGTCAGCCCATACAATTCCACTATAATTTATTTTTTCTAATAACTCTTTGATATTATGAATAGCCTCTATATAGCTTCCAAAGCAGCATCAAACCTTCCACAAGTGATCTCCTCTTGGGGTAAGTGCTGTTGGGTGTGCAGAGGCTGCTGCTGAGGGTGATTTTAGGGCGATGCTCCTTTTTGTCAGAAACTCAACTGATGGAAGAGCACATGGAAGTCTTTGCCATCAGACTTGTAGATGTTCTGACAGCACTTGAGTTCAACCATAAAATCCCAGAATGGTTTGGGTTGGATGGGAACATAAAGATCATCCTCTTCCACCCCCTGCCATGGGCAGGGACACCTTCCACTGTCCCAGGTTGCTCCAGGCCCCATCCAACGTGGCCTTGGACACTTGCAGGGATCCAGGGGCAGCCACAGCTTCTCTGGGCAACCTGTGCCAGGGCCTCCCCACCCTCACAGGGAACAATTCCTTCCCAATATCCCCTCTCTCCCTGCCCTCTGGCAGTTTAAAGCCATTCCCTCTTGACCAAGTTTTGAAGGAGACTATGAAAGTTTGTGACTTCCAGAGGGTCAGTTGACTGCAGCGACCTCTTTGCCTCCTGGATCCTCATGAATCCTCTCTCTGCCACTGGGCAAACTTCACCCAGAAGTGGATTTAACAGGAGCATTGCAGACCTACAACCCCCTGTCCCCTGTGACAGACCCTGCACAAGAGGAGCATCCCCAGGACTCAAACTTTGCTCAGCCCCACTCAGGGCTGTTGGAAGAGCCCACAGGTGTGGGCAGCTTTGAAGGGTCTGGGTCTGAAAGGTATTTTGGTAGATGTGAGGGTCCAGCTGTGGTGTAAAACATTTCTGAGGAGCTGAGAATGCAAAAACTTTGTCAAAATTCTTGACAAGAGGGACAAACCCTGTCAGAAAATCCCTCTGGGATGGATTTGGCTGCATTGTGCCATAACAAAGCAAAGCAGAACACGGGGGCAGCTCCTGTCAAGTTACTTTTTTCATAACAATATTAAACCTAAATGCATAAAATAACACCATCCTTCTTCTCAGAGATTGTGTCATAGAATCACAAAATGGTTTGGTTGGGAAGGACCTTGAAGATCATCTCATCCCAACCCCCTGCTGTGGGCAGGGACACCTTCCATAGACCAAGTTGCTCCAAGCCACTGTTTCCTAAACAAAGTTATTAAATAAACCTGCACATGGCTCCATGAATCTTGCAGAGAAGACCAAAGTTAACACTTCCAAAGGCAACCCTTCTCTCACCCTGCTGAAAATCCAAGTTCTTTAGGCTCTGCTGGCTTCTCTTTTCATTCCTCCTCGTGCTTTGAGCCATTCTTTTCTCCACAAGGATGGGTGTTTAGATGCTCGCCTTCTAATCAGCCACAATTACAGCCTTTTCCAGGATCTTCTGCTGCCAAATTGGAGGGGGGAGAAAGAGAAAAGGTTTTTAAAAATAAGAGAGAGAGGCTAATGCTTGCAAAGACATATGTGTTTAGTGTTGTTGGCAGATTTGTAAACTTATTAGTGCCTCCACACACCATGTAATTAAGATCTACTGGTAATTAGTCAATAGTTAAAAATAGGGGTTGGTATTGTGCTGCTGAAAACGCCTACAAAATAATGTGTTCTCTGCTCTGAAGATGCAGTTAGCGTCTCTAAAAAATGTTAATTTAAAAAAATATGTATTCGTTTCAGAGGCAGATTTTTAGCAGAGATTTCAGTGAGAGTGTGTGTGTGTGTGTGTGCATGTGTGCATCCAACCTATTTATCTTTCAACATTTGTGTGTGTTTGTGTGATGTCCAAACAGCCTGACTGCGTGTTTTGTCTTGGATAAGAATGTTAAGCTACGGAACTGCAGACTCGGCACAGCCGTGGAGAGGGAACGGGAGCCGTTCTCACTTGTCGATTTCCATTGGAACGAACCTGCTCATCAAAGGGAATTGTTCAGAAATCCACGGGAATGGCAGATGTGCAGCACCACGGGGCAGATGTCTGGTGTTTGGAGAGCCGTGTGTGTATTTTCTAAATATTCAGGGATTACCACAGTCTATGGATATAATCCTTTAGTAACCTGGAATGTCAAAGACAACACAAAAGCTCTAATGCCTTGTAGCAAACAATTTGGCCAAACTGCCCTGGAAGGGCAGGTTAGAAGTCACTTGTCCTCATCCTATGAAAGAAGACCCAAAAGAGGTGATGTGGATTTTTAAGATTTCTTAACTCCTGCTGTATAATGTGCTCCAGAGCTGTGAGAGTTGCTGGTGATGTTCTGAAAGGACGTCTCATTTGGCTGTCATAAGCAATCTGCGGTGATTTGTTGTGCAGACAGGCATTTGTCTCAAGTAATCCAAAGGGCTTATTGTGATTGCTTGCTAGATCCAAGGAACGTAGAGTCGACTCGATGGGGGATTCATTTATTATGCTCCCAAACCTCTCCTAAATCTTTCCTTATGTCATGTCAATGGATTTGTCAGGCCACCCTCAGACAGCAGCGATGCACTGGTGGGGGGGATTTACCTCTGCCAAGCAGAGTTGGTCGCTGTGTTGATAGAGCTGCTCCTCAAGTGCCTGTGGAGATGGGAATTCTGCTCCAGGAAAAAAACTGGACTTTGTTTTGTGCTCTGGAGAGAAGCACCTGTTGTTGACCTTAAGAGAAAAAAGCCCTGCTCCAAATCCAGGGTAAAGCAGCAAAGACCAAGCCTGGACCATGCTACCAAGGACAACAAAGTTATTTTGTGGGTTGTTCATGATACAACGTGAGTTCATAGAACCATAGAATAATGGAATGGTTTGGGTTGGAAGGGACCTTAAAAACCATCCCATCCCACCCCCTGCCATGGGCAGGGACACCTTCCACTAGCCCAGGTTGTTCCAAGCCCCATCCAACCTGGCCTTGGACACTTGCAGGGATCCAGGGGCAGCCACAGCTTCCCTGGGCAACCTGTGCCAGGGCCTCCCCACCCTCACAGGGAACAATTTCTTCCCAATATCCATTCTAACCCTACTCTCTCTCAATGTGAAACCCTGTCCTCTCACTCTAGGCCCTTGTAAATGGTGTTTCTTCAACTTTGCTGTTGGCTTCTTCCAGGCATGGGAAGGCCACAATTAGGTCACCCCAAAGCCTTCTGTTTTCCAGGCTGAACAATCCCTACTCCCTCAACCTTTCCTCTTAGAAGAGTTTCCCCATGCTCTGATCATCTTGGTGCCTCTTCTGGACTCACTCCAACCCATGGCCTTCCTGTGCTGGGGACCCCAGGTGGGGTCTCACCTGAGTGGGGTAGAGAGGCAGAATCCCCCCCTTCCCTGCTGCCCACGCTGTGGGATCAGCCCAGCACAGGGAGTTTCAGGGCCAGAGCATGTCCAGCCTCTCATCAACACCCCAAGTCCTTCTCCCAGGGCTGCTGTTGATGAGTGACATCTGGAAAGCCCTCTGAGCATCCCTGCTCCCCAGACACCTGGCATTGCTACCTTTGAGTTCACAGTAGGATTTATAGCAATGTGTCTTTGATGCTGAAAATGAATTTCAGTTTCATTGTGTTCAACTGTGGCATTTATAGAGTGAGTTTTCTGCTCAAAAACCTGAATAGCCATTGAAACTTACTTTCAAATAGATTTTTCAGGTATGAATGTGTCCATTCTCTCACCCTTTCCCAAGTTCTCTGTGCCTGGTTAAGTGTGGCAGTTGACCAGCACACGGCAAATACTTTGGGAATGTCATGAAGTTCATGACACAGAACCCATGAGCAGAGCAATGTTATATGATGATAATTAAAATGTATAGATGCATATTGGGGATGCAGTTTGTTTTTAATCAAACAAAATCACTCATTGGAAAAAAAATAAAAAGAATCCAAACAAATTACACAATCACAGAATGGTTTGGGTTGGAAAGGACCTTAAAAATCATCTCGTTCCATGAGCAGGGACACCTTCCTCTAGATGAATTTGCTCAAAGCTTTGTACTCAAAGCCCATCCCCAAATAAAGTGAAACCAACAATGTTTGAACAAGGAGTGGCTTTCAGAATTCCCTTCTTTGGCAGCTCTGCCTGTCATCTGCAGCTTTACCTGGGAGAAGACATTGATAGGATGTCTTTTGTCTCCTTGGGGTCTATTAGAAACTGTTGGAGGGATGAAGGAGTTGTTGGAGAGGATAGGAGTGATAAAGACACAGAAAATCAGAGATGGACACTCTGAGGGTGTGATCTCCCCAGCCTTGTTTCCTCAAGAAACCAGAAAAACATAAAAAACCTTTTATTCCCTCGGCTCTTTTCTGCTTCACTTCTTCCAGCTCTTTTATAAATCACCGTTCCCAAATCCCACTGTCCAGCCTGGGCTCACTCGGGACTCAAACACATCCTGCAGCATCACCTTGGGGGTTGGTGCACATTTCTCCTGGAACAAATCTCCATTTATCAGCTGATCAGCCACCACTGGGGAGCACCAGTTGATCCCCACTCATGCCAGAGCTTCGGAAGAAGTCACTGCATGAGAACTGCTGGGGTGTGAGGACCTCTGGGACACGCGGCTGCCGAGGCTGGGCAGTGACAAACCTCTCCAGAGGGACTTGGGACATCTCCTGCACAGCCTGCAAAATCCTGGAGGACTTGAGGACTGGGAGTAGGAAGCAACTGCTGGTTTGTTCCAGAATGTGAACTAGGAAGAAAAACCTGTCTGAGGCAAATGGCAATGAGATCAAGTTGTCCTTTGGGGTGAAAATGGTGGAAAGTGGAATTATTAAGGAGAAATAAGTGTTTTCCCTGATCTTACTTTTCTTACAGGACCTTGCTAAAGACCAGTAGTGGGGAGAAAATACGATATGAATCCTTGATTTCAAAGGATCATGCAGGTTGGAAAAGACCTCAAAGATCATCAGAGTCCAACCTTTGACCACCTTGTCAACTAAACCAGAGCATTCATTGTCACTTCCAGCTGTTCCTTGAACACCTCCAGGGATGGTGACTCCAGCACCTCCCTGGGCAGCCCATCCCAACATTTAACAACCCTTTTTGTAAAGAAATTCCTCCTGAGGTCCAAAAATTTGAAGCAATCCAGCTGCTGTAATGCTCCTGGGGCACCCTGCTCCCCAGGAGGACACACAGGACCAGTTTGGCCCGTGGAGAGGAGAGGCTGGAGCAGCCCCCGCGCTCCTGCCCCTGCGATACACAGCCCGTCGGGGTTTGCTTCACGGCGACGTCTTTTCCTCTCAGTTTGGAGTTTTGCTTTGAAAGGCAGTTCCGGTGACTCTGATTTGTGATGACAGCAACTTCAGTGGCATTTGAAGAGACTGGAAGGAAGAGATAAATAAGCTTGAAGATTGCTTAATAAAGCAGTGGAAGAATTGTTCTTCCCTGCGAGGTTCCTAAACGCGAAGCCAGGCGTGGGAATTCGTCTCGCCTTGTTTTAGCCGTCTAGAAGTTGGACATCTTCCTTGTTCGCTGATCACTCAGAGTTTCTCTGGAGGATTTAGAGAGGATGTCAGCACAACTGGAGGGCAATTCCTCTCCCTGTTTTAGGCATGTGCTTTGGGACAGGAGGAGCCATGCTCTGGTCTGGAGGTTCCCATCCTTTTTCTGGTGACTGCACAGAAATTTAACTTTAAGAGGGGTGAAATTAGGCAAGGGCAACCCCAACCAGAGAGAGTGAGAAGAACCTTGTTCAGAGATAGATCCTATGATTAGGTGACACTTTGAGTCTTGCTTCTTGGGTTGCCAGAGAGCCAGGAATGGCGAGTTTGGTCTTTGGGAAGTGTCCCAAAGTGTTCCTTGTGGTATCTCCCATGGGAAACCCAGCCAGAACCAGAGGAACCCACCTCCTGCTCTGCTCAGGGGATGGGCACTACAGGACAGAGGGAATCCCATGGAGGTCAAGCAAAACTGGAAGACAGCAAGGAGAAGTGTGAGGGACTCAGTTCTCTGCTGGTTAGGCTGATCAGAAGGGGCACGAGGGAGTCTGCGGCACAAATGCTCAGGTTGAGTCTCGGAGAGGATAACAAGCTCTGGCATTTTTAGGGCAGAATGGAAAGAAGATTAAAAAAAAAAAGAAAAAAGAAGCTGAAACAGCAGCAAACAATAACTCTTGATCTAAATCTTACAGATCAGTGTACTTGCAATGGGGCAACTGTCCAGGTAAAGACTGCAAAACTGGGCCTGTTGAATGAGACCTACCTTGAGCCAAAAAGTTCTTAATTGTCCTTCCACCTCCAGCAGAGATTGTGCAGCCTTGACTAGTAGCTCCTGTAATATTTCACCTTAAGAGAGGAAAGAATTCCCATTCCTCTGAGATGTTCCCATCCCTGTCTTGTTGCCCAGAGAGGCTGTGGGCTCCCCATCCCTGGAGAAGTTCAGTACCAGGCTAGGTAGAGATCTGAGTGACCTGGTTTAGTGGAAGGTGTTCCTGCCCATGGCAAGGGCTTAGAACTGGATGTTCTTTACAGCCCCCTCCAACAGAAAACATTCCATGATTCTATGATTCAATAAAGAGAGACTTAATTCACAGACCTGAACATGAAGAACAGTCCTGGGAATGGCAGAGGGAATGGTTTTAAATTAGGAGAGGTTTAGTTTAGAGATCAGGAAGGAATTGTTGGCTGTGAGGGTGGTGAGGCCCTGGCACAGGTTGCCCAAAGAAGCTGTGGCTGCCCCTGGATCCCTGGAAGTGTCCAAGGCCAGGTTGGATGGGGCTTGGAGCAGCGTGGGCTAGTGGAAGGGGTCCCTGTCCATGGCAGGGGGTGGGACCCTAGATAAGCTTTTAAGTCCATTCCAACCCAAGCCATTCTGTGGTTCTATGATCCTGCTGATCCTGCTTAGGACAGGTCAGAAATCCCCCCAAGAAATCTCCCCATGAGAATGGCACTCATTGCTCTCTCAAGTCACCGCTGCACGAGGTGCTGTGAGGATGCAGCACGCCTGGAGCGTGGCTGTTCATTAATTAACATTCCAGGGAGAAGCCGCTGGTTCCACTCCTGTGAGCAAGTTCCCCTCCTCGGTGTGGCTGCAGCTCCCAGCTGCCAGGAGGATTTGATGCAAGGTGGTCGGGCCAGCAGGGTGAGAGGCAGCAAACTCCTGTTTTCAGGAGCTGGGGTAGTGTTGTGACACTCCAGGGAGAAGCACACACCCCGTTCCTTGCTCCAAGTTTCTCACAGGGAATCCAACACCCTTGGATCGCTCATCTCGTGTACACCGCTGCTTCCTCCTCCTTGCCAGCAGCTCTTTTATCACTTCTTGATTAAACAAAGCATTTAAATCCTTATCCCTTATCACGTCTCGGTCCTGAGATGTGTCTATGTGGCAGAATATTCAACCCAGCTCCCAGTGCCACTTGTTTCAAGGAGCACAGATGGGCTTCAGGTTAATTTTGGGTATAACGTTTTGCTGAATCAGGATCTTCCCCTGCAAAGGACAACTTCCTAGGTACAGAGTGGGCAGTGCAGGGAGACATCCCTGTTGCTGCAGGAGACACAAGCTAACACTGTATTTGCAGGGGAAAATGTGTGTGGAAGGACCTCACAGCTTCCTCCTGAGCCTTCAAGTCTACCTTGAATTGCTTAATGGGGTGTTGATAGAGGGTGACTTGGGAGCTGGACCTCAGCTGAGGGTTGAAGCCATGAGAGCCATCCAACTTTAGGAGGGATCTTGGTGTTTTCAATATATTTTCTATCCCTGTTGTTTGTTCATCCATCCAGGCTGTGCACTGCCCTCTCAGTCAATCCACTCCTTGGATTTTCCTGCCAGGTGGGGATGTATTCAACCCTGAGTTTCCCATCTAAAGCCCTGAACCACAGCTTGGTTCTCAGCAGGTGAGTTGGGCCACAAACTCCTTTGGAGACATCACTGCTGGGAAACAGAATGAAGGAATGGTTTGGGATAGAAGGCATCTTAAACATCATCCCATTCCACGGGCAAGGACACCTTCCACCAGCCCAAATTGCTCCAAGCCCCATCCAACCTGGCCTTGGACACTTCCAGGGATCCAGGGGCAGCCACAGCTTCTCTGGGCAACCTGTGCCAGGGCCTCCCCACCCTCTGGGCAAACAGTTTCTTCCTAACTCTTCCCTCTGTCAGTTTGAAGCCTCTCCATTTGTCCTGTCACTCCATGCCCTTGCCAAAAGTCCCTCTCCCTTTTATAAGCTCCCATTAATTACTGGAAGGTCACAATGAGGTCTCCCTTTCCAGACTGAACAACCCCTGCTTTTTCACCCCTTTTCCTGGGAGAGGTGCTCCAGCCCTCAGATCATCTTTGTGGCCTCTTCTGCGTCGATTTCCCAGGACATCTCCTTTTTTCATCAGAAGAGCCTGGATGTGGCCCCAAAACACTCTCCCCAAGTGGGCTGTGTGGGCTCTGTGGACAGAGATGATCAATGGCTCTCACAGCACTGCAGCAAAGCCTGTTTTCCGTGGATCCCTGTGTAGTTTCCCCCAGAGCTCAGGGAATTGCGGATCCGGGCGCGTTTGACAGTGTGAAGGCAGAGTAACAGTCTGGCAGCTGGGCCCCGCCGGGAAATCCTGTGCCTGCCTGCTGCTGGCTCCCGACGTCAGGGAGCTGCAATCATGACCAGAGGTGATACCTTCATTTCCAGGTGCTTCTGCTCTTTCAGCTATTTGCCTCCCAAAATCACTCTTTATTGCTACGTGTGAAAACCTCCACCACTGTGCGAAATTGCTGTGGATCAGACGGGAGCGGATCCCTGGCGCTGGCTTTCAATAGGATATTTCACAGCTCTCTGCTTGCTGGGAAACATCCATTTCTGCTCCAGCCTGTGCTGACCCGCAGAAATCACAGCTTTCACAGCCTCCTGATTCAGAGCTTGGGCCCTGTAATCAAAGATGCAGCCGCTTGGATGTTTAGGTTTGAAGGGCATTAATTTGGGGTCCCCTGTACCCCCACAAGGGGCATTTTTGTCTGAGCAGTTTTCACATTATAGCTGGATGCCCTTTTCTCCAAGATGCTGCTTGTCTGTGCCCTCTTCTTCCCTCAAAATATTAAAAAAAAAAAAAAAAATTGTTCCCTGAGAGGGTGGGGAGGCCCTGGCACAGGGTGCCCAGAGAAGCTGTGGCTGCCCCTGGATCCCTGCAAGTGTCCAAGGCCAGGCTGGACAGGGCTTGGAGCAACCTGGTCTAGTGGAAGGGGTCGCTGCCCATGGCAGGGGGTTGGAACAAAATGACCTTTGAGGTCCTTCCAACCCAACTCATTCTAGGACTCTAAGAACTCTGCAGCACCTGGTTTATGTTCCAATGTTGAAGAGTTGCAATTTTATCTTTTTCTCTTGCATATATTGGAAATCTTAGCTAAGGTGGGACTACAGTCCCATCTAATTTCCCTGATTTATCCACAAAAATACATGTAGATCCCAATCCTCGACCCCCATCAATGCACCCATCAGGATGTTATGTTTCCTTTCTGGTTTACAGTAGAATCATAGAATATCCTGAGCTGGAAGGGACCCACAGGGACCATTAAATCCAACTCCTGGCCCTGCACAAAACACCCCAAGCAGTGATAGCACTGTGGCTGGGCTTTTCATTGACGTGGAAACCAGTGGCTTGTCATGGGAGGGAGATCAGTGTTTCACTGTTTGCTGAGGGTAGAATTATAGAGTCACAGAATCATAGAATGGTTTGGATTGGAAGGACCCTAAGGATAATCTCATTCCACTCCCTGCCATGGGCAGGGACATCTTCCATAGACCAGGTTGCTCCAAGCCCTGTCCAAGTGGCCTTGGACACTTCCAGGGATGGGGAGTCCACATCCTCTCTGGGCATCTCTTAGGGCTCCTTCATCACTCCTTATTCCTGAACTGGGAAAAGTGTCACCTGCAGTCTCCCAGGATATTTCAGACTCCATTGCTTAAGTGCCCTGTGGTGCTTTGCCGACGTTCCAGGCCAGGGTTTGCTGTTGGGGCGCTCTCCTGAGCCGCGGATTTCCCGGTGCACGGTGACTCGCTGTAGCACGCTAATCACACCCGGCCCCTTCCGTGATCTCCCCAGCTCCTGCACAGGAATTGCCATTCCCACTTAGACCACCAGCTCATCAAACCCTCCCTCCTGCCTCCGGCGATGGCCAAAACCTGAGGCTCCCGAGGTTGCCTCCGTCGCACTCCAAAGTGACTGCACGGTTCTGGGTGTGCGGGTGGAAAAGCTCTTCCCCGGCTGCCGCCGAAGATCCACTTATGCGCTGGAGCATGAGATTTGATTACCTTTATTACAGGATCTTCGCATGCAGAGCTGCAAATGTTCATGGTCATGCAATTATCCAGTCACAGCAGTTGACTCAGTGACCTTCTTTGGCAGTGAAGTCCATAAATTGGCTTCGCACAACGGAGGGACCTCTGAATTCCTGCTCCTCCGTTGAACTTCATCTTCACCGAGTGACATCCCGTGACTTGTATTATACAGGGCAGGGAAAAATGGAAAGAGAATTTCAGGCCTCTTGTTTCCTTCTCTTTTTTTCATTTGAATATCCTCAAACTCTTCTGTTGTCTTTACAAAACATTTTTGGATTTTTGACCGTTTTCTTCCCTGAAACAAGATAAACTTGTGCGGCTCCTCAGGGTGTTCTGACACCCTGGAGGAAAGGTGAAGATCACTCATGAAATGTCCAACACATCCTTTGGCTTCTCTGGGCAAAGATCTCAGGTATGTTTGGGAAAATACACAAATAATCCTGANCTCACCTGAGTGGGGCAGAGGGGCAGAATCCCCCCTCCCCTGCTGCCCACTCTGGGGGATCAGCCCAGGACATGATCATGGTCTCATCCACCAGCACCCCCAAGTCCTTCTTCCCAGAAGAAGTCCCATTCTCCTCCCAGCCTGTACTTGTGCTTGGGGTTGCCCAGACCAAAGTGTAGGACCTTGCAGTTGGCCTTGTTGAACTTGGTAAGGTTCACATGGACCCACCTCTCCAGCCTGTCCAGGTCCCTCTGGATGGCAAAGGGAAAAGGTTGTTTCAGGGGTTGACACCATCTGAGACCCAGCAGAAGTGGGAAGATGATGAGTTCACCCCTTTACATTTCAGGGGAAGATGAAAGACAAGAAGAAACTCAGGGATTCTGAGTAGAATTTGGCCAGAGGTTGCATTTCCCAGTGAAAATGCACCAGGTATCACAAGAAACAGGAGAAAGACCTATTCAGGGAGAAGGAAAAAACGTTACTTTTAGGGAAAACAATCCCACAAAATAACATTTAGCATCTCTTCCAGCACATGCTGCTGCAGCCTTGAGTGCAAGGAGCCGTAAAAGTGACTAAAGCAAGAGTCTCCGGAGCGGATTGCTCAAGTGAAAGGAAGCTGGGATGAAATGCCAGCCAGCCCCGTCGGTCCCTCACCCAGCACTGCTCAGAAATGCCTGATGCTTTCTGACTGGATAGCCAGGCCTGGAGTAATTACTCAGTTCCAGCGTTTTCACTTTTAAAGTGAAAAAGAGGCTTCTTATCTTTGCATGAGTTACAATTTTGCCTCATATTTTATGAGCTGACACTGCTGGTGAAGGTCTTTGCTCCTGGTTTGCTCCGCTCCTGGTCCTTGTGGCCATGTGGCCACTGTCCCCACCCTACTGGAATTAAAATCCCTGGGGATATGGCTACAACGGGGAATGAAATAATTTGGGGCACAGATAATCGCCCCTATTGCTGAACTGCTTGTTTCGTCTCAGGTGGAACACTGGCTGGAATAACCTGGGAAGCTCAGGAATTAACACGGACAAGGGACCATTCCCAATGGACCACCTGGAGGGATCATCCTGTTTTGAAGACTGAGAAAGTTTAGTAGCAGATCCAGCCCAACTGGCCACTCTGTCTTGGCCTTGGGGCATTCATGAGTCCATGTTTACATTGTAAATCTCTTGAGAGGTTTATAAATCTCTGGAGAGAGTCTGGGTGCTCTGAGGTGCTCTGGTCCTACACAGTAATTATGGCTGGGGTCATTAATCACATTTAAGGACTGAAGGCCTGAATCCACTCTCCAGGGGAATAGCAAGAGCTGGCTCTGTGACTGGTGGGTGGTCCAAGTCAAGCTCAAGGCAAAAATGCTGCAAGAGCCCCTCCAAGGATTCTGGAAGGGCTGTATGGCCACATGTTGGGCTGGGAGTTGCCCCAGGACCTGTGGGGTGTGACTCCTCCATTCCAGTGACACCCAGACCAGACCAGGTGGTCTCCCAGGACTGTCTCTAAATCCTTTTGGTCATACAGCCATTGGACAAATTGCCTTTATTCCCTGACATAATTCCTCCATCCATTTTTCCAATTTTCACCAGCCACAGCTCCAGCACCTCCCCAGCCCTTCCCTGTCCCAAATCCTGGGATCCTGATGAAGCCACCACATCACCTTGTTCAATGTAACTATTCCCTTCCTGGCCTCTGCTCATGTTCTGCTCCTGGAACTCCCCCTGCCCACATCCCTCCTGCCCTTGTGGCCATCCTGCTTCCCTTCCCTCTTCCACATCTCCCTTTCGCCACTGTGCTGCTTCCCAAGGACCTTTCTTCTCTCTCCCAGCCCCTGCAGCACTGTGGATGCTGGGAGCTGAAGGACTGGCCTCCAAAGCCTTGGGATTCCCAGCACCAGGGGGGCATCCCACGTTCCAGCTGAAAAGCAGAACATTTTTTTGGGTAACAGCATCACTTTGCCTCTTTCACCTTTCCATGCAGCCCACGAGTCCTTCCCTCCTACCAGACCACTCTTTCCCAAGGGGAATCACAGCCACCAGCCCCCAAGATACTCTAAAACCTGGCACTGCTAAGCCATTCCCTATTTCTCCATCCCAGCCACCTCCCCCACACTCTTTCCTTCTCTAATATCCAAGGAGCCACGGCTTAGGAGCCCCAGCTTAGCATCACCTCCTCTAATAGCTTAAGCCCTGGATGAATCCCCTTGATTTTAGGGCACAGAGTGTTGCTGGAATTCCTTGCCTTGTTCCAAGTGCTGGGGTGTTTTCTGTTATTTCTGTGCTGGGTATTCATGGGAAAATTTAATTTTTGTTATTATTATTTTTTTATTGTGGTATTTTTGGGATTTTAAAGTCTGCATTTGCTTTCAGATAAGAAAACAGGGCTGCAACAGAGGGGTCTATGTCATACATCCTCAGGAGGCAAAAACTAAATGACAAGTTAAAATCATCATGATAAAAAGTTCCTTTTGAAAAAAAAAATCACAATTCTCACTGTTTGGAGCAAATATTCCCAGTCTTGGTCAGCTTGATCCTCCTCCCATGCCTGCTAAAAATAAAAACAGCTTTAGGACAGTCACTTTATTTATATTTGATGCTTTTTTTGGGGCTAGGTTAAAGGTCACAGCTTGGTCAGAGGTGGCAGGGAGGACAAACAGTGGAGCTGTAGAGCTGACAGGCGTGTGGGGTTGGAAAACCCTGGAAGCGCTGGATATGTTGGCTCTGGTTTTATTTGGGTTTTGTCAGGCTAATTAGAAAGTGCTGCACACTCATGCCTTGGCAGATCCTAAACATTGTGGTGTTGGCTGGCTGGGTGAGCACACGTGGGATTGGAGGGAGGGGGTGCTTTGGGATGTCCTGGAGAGATGGAGCAGGGCGGAAAAGGGAAGCAGGACCGGGGATTTTCTTTGGCCGTGTAACACAGGCCATTTCCCTTTGTCCACGGTGGGGTAAATTCCTCACCCCTGGAAAGGAGATGAGCAGACTGGAGGCACAGAAGGGAAGGAAAACAGATGAGGCATCCATAAGAAATGCTTTGGAGCGGGGGGCATAGCAGTGGTCTCAGCAGGAAGCCATTTATTCTCGGGATACTCACAAAGGGGCTTTGCCCAAGACATGTTTAAGCAGCTTATGGCCATTAGACAAATGTTTAATCTGCAGGAAAGTGGGCCACCAGGCAGGCAGGTGCTGGGTCTGGGAGAGAGGGTGGTGGAGGGGACCCTGGGGACAGGGAACCAGGGGAGTGCAGGGTTTGCACCTCGGGGCTGGGCAGAGCAGGTGTGGCCACGGCAAATGACCAAAGGGTTCATGTGGAGAGGTGAAAGGAGCCCCTGGAATCACCTGAGTGCAGCAGGGATGGGCAAAGAGACCCCAAAAAAGCCGTCCCAAGTCTAGGGGCACCTCTTGCAGCCGTGTGTGACCTGCGGGAGCGGAGGCAGCCAGGTGGAAGGTGGTTCGAATAAAACTCTCCAGATGTGCAGCCCCGGCCTCGCAGAGGCAGCCACCGCCCGAGGGCACGGAAAGCCAGACGGAAAATCAGCTCATTCCCAGATCTGATCCCAGTTTGCCCTAAATAAAGACGTGGATCGGCCTGCGGGGGGCACGAGCAGAGCGGGAATAACTTCAGCCTGCGCTTCTCCACGAGCGAGGCTGGAGCTGGCATCCCTCGGGTGCCCGAGCAGCGTTTCCCAGGCAGGTGCCGTCATTTTGCAGTTATCCAAGAGATGGCAGCCTTCCCCAAATCTTCTCCTGGGCTCTGACCACGAGCACACGTTTCACCTTGAGCGCTGACACGGCTCTCGAGCTGCAGAGAGCTGCTAAAAGCCGCCTTTCCAGCCGTGCTACCGGGATTTTCCTAGCGCTGGTTCCTGCCTGGAGAAGGAATCTGGGTTTTTTTTTTGGTTGTGCATTACTCAAGTTGCCTTCTTGCTGGCATCCTGGCCTGTTCCTGTGGCATTCCTCACCATCCGTGGTGCCTGGAGCAGCTTCTGTGGGAGGGGGTGTTTGGATTGGGAACTCCAGGGGGAAGTGTAGGAGCCAGTAATACACTGGCCTGAGCTCTCAATTCCCTGTGATCTGTATTCCCGAATTGTTCTTCCCTGCAGAAGGACACAATGAGATGGTGGGATGAGCTCTACCTCTCAGTGCCTTCGCTGTGTGGCTTTGTGGTCACCCACCCACAAAATTCCAGCGTGTCCCCTTAAGAAATCACAGAGTTACAGAGTGGTTGGGTTGGAAAAGACCTTAAAAAACATCCCATTCCAACCTCCCTGCCATGGGCAGGCACACCTTCCACTATCCCACATTGCTCCAAGCCCTGTCCAACCTGGCTTTGAACACTTGCAGGGATCCAGGGGCAGCCACATCTTCTCTGGGCAACCTGTGCCAGGGCCTCCCCATCCTCACAAGATTCCCACCTTCCTTCCCAAAGATTTTGCTCTGCCTCAGTTTTCGTTGCAGGAGCTCATCAGGATTGGAAATGAGGTTTCCCTTCATGCACCCATCTCGTGCATCTCTCCAGACCTTGGAAGTGGAAGATGGGAACACAAATACAGATCCCATTATTTTCCAAGCATCCCTATTACCAGTTTGCCCTTCTCTCCACGTTATATTTGCAGCCTGTAGAAAACTACAGATGCCAAACTACAAATACAAACCAACACCCTCAGCTCTGTTCCCCCACCTCTGTTTCCCTGAGCCCACCAGTCCTAGAGAAAGAAGTCACACAGCCTATTCCTGGCTCTGTTCCCATGGCCTTGGACACACTGGAGGTGTCTATTCCAGTCCATTAAACAGTGCCAGGGCCTGTTTGCTGGGCCTGAGGCCAGCTGGCATTACCTGGCCATGTCCAGGCTATCACTGGTGTGTGAGCAACCCCCCATCCCTCCACCATCCCTGTTCCTTACTGGTGAACACCTTTTCTGCTGTCCCCACCTGGCACTTGGACTGACACCTGCACCAAGTTAGACCTTCAATAGGCTCCGTTCATCCCTGTTGACCCCAACCTCCCTAAAAGATGAAACTGTCACTATCCACATATCTGTTTTTCTCAGATAAAACTGGTGATCCATTTTTTAATTTGAGTTTTTAAATCCTTTCCCTTTGCTGTGCATTAGAACTGAGCAAAGCATTGTTTCTTTCCTCTCAAAGAGCGACAGGGGAGCCCTTTCCTCTGGGCTTAGGATAAATTGGAGGTGCCATTGGGGGTGGCACTGGAGTCCCCAGCTGAGGACATTGATGGGGATGGAAGGAAAAACTGGCCTTAAAAATCTGCCATGAAGATCAGCAAGCCCTGAAGCTGATTTGGGTTCTTTTATGCTTTCTTTTCCAAGGGAATGGTGAGCGAAGAAGAGCCCTAGATCATGGAATCGTGGAATTTTTTGGGTTGGAAGGGCCCTTAAGGATCATCTTGTTCCACCCCCTGCCATGCACAGGGATGCCTTCCACTGTCCCAGGTTGCTCTAAGTCCTGCCCAACCTGGCTTTGAACACTTCCAGGGATCCAGGGGCAGCCACAGCTTCTCTGGGCACCCTGTGCCAGCTGCAGAGGAACCACTTCCACATTCACCAGATTTTTCTCCTTCACGTGTCCCCAGTGATGCCCAGAGATGCTGCCTCAGCTGAGAAGGAGCAGCTGGGGGGGCACATTCCCTATGCTGTGTCCTTGGGAAGGGTCTCCTTGTCACTCAGCATGGATGCCATGGGCTGTTTACCCCATCAGGCCAACTCCAAAACAGGGCTGAATGACACATAAAGGGACAAAACTGAAGTCAAAACTTAATTATTGGTGGCAATTTGCAGATTCAGAAGCCACAGCGCAGTTTTTAGGCTGCACTAGCCCTGGCTAGGTCCAATCTATTATCTGAGACGTGACAGATTGTGCCTCTCCCCTCCTGCTTCACCCTCCAGCAGCTCAGTCCTAAGGATCCTGTGCCTTCCAAGTGTTCCTGTGGCACCACACAGAGCTGCTCACACAGCCATGGTCGTTTCCAAATTATTGGCAGTTCAGGGGGTGAGGATTGGAGCCCCTCTGCTCTGGAGCCAGGCTGGGAGAGCTGGGGGTGTTCACCTGGAGAAGAGAAGGATCCAGGGAGACCTCAGAGCCCCTTCCAGAGCCTAAAGGGGCTCCTGGAGAGCTGGAGAAGGACTTGGGACAAGGGATGGAGGGACACGACACAGGGAATGGGTTCAGCTGGCAGTGTTTGCATTTGACCACATCTTCTCCATGAACAATGACCTTTCTGGCAAGACCAGATTTTTCCTGGTCCTCTGCACCCAACTTTTTAGAAGACAACGAACCACACAGCACATTTCAGGGTGAGAACTGGTCTTTTTTATTGAAAGGACCAAAATCCATTTCCATCAAGAAAAAAAAAATAAAGAAAGCAGAAAACAAAGAAGAAACAAAGTTTCTTCCAAACAAGAAGAAACCACTGCAAACATCACTTTCCGTCCTCCTCTCTACTTCCTTTTCCTGTGTGTCAGGCAGCAGTGCATCCTCCCGCAGTCCTCAGTGTGCTCCTCCCTCTCTCCTTTGCCACAGGTCCTGGAGCAGTGCCCTCTGCAGCTCCTCCTGGGCTGGCTCTTGGCTGTGGAAAGAAGGAAACATCTACATCTACATTGACTTATTCCTCATGGTCACCAGCATGGTCCAGTGACCATGATGGGACCCAGTTCCCATGGAGACCCACAGGTGTTGGATGTCTAAATTTAGGATGGGGCGATTCTGGAGGTGAACTCCACTCCGAGAGTCTCGTGGGCCAAACCCACCATAATTCTGCATGCAAGACTCACCATCCACACCAACTTCCCTGGGAAACTGGTTTTTCATACAGTCCCAGAACGGTTTGGGTTGGAAGGGGCCTTAAAGATCATCCAGTTCCAACACCCTGCCATGGGCAGGGACACCTTCCACCATCCCAGGTTGCTCCAAGCCCCGTCCAGCCCGGCCTTGGACACTTCCTGGGACACTTTCACCTTAATTCCTTTATGGTTCACTCTTATCTCTCCTTTCTGCTCCACACAATTTCCCGCCTTACCTGGGGTGGCCATCAAGGCCATTAGGAAAACAGCAAAGACAACGTAGATGACCCTCATGGCTGGATATCCACCAGGATCGCAGCAGCTCTGGGATGCAGCCTTGCAGGGAGATCTTGCTAAGAAAAAGGCTGGAGACCCTGATATTTATAGACATTTCCTGACAGAGAGGACCACGTTAAGAGGAGCGTGACTTTGCTGGTGTCCAAGGACACATTGTTTGCTGCTTAATGGGACCTTATGTCACTCCAACCCAGTGGCCATCTGACAATGAGACGTCCACTCTGTGCCCATTTGGCTCTTTGAAGGCCTCTCACGTGCCCTGTGCAGGCATTCCTCCCGTGGGAGCTGAGCTGCTCTCGGTCTGGCTGCCAAAACTTTTAGCACAGGCAATTGGGACTGTCCCCCTGTTCAGGGGACTCGCTGCTGGCTTGTAGGAATGTTTGTGCTGATCAGTGTTAAGGCAATGAGTTTGAGAGCCCTTTTTCTCCCTTTCCAAAACAGAGGCCTGAGAGGACTGGTCCTACCCTGGCCAATCCCACCCTGGGCATTCCCAGCCGCCTTTCAAGATCCAGACCCTCTGCCAGAGTCCCAAATGCTGTGGCAATGGACATGCAAGTTGTTATCAAGCTGAAATGTCTTTCCTATCAAAAGAATACTCTGGCTGCCTGAAGGTAAATTTTATACATAAATTAATAGAACATAGCAAAATACCAAGGAGAGATGACCAGAGTGGCTCAGGCCTCTACTGCCCACCCAAAGTGTCCTTCACACAGGCTGGGAAGAGTCACAGAATCACAGAATGGTTTGGGTTGGAAGGGACCTTAAAGATCATCTATTTCCAAGCCCCTGCCATGGGCAGGGACAGGGGCAGGACAGGGCAGGGCCACTTTTCACTAGAGCAGGTTACTGGCAGAAGAAAAAGAAGTCCTGGCATTTACATTTGTATCAGATTGTGACTGATGTGTTCCTTCCCACATTTCCCTCTCCCTTGCGGAGAAACAGAGAAATTCCTTCAGCACCTCCAGTCCAAGAAGAGGCTGAACCCAAGCAGAGACACTGCAGGTTGTGTCCCTGGCAAGGAGTGAATGCTTGAGCCTGAACAATGTTGGCACTGCGCGATGCTGCTCCCTCTGGAATGGCCTGACAGCAGGCTGGGGCTGCCTGCCCTGCCGAGCAAAATCTGGAAGAGCTCCTGCTCCAAGTGTGTCCACATGAAGGGACTGGGAACAAGGGGTTCCCTTCCACATCCAGCTGGATATCGCAGCTCTGAGATGCTGAACAGATCCCAAGCCCTGTGGATTTGCAGTTGTTCTCTCTCTCTGCACTGAGTGTGACCATTGCATTAGAGAAGTAGAGGAGAAGGTAAAGCAGAGGATTAAACTGCCCCAAATTTTCCCAGTGCACCGCTCTAGCTGTCCTTTCTCTAGATGGGAAATGATCCCCCAGTCCCTATGGCTCTTCTGGTCCCTGACTCCACTACAAATTCCAATTTGCCTCAGGATGGACCTGCCACTGGATAAGGCTGAGCCCATCAGCCTTATGGGCTGGGATAACAGAGGTAAGAAAAGAGAGGGGAAAATGCAAAACAGCACCTGGAGAATATGTGAGAACAGCCCTGCTCCAAGGTCAGAAGGAGGAGCAGGAGCTGCTCCAGGCACCAGAGCTGAGACTCCCAGCCCAGGCTGCAGCCCATGGAGAGGCAGCAGTGTCCCTGCAGCCCATGGGGGTCCAGGGGGGAGCAGAGATCCACCTGGAGACCCCACACTGGAGCAGGGGGGTGCCTGAAGGAGGCTGTGACCCTGTGGGAAACCCGCACTGGAGCAGGGTCCTGGCAGGACCTGTGCCCTGTGGAGAGAGGAGCCCACGCTGGAGCAGGGTCCTGGCAGGACTTGTGACTCCATGAGGGACCCATGTGGAGCAGACTATTCCTGAGGGACTGACCCCATGGAAAAGACCCACACTGGAGCAGGGGAAGAGGGTAAGGAGTCCAACCCCTGAGGAAGAAGGGGGACAGCCCCCATTCCCCTGCTGAGGGGAGGAGGGAGAGAATTCAGGAGTGACACCCAGATTGGGAAGAAGTAAGGGGCACGGAGGGAGGAATTTTAAGATTTTTTTCCTTCCTCATTTCCCTCCCCTGACTTTGATTTTCAATAAATTACACTCATTTCCCCAAGTGGAGTCTGTTTTGCCCGTGGTGGCAGTTGCTGAGGGATCTCTCCCTGTCCAATCCATTGCATGGGATCTGTGAGGGCCTTGTTGCTTCTCTCTTTCCCACTTGCTGAAATTTTCATGGGAAGAGGGCTGTCTGATGCTTGGAGGAGACACTGCTGAGCCACACACATTTTTAAAGACATCTGCACATAACCTGTGACCTGAAAAAGCAGCAAGGAGCTGAAAGATGCTCTCCTGTCTCCAGAGGGCTGTGTTAATGGCCATGGCGAAGTCATGAGGAAAAATAGCACCTTATTCCCAAATCCCCACCCCATCAGACCACTGGAAGTTTTGCAGCTCATTGTCAGTGGATGTGCAGGCTTTTTTTGGTGCTGCTGAGCCTTTGGGCTGGGCTTGGGGAACCTGTTTTAATGCAGGGACCTTGGGGACACCAGTGACCACACCACACACACCAGAGTTACATCTCCTTTTTTTTTCTTTGTTTTATTT
>VZTH01016547.1:14078-26738 GCA_013397815.1 Aleadryas rufinucha | reverse complement strand
GAGGGCGGGCGGGAGCAGCGGGCCGGGCCCCGCTATTTGTACCGGAGCGGGGCCGAGCCCTCCCCAGTGCCCGCCGCTGCCCGCACCATGCCGGGGCTCCTCTCCTCACCGCCCGCCTTCCTCCTGCTCCTCGTCCTCGTCCTCGCCCGCGGCAGCGCCGCGGAGCCGGGCGCCGGGCAGGAGCTGGAGCCCGGCAGCCGCTCGGCCGCGGCGGCGGCGCGGGTGGCCCTGCAGTACCGCAACTTCAAGGCGGGATCCCTCGGCGAGCTCAGGGCGCTCGGGCACGTCCGCAAGGCTACGCTGAAGGTAAGCGGGGAGCCTGAAAGGGGTTTAAAGGGACGCTGGGGGAAGCGCGATTAACAGTAATTATTCTGTTGTTATTCAGGTCGGTAGAACTGAGCTTAGCGCGTTCCCACGCAGGGCACCGGGCGCCTTCCCGCGTCCCTCAGGAGCTGCTGCCCCATGCTCGGGGACACCCGGGTACCCTCAGGGACCGCTGTCCATCTATCCCTTCCTCAGGGACACCCAGGTACCCTCAGCGACCGCTGTCCCATCTCCCTTGTTCCTCAGGGACACCCGGGTCCCCTCAGGGACCGCTGTCCATCTATCCCTTCCTCAGGGACACCCAGGTACCCTCAGCGACCGCTGTCCCATCTCCCTTGTTCCTCAGGGACACCCGGGTCCCCTCAGGCGCCACTGTTCCATCTCCCTTTTTCCTCAGGGACAGCCGGCTCCCCTCAGGGACCGCTGTCCATCTATCCCTTCCTCAGGGACACCCAGGTACCCTCAGGGACCGCTGTCCCATCTCTCCCTTCCTCAGGGACAGCCGGCTCCCCTCGGGGACCGCTGTCCCATCTCCCTTTTTCCTCAGGGACACTCGGCTCCCCTCAGGGACCANTCCTCAGGGACACCCGGGGCCCCTCAGGGACCGCTGTCCCATCTCTCCCTTCCTCAGGGACAGCCGGCTCCCCTCGGGGACCGCTGTCCCATCTCCCTTTTTCCTCAGGGACACTCGGCTCCCCTCAGGGACCACTGTCCCATCTCCCTTTTTCCTCAGGGACACCCGGGTCCCCTCAGGGACCCCTCTCCCATCTCCCTTTTTCCTGAGGGGGCAGCCCCTCAGGAGCTGTCCCGCAGTCCCTCCCTCAGCCCACGAGAGCTTCATCTAAAGGCAGTGCAGTTCCCACCAGAAAATATACCTTAATCTTCCAAAAATCACATCAAATCGAGGTGACAGAACGGGACAGGAGTCCCAGAGAGGAGCAGCTACGGGGACAGAGCCTTCTCATCATGGGGAGCTTGCCTGGGATGCTCGAGGTGGTGCTCGGGGTACAGCCCTTCTCCTCCTCCAGGTTTGGGGGTTTTTTTAACAGCTTATTCAGCTTCTGAAAGTACAAGATCAGGCAAAAACTTCTGGGGAATGTTTGTGCAGGCTGCAGATCCTGGAAGGAATGCATCACCTTCCTGGAGAGCCGAGGGATGGGATTTAAATCCCGTGCTCCCGCTGCTGGGCAGCTCCCGGGGCTGGTTGTTCTGGATCCCCAGTGTGAGGTGCCACAGGCAGCACTGGATCCCACTGGATCCCACTGGATCCTTCCCAAGATCTGCAGATCTTACACTGCTTATCCTGTGCAACTCCTAAAACCAAGTAAGAGCATGTAGCGTTAAATCTCCCCTCTCAAAAAAGCTGTTCCAAACCAATCAGAAATATCTAGGATTAATTAATGCAGCCCTTATATTACAGAGATCATTAGGTGCTGAGCATGGAAGTGCTCGTGGGATGTCGAAGTTTTCCTATGAAATTGCTCTGACAGGGATTCACTGGGGGATTTTCTACTCTCCAAAAGCGCTCCTTCTGCATTTCCTGGGCACTTTGCATATGTCTACATGGAAACATTTCCCTATATAAACACCCGTGCCTGGCTGAAGGATAAGGGAATATTTGTGGGGTGGGAAAGGGATTTCTCCACCCTCTATCAGCCACCTGCCTCCCGATATAGGAAGGAAAACAATCAGCTCATTCTGAAGAAGTGAAATTGCTCCTTATTTCCTCACAGTGCTGTAGGAGCTCCCTGGAACCACTCTCTGCAGTTTATTTCCCTTTTTTGTTTTGCACATTCTGTGAAAACAAGAGGAGAAATGCACTCGAAGTGGGCACTTCCTTCTTTCCTGTCCTCCCCTGGAAAAAAATGAAAAGAATTTCCTGGAAGGAATGTGCTGTATTACGGGAAGGCAAGAGGCAGAAATGTTGGGATTTGGGTGGTTTTTTTTTTTGGTTTGTCTGGTTTTTCATTATTTTAATTAAATGGGCTAATTTCCTATTGGTTACTCTATTTCTGGATCTCGTAAAATCAGGATAATTCTTTCATGGAATTTAATAATGAGCGTTATAATTTAATAGGGACTTTATTAACCCACGAGCTGGTGAAACTGGTAATTGGAAACAGGACTGGGAACTCTCTTAGATTGGAAAGATCTTTCAAATTCAGGTAAAATGAGACTTCATTGGCAACAAAATGCCAACCATGGAACAATCCTTACCTTGCTGTTGGATGCAGTTGCTTTTTGTTGTCCCTTCTTTTTTCTCGAGTGAGGATTTGTAGGAAAAAGCAGCTCCTGGAGTTGTTGGCAGCAGCACTTTAAAATACACTTTTGATAAGACAAGTATTAATTTGTGCCAGCTGAAGATCCCAGAATTTCAAGGGAAGCTTTTGGGAGCAGTTTCCCATCCTGAGCTGTCCTGCAAATCCTAATTTAGGAGTAGGGAGGTGAAGGGGAAAGGGAAAATCCAGGTGACCTCGTGCAAATTTTGCTTCAATTGGACCAGAAAATCCAATTTTCCAGGTGGACATTTCTCTTCACAACCTCACCTGGACACAAACTGCTCTGGTCCCTAATATTAGAAGTCAATTAAAAATTTTTCTAATTATTTCCAACAGTCAGAGCCCCACATTTGGGTGGGAGAGGCAGAATCCATGGCAGGGGCAGCTCGGACTCCTCTTTCCATAGTTCCAGCTTCTCCATGCTCCGTGATCCAGGCAAAAACTGATCCCAGGGGAGAAATCCTGCTGGGAAACCCAGAGGGGAAGAGATGGATCCTCCCTTCCCGTGCCTGTGGGGAGTGAGGGAGGTGCAAAGCGATTGTAAACTGATTGTAAACTGGTCTCTTGTAAACTGATTGTCTCCTCGGGGACCTGCAATGAAGCTGCTCTGAAATTGCTGTTTTGGCCTTTTTTGGACTAAAAATCCGTCAGGAAAGCTGCAGTAATTTGGAGCCCAGAAGTAAAAGGATCCCGTGAGCCAGATATCGAGTGGAAAAATGAATTACTCACTTGTTTTCTTCTCTTTTTGGACTCTTTTATCTTTGGGGGTTGTGAGATATCCCAGAGCTCTGACCAGCTCACACACTCTGGGATTGGTTAACAGCATTTTGGGGTGAGAGTGGGAAAACCAGTGGAAATAAAAGTTTTCCTTTGGGACTACAAATTTTGTACATTTACAATTATTTCATGCTAATTGGAGCTTCCCCTTTCTCCCTGGTGAGCTCCTGAAGCCCCAGGTGTTCACAGCAGAGTAAATATTTGTTTTAGCTGTGTAGCATCATTTGAAAGCTTTCTAGGCAGCAGTAGTAAAGCGGTAGTACCTACTAGCAGTGCTATGGGGGAGTTGTTGTAAGTCAGGAGAGAATCTCTGCTTCAAACCCCACAGGAACACAGAATTCTGTGCCCTTTTTAAAGTCCTGCTGACTGTTTCAGCTTCTCTCACCTGCAGGACTGATGACATAAAGGAACAAGCCTGGGTAATTAAAAATCTCCAAATTAATCAGATTTATGGGTGTTACAAACCACAGCAATAACACCTCTTGGGTAGATTTACAACAGTTAAAAAATGTGGTTTAACACATCTTTAAATTTTTCCACTTTAAATTTTTCCACTTTAAATTTTTCCATTAAAACCACAATTTTTTTTTAAATTAAAAATTTACATTTTTACATTTTTAACACATTTTTCAACGTGTTCAAATTTAACCTTCGACTTAAATGTGGTTATTGCAAGAGGTGAGACCTTTCTTAATTTAATTTCATTTCAATTACTGCTTCCTTGGTGATCCTGCATTTCAGAAAGTCAGTTTTCACTATTCTGCCCATGTCCCATCGTCACTTTGAGGACAAGATTTTAAGGAATACACAAAAAGGGCAGAAGGGGAGGAGGAGGATGCAGAGAAGAAAGAAGTTATCAAAGTCTGAGCTCATCCTCTCTGTTTCCTCCACCTCCTTCGTGGTGAGATTTGGCTCCACACTGGACCTGCCTCATCCTAAAGCTCCAAAGGAGGGGATTTTATAAAAACAGAGTGATTAAAGCAATTTTTTACCTGCATTTTCCAGCTCTGTGCAGGTGCCACAGGCAGGTGCTGAGCTGAGGAGCTGCTGTGGGTATGAAACTTCATTAACTTTACACCATTAATAATTTCCTGGGCAAAATGTGCTGGGAAGAGGAAGGCTGGACTTGCTTCATCCTAAAGCTCCAGGAGGGGATTTTATAAAAACAGAGTGATTAAAGCAATTTTTTACCTGCATTTTCCAGCTCTGTGCAGGTGCCACAGGCAGGTGCTGAGCTGAGGAGCTGCTGTGGGTATGAAACTTCATTAACTTTACACCATTAATAATTTCCTGGGCAAAATGTGCTGGGAAGAGGAAGGCTCAGGCTTAGATAAATAACATCCAGAGGTTTGCTTTGAGTCCCGATCTCCAAAATGCTGCAAACAGCCAGAATTGTATTCAAACACCAAAGAAGACTAAAAATCAGTGCTGCTGCACTCAAACCCAGGGAATTTCAGAAGGGAAATCTCTTCCTCAGAGCTCCTTGCAGCACCTAAAGCTTTAATCCCACTGCTGGCTCCATGTTCTCTCTTGCAGAGCATCCCAGAGTCTGGCCACAAGTATTACCTGCAGTTCAGCACCGAGGACTACAGGACTGGGGTGAGTTCCTGCTGCTGCTCCTCAGCCTGGGCATGGAGGAGCTCCAGCAGCTCCAGAGCAGGGACATCTGTGTCCTACATGGGTTAGTGTAGAGACACAAAATCACTGCGTGATTCCGTGCAGGTGCTTTATTGGAGAGCTCTGGGAATCGGGGTATGGACCCAAATCCGATTCCCACGTGGATTTGAGATGGATATATTTTATACCCTTTCCTTACAGAACTGCTGTATAATCATATGTTAATTATTAATTACACATTGTTCTATTGTAATCACTTGAGTAGGAGTTTTAAGCCCCTTTCCCACAACATTTCTCATGTTCGTTGTTCCTTTCTCATGATTCTTGTTGCGATGAAACAATTATTACATTTCATTACTGAGCAATCATCACATTTAACTTTATCATCTACCACACAGGTGGGTACAGAGGTGCAGAATCACAAGATTTACCAAAGACAATGCCCATTCCCCTTCCCAAGGCCGACTTTAGCTACCACGATTTTTAGAAACATTTTAACCCTGTGCTATCACATGGATCTGCCATGATGGAAGGATCTTGCTGCTCCTCCCTGCTCTGAGTGACCATCAGGCCTCAATCCTGAAGGGATTTCGTGCTCAAATCACTTGAGGCAACCAAAGGCCTGAGTGGAATTTGTCCTCAAGTCCCTGTGGTCCCCATTCCCCCTCTGTGCTCCTCATTCCCCTGCTGTCCACACCCCAAAATGGGAAGCAGGAGCTGCTGACAGCTCCATGTCCTTTCCACTTACATCCCCCTCCATTCACTGTCCCAGCTGTCAGCAGCATTTTACTCTCCTCTTCCTTCACACACATTTTGTGGGATTCAAATGATTTTCAGAACTTACTAAAGCCTTAAATCATTTTTGTTTCAAGGCTGACACAATGAAAGTCCCTGTTATCAATTAATGTTGTCCCTTGAGCTCTCACAAACACACTTCCAAGATGACTTAGAGCATTGTCCTGAAAGCAGGACATGCATTAATTAAAACCTTCTGTTAAATCCCTTTAGCCTTGTGCTTTTAACCTCTTTCCTGGAAAAAAGAGAAAAATAAAATCCTTCTTGCTTTCCAAACCCCTGAACAGCTTCATACAAAGAGTGAGCTGCTGGTGAATAAAATCTTGATTAAAGATACGAGTTTTTAATCCTCCCTTTGCCAGGAAGATGCTGGGAGCTGCCTGGCTACGGTGCTGTATCCAAAGAAAAAGTCTCCTCCTGTTGTCAGCATCAAGTGCTCCCACACCAAAGACAAGAAGGAAATCCAGGAAGAGAACAACAGACTCTACCAAAGGATCAGGCACCAAAGCAAACCAATAACTGCAAACAACATTCCAGGTACATTCCTCCAAATAATCACCCGTGTTTCATTTTGTCCTCAACAAAAATGGAGGCACTTTATTGACAGCAGCACCCTGAGACCATCCTGCTGTCAGAACAACCCCAACTCCCCAGGGATTTTTGGGAGAACAAAGCCCCTCTGGATTTACCACTGGGACTCAGCACCATCCTTTGGGATGGTGCTGAGTCCCAGTGGTAAATCCAGAGGGGCTGATGGGTTTGGGTTTTTGAAAGCAAGTCCACACCATTTTTAAGTCAAGTCAATGCACTCTCCTCCAGGAATAACAAGTGCCCAAACCCACACAGCTCCTCAGCTGGAAATTCCCTGGGGATGAATAACACCATTTTTCCACGCTGGAAAAATCCCATCTCGTCTCCCAGCTAGTTAAGGACTCCCATTAGTGTGGATTTTTGGGTTTCTCACCTCATCACCCCTCTCTTGGCAACGCCACCTCTGCCACTTCACGCCTCACTGGCACCGCAGGTTTCATCCTTCTCCTCCCTGGGACACATCAGAGGGAAGAGCCCCATCCCAGGAATGCGCTGTGCCAGGCAGAACCGCTCTGAAATTCATCATTTTTCAGCTGAGCGGCCAGAATTAACATTATTTTCCCTTCCTCTTTGCCTTGCAGACAGCTACGGCAACATTGAGCCTGCCCTGGAGCCCGTGTGGGCTCTGGCCGTGGCAGGCAGCAGCTCCATCATGTGGGAAAAGTCAACGGAGACCTTGGGATACTTCCTGGCCCAAGTGAAGGCTGTGAAGCAGTGGGTGAGTGGGGCAGCAGGGACAGACAGCACCGCCCTGAGGGGGGGATTTCCCCCAAATCCCAAGGGATTCTCCTCACCAGCAGCTCCACCTCTGCACCCTCTGTGGAAATTGTCCTTACCTGGATGTGCAGGAGTGGTTTGTGAGCCCCACAGCCTCTGCCCCCGGGCACAAACACCTGCCTGGGGAGCAGCTCCACCACCTGCAGCACTTCCAGCAGCACTTCCAGCAGCTCCTCTGGCCCTCAGGCAGCTGGGATCCATGGGCAGGATCCAGGTTTTGCTCCTCAGCTACTCAGCATGAGATTTCTCTGAAGGAGAGGTGAACAGTCAGGTATAATTCTCAGAGTTAATTGAGGGTTAAGCTCAATTAATTAGCACTTTGCCAGCCTGGTTCCATTGCAGTCAGGCTGCAGAGCCACGCAGCTCTTGGTGCCTTCACACATTCCACGCAGGAAATGCTCCTAATTCCATCTTTCCACCATCAAAACCCATCCCACTCCAGCCAGCCACCACAGCCATGGGGCCCTGCTCACCTCCTTGCCAGAGCAAGCTCAAATCAATCACAGCAGCCATTCAATTTCAACGCTCAGTTCTTGATAATTCTTTTCTTTTTCACACCTGCCCAGATCAGGAAGGATGATTTTATTGAGTTTGACTACACTGTCCTACTGCACGAAATCCCAACCCAGGTAAGGGAGTGCCCGAGGACAACCCCTCCTGTGAGCAGGAGATGGGAGAGCAGCAAGATGATAAAATTTGTGTGTTTAAATCCCTCCCGCAGGAAATCATCTCCTGCCACATGCGCCTGACGTGGCTCCCCGGGCGCCCTCTGAAGGTGAAACACTTCTGTGCTCCCCAGAGCCACGGCCTGGCCGAGGCATCGGGGGCAGAATCGGGATCAGCTGCCGGGGCTTCAGCTGAAAAAGGAGCACATTTTTAAGGGAAATCCTCGGTTTTCTGGATGTGGATCCAAGGAGCAAATCCTTGCTGTTGACAGACCCGGAGTTGGGATCATCCTTCAGTGCCAGTCAGTGAAATGGGAATGGTTTCACTGAGCTGTTCTGTGCCAAAATTAATTCTTAGCACTTCTTCAACTGCAAGATTCCAGTTGTGCAGCTCTGCCTGAACCTCTGCTACTCCATATATACACAGATGAACACACACCAGTTGATTTGATGGCACTAATTAACTGTTTTACTCGAGAGTTTGTAAACAAAAGTTAATATATTTGGATAAAAATCGTGAGAAAAGCGTTAATCTGTCACTAAGAAATATTTGCCTGCTAATTTTTGGTCATTTTTTTTGGGGCTAGAATCATGCTGATTTTTAACTCACACCTCCAATAAACCAAATACCATCACTCAGGGGCGAGGCTGGGTTTTCTTTTTGCTGCTGTTGGAGCCCAAATTTCCACCTTCTCTGTTACCTCAACCCCAAACACAGCTGCAGAGCCAGGGAGGCTCCTTGGGGATGAATTCCCACATTTGGGAGCAGCTCCTCTGTTATTGCTGCCATGTCCTGTCCCATCCTAACCACCACAAAGTCCTGGCTTTGTCCTTTGCCACCGAATTCTCCAGCTGTGTTCCCAGCAGATCCACCACTGTCCCACCTCTGCTCTCCGGGATTGTGCCAAACTGCCCCAAACTCACCAATTTTCCCCCCATTAACGAGGTTTGTGCCAGGATAAATTAATTCCTTCTCAAAACCACACCTTCCAAAGGAAAACAGCTTCTGGAATGGCTGCTCTGTTTCATTTGGGGTGGTTTCACAATCCTTGAGCTGTCATTGGGAGCAACAATTCAAGGATTTCACCCAACAGCTTTCCCTGGGTGTTTTTAGGCTTCCCAAATTCCAGCATTTTACACAAAAAAGTGATTTCCTGACTGAAGCTTTTTCCCTCAGCACACAACAGGCACTCAATAAACTCAGGGAAGCAGCATTCCACACCTTCCTGGTGTTTTCCTTCCTGCTGGGAGAACGTTTCTCATCATCAAAAGTGTGGAATCAGAGCTTGGAATTCCAACATTCCTTAAAGAAGCCGGTGATTACAATAGTTTTGGGAATGAAACCAAGGAAATAGGATGGATTTGGGACTTTGGGGCTCTGGTTTTGTCTCCTTACCTTGTTTTTGCCACAGCTCTGCAGAGCTGGAACTGAGGATCGGGCACTTCCCAGGCACCAGGGCACTGGAATTGGCTGCTCACAAACTCAGAGCAGTTAAAAAACTCCACAGGAACTTCTGGATGTGTTTGAGTTCTAAGGCAAAGTCTCCCCCCAGGTGCTTTTAGGCCAAGATTTCAGCCTAAAAACCTCAAATCCCAGAGCAAAATTCTTGGGGTTTGTTTCTTTTCCAGGTCTGTGGGGAAGCAGCACATCTGGCAGAACTCATTAGCCAGGAATTCACATCCCAACTGGTCTAAACATAACATCAACCCCACAAACAGAAATATAAACCCCATAGCTACAAACAAACTCCACAAATACAAATATAAACCCCATAGCTACAAACAAACTCCACAAATACAAATATAAACCCCATAGCTACAAACAAACTCCACAAATACAAATATAAACCCCATAGCTACAAATAAAATCCTATCCACCTCGTTTCTCTCCTGTGTTCACGCTGCTTTTACCACACACCTCCAAATTTTGGGACAAGTGCTACAATTGCTTGTTTTAAAAACCCACAAACTGTCTGAGAGCCTGCAGGGCTTTCCTGGAAATGAATTCCAGCTGAGCATTCCCAAAAACAAAGCCACGGATGTAGGGGAATCGTGGATTTTTTTCCCAAGGCAGCACCACACGGATGCCCCACACCTCCCTCGGGATCCAGCAGCAGCTCCAGGCCCTGCCAAAGCCTTTCCCAAGGTTTACAGAAATCATTTTCCCAATTTTTCCACGAGGAGAAGCAGCCTGGCTGCTCCAGTTGTTTCTGTCTGGGAACCATCAGCCCCCGGTGCCGTGCCAGGAACGTCGCTGGGTTTGAACTGGAAATTCTCTCCCTGTTTACTGGAATCTGCAAAAACACTCCTCAGCTCAAGTAGGGCAGGAAGGAGGCAGGAAAATCCAACGTGGACATTCTGGGAATAATTAAAAAGACAGGATGATGGGAATGTCTTCTCACCTAACCCCCCTTGTTTTGGCCCTGCTGTGAGTCAGCGAAGTCGAGTGATTCCCGAGCTGAGCATCAGCTGCAAGGCAGCCTCTGGATTGTGGGATTGTGGGATTCTGGGAAAAGGGATCTTTGGTTTGGATTTCTAACCAAGAGCCAAAAGCCAAGCCCATGCCACGAATCCACACCCCAAGCCCATGAAATCCACATCTCCAAGCCCACACAATAATTCCATGCTGTTCCCAGCTTTGGGAAGAGTCAGCTCCTTCCGACATCCTTGGCAACTCTGCTCCATCCTTCCACCAGTGAAAGTGGATTTGGTGCTCTGCCCAGTGGGTTGAGACTTTGGAGGATCCTGTGCCATTTCCAAAGGATTTGGAGGGGAAAATTCCATCAGATCCCTGGAGAGAAGCTGGAACACCACATGCCACATCCCACTCCCCGTGCCTATCCAGCAGCTCTCACCTGGCTTTAACATTCCCAAACCAGGAATTACCCTAATTACAAAATAACGAGGTGTCAAGTAAAAAATAGAATTATTTTAATAGATCTTCATTAAAATCAATCTCAAGCAAATCATCAGCCACGTTTTAACCTCTATTTGTTACAACAGCATTTACACGTGAGCAATCCCCTGGTGCTTCCAACAACACCCCAGAGGAAAGGCTTTGTGATAAAATTCCAAGTCCAAATCCCACCTTACCCAGCCAGCCTGGGCTGCTTCCACGGCTTGGAAAAACGAGCTGTTGGAGAAAACCAGGAAAAACTGTTCAGTGGCCTCCAGAGGGATCCCATCAGCTCTTGGCTTTGCCCTTTTTGGCAGGAAGCCTCCCCGTTGCTTCCAGGTATTTGTTGATTATTTCCTCCTGAGTGCTGGCTGAACACGGGTGGTACTTGGAGTATTCCATGGTATATTCCCCTTTTCCCTGCAGAGTTGGGAAGAGAAAGTGAGGATTCCTTATGTGCAATCCTGCTGAGCACACACCCCTCATCTGTGAAATAACACCCAGGGATCCTTTAGAATCCCACCCAAACAGAGCTCCTCAGGCACAGAAGAATTTTCCCAGGAATTCCAAAGCTCTGGTTTGATCTGATCTCATTCCCTGCTGCAGGTGCCATGGATGGGATGATCCAATCAACCCNCAGGTACAGAAGAATTTGCTCAGGAATTCCACAGCTCTGGTTTGATCTGATCTCATTCCCTGCTGCAGGTGCCATGGATGGGATGATCAAATTAACCCAAATTTACAGGGTTTGATCTGATCTGATCTCATTCCCTGCTGCAGGTGCCAGGATGGGATGATCCAATTAACCCAAACTTACAGAATTAAACACATTTCAGCAAAAAGGAGCAGGAGGACTCACCTCTGTGCAGGACCTCAGCTCGGAGGCATAGCCAAACATATCGTTCAGTGGCACCTAAAATCCAAACACATCTGCTTGTAATAAGGTGTTTTTCCATCAGTTTTGGGCTATCAGCTAATTAATCCCAATTATGACATCAAGAGTCAGTGCTGTCTGTAAATAGCCCTGATTTAACGATCTGCTGTTGTAAAGTACCTATTATTTTAATTAATTTATATTTGTAATGTGTTTTTAGCAGGAAACTGCAAAAATCTGAGAGTTTGAGTTCACCAGGAACTGGAATATCCCAAATTCAGTGATGAGTTACCCAGTAAGGTTTGGGCTATCTCCAGACATCCCTCCAAGGATAATTTGGGAAGCAGAAGTGCCACAGGGTGCGGCTGCCCTGAGCCCACCACCCAGCAGGAAAACACCCAGCGACCCTTTCCAATCATTTTCAGAAGGGACACCAAAGAAGGAACACTGAAATCGAGTCAACCTACAGCTGTATCCATCAAAACTGAGGAAAACAACGGGATCAAACACCAGGACAGGAAAGGAGAGGAGGAACGAGCACCACAGACCTCGGCATAGAGAGTGAAGTACCCCTCGGAGCCGTCCTGGCCCGTGATGACGCCGTGCCGGCGGTTGATCCCAGCTATCACCGCGCCCTGGAATTCCGTGGGAGCCATCACCTCCACGGCCATGATGGGCTCCAGGATGCGCACGGCGGCGGGTGTTTTTGCTGGGGGAAAGAACGGGATAAGGAATCCGATGCCAAAAGTCAGCCTGGTGTAAGGAAAGCTGCTCCCCTGCACAGCAGTCAACGGTTCATGGGTAATTGTTGGGGTAGATGAAATAGGAAAGCCTTATAAATATGACTACCTGGCAAAAGATGCTGAGAATGTGGAAACTACAGGCGAGATTGAAATGGAAACAAGCTTTGAGTTACCAAACCCCAGTTATTGAACAACTGGAGAACAATGGCATGGCCAGCTGAAGGTAATCCCCCCTTTGATTAAAGAATGCCCTCGGCTTGCAGACAGGTCCAGGGGTCAGAGCAGACCCTGCCAACTTGGCAGAGGGTCCAAAAGTAGATTT
>VZTH01016547.1:0-10986 GCA_013397815.1 Aleadryas rufinucha | reverse complement strand
CCCAAAACAAGGGCACAGCAAACCCCAGCTGCTCCCTTCTTTATAGCCAAAAAAGAATAACACAGGCCATGATCCAGTTCATAATAACCTGCAAAATGAAGTTAATAGAAGGAAGCACTCAAGGCTTTTAGGTGAGTGTTTAACCAAGCAGCAAATTCTTAGACAGAATCCCACAGGAGCCCAAAATTGGCAGTTCAGGGGTGGTCAAGGTTAGAAATGAGGGTGGGGAGGCCCTGGCAGTGTCCAAGGCCAGGCTGGACAGGGCTTGGAGCAGCCTGGGACAGTGGAAGGTGTCCCTGCCCATGGCAAGGGATGGCTCTGGAGGGGGTTTAAGGTCCCTCCCAACCCAAACCATCCTGGGATTCTCAGATTTTGTCCAGGATGCAGCAACAGTTGCCAAAATAAATTATTGTGTTCCCTTTTTTAGGACATCGATGATGTTGGGCACAAGTACTACCTGGAACTGGAGCTGGAAGATGTCCTGGACAAAGTGAGTCAGGCTGGTTTAATTACACACTGTGGACACAGCAATTAATGACACTTGGAACTGTGCTCCTGATTTTTCTATACTGCCAATCAGGCCAAAAAAAGGCTGAATTTTAACCCAAAAGGAACCCACTGACCATGTGGTACCTTCCACTGCACCAGCAGACAATGCTGCAGGGATGACAGGGACATTTCAGTGTCACCTGTGAACAGCACAAGGGACATTCTGCACCCCAACCACTGCAGGAAGCAAATCCCACCCTTAAACGTTCACAGAAATGCCAGGAATTTAACCTTGTCTTAAATAATCACAAATCTCTCCGGGCCAGACTCAGAGAAAACAGCAACTCCCTAAAAATGGCATTTTTAGAAGTGGAGATTACCCTGGTTATTCATGTATTTCATCAAATAATAATGCACACAATTAACTCTGCAACAGGGCAGGACTGTGAACTGCACTGCTGAGGTTCTGTACCCCCTGGGCAGCGAAAGCACTGCTCCAGATGTGCAGGTGACACTGCAAGGAGAACTCGGGAGCACAGAGCAAGCAGATGTGGAGTTCTACAACCAAATCAGGAGCCTGGAAAAGGAACTCGTGGCTGAGAACATCCCAGGTACAACCCAGGGCTGGGAGGGGCTCAGGCCTTCACCCTGCTCTGAGCAGCTCCTTCCCCGTCTCTTTTTGGGGTCTGCCAATCTGCATTTATCCCTAATTCTGAATGGGATTGCTCTGGGAAAGCTCCTGGCACTGTCACCTCTTCCTGCTCACTCTGGGGGTGTCCCTGGCACAGCACATCCAACACCCCAAATGTGCAGCGAGGGTCTGCCCTCAGCTCAGAGCAACCCCGGCCTTTGGGACCTGCTGGAATTCGTGTGGAGAGAAAAAGGGGGAGGAGAACACCTTGAAAGTGTCCAAGGCCAGGCTGGATGGGGTTTGGAGCAGCCTGGGACAGTGGAAGGTGTCCCTGCTATGGCAGGGGTGGAACTGGATGGGATTTAAGGTCCCTTCCAACCCAAACCATTCCAGGATCGTGTGAAGTGGGAGGAAAACTCTCTGACGGAGCAGCTCTGCTGTGGAAGGTCCTGTGGCAGGAGGGGCTGCAGCAGCAAGCCCTGGGCGAGGTGATAATGTCCTGTTAACGGCTCTCTCTAACACCCGGCGTTTATTTTGGTCCCAGACAGCCACGGGAACGTTCCCCCAGAGCTGGAGCCCATCCATCTGCTGGCCTGGGCGGCCTCTGGCTACGTGATCTGGCAGAATTCCACCGAAAACACCAAGTTCCACCTGGCCCAAGTGAAACACGTGAAGCAAGTGGTGAGTTGGCAGCAGGAACACAATGCCACACTGCTTTGGGTTGGGAGGGACCTTAAAGCTCATCCCATTCCACCCCTACAAAGGCAGGGACACCTTCCATAGCCTCCAAGGCTGCTCCAAGCCCATCCAACCTGGCCTTGGCTCTCCATGGGAAGTATTTAAAACCTAAGCAGTTGCGGCAAGGACAAAAAAATAACAGAATTCCACAGATCCTCCCAGTTTTCCTGTGTTCTATTGGAGAAAATCGATTCTGAGTTAAGAAAAACCCTAAAGTGATCATCAGCTTTAAATTCAAGGCCATTTTCCAGGGGAGCCAGGAAAAAGCAGCAGGGTTTAGTACTTAGAAAACCCAAAGCCCCAAATATTTTGCCCCTCTGAACAGACAGTGAATTCCCGGGAAGTTCTGGGTGTGAAGGAAAGAACAGGAATTCCTTGTGGGAGCAGGATTTGTGAGCGTTTTGCTCCCTCTGATGGCATCTTCGAGAATTCACAGCTGCTGCAGGGCTGTGCACCAGCAAGAGCTGAAAGGTTTTCAACCCCCCTGAAACAAATTTAAGGATAAAGGAGACAAATACCTATTAACTAACCCAGCTGCCATCTCTCCCGGGTAATTTTGGCCCCTTTTTCCCTGAAAAACACAGGAAAAGAGTCTATTCCAAAGGCCAGGGTTTATTTTGTCACCCACTGTAAGGAGTGTCCTTATCCTGTTCACAGTTTTATTTGGGATTATTTGGGTGCAGAATGAGGTGTTCCCATCCCAAAGAATTCCTGATAGATCTGGTCTCTTTCAGGCAGGAATTAGCAGTTTGAAGCTTTTCATTCAGTGTCTCCAATGCAGTTTTGGAGTCCACAGAAATTCAAAGCAGGAGCTTTTCATTTTGTCACAGTGACTGAGCTCCACCTGCTTCATTTGTTATCAGGAGCTGCCAGTTCTATCTGAGATCCATCAGGGAATTTTTGTGATAACCACAGAGAACTGAATCACTTTTTCTGAGGTGAATCCCCAAATTCATCCCTTTTTATCCTGTCTTTCCAGAAAAGAAGTGATGAAGACCTTCAGTTCGACTACGTGCTCCTACTCCATGAAATGGTGTCCCAGGTAAATCATTTTATCCCTAAAAAGCCTATTTTGGGTGTTTTCAGACTCCAGCTGTGTGAGCTCGAGCTCAGACACTGCTCTGATCCCTAAAAAGCCTTTTTTGGGTGTTTTCAGACTGCAGCTGTGTGAGCTCCAGCTCAGACACTGCTCTGATCCTGCAGGGTGAGCTCAGGGTCCCCCCATCCCTGCCCGTCTCAGCATTCCAGGAGCAGCAGCAGCAATTCCCAGCTGTTCCTGGGCTTTCTTGGGAATGGCTGAGGTTCAAAACTGGTCCCTCACAGCCCTCCCTTGGGAGATCCCAGTGCCACAGTGGGCAGGGATAAAGGGAAGAGGCAGCTGGAGCATGCTGGATGCTCAGCTCAATCCCAGCTGGGATGTGGATGCCTCCATGCCCCAGTACAGAGACACCATCAATCCCAGTAACCCCCAGCAGAAACTGGCTCCCAGAACAGCATTTACACCCTGTGACACTCTCCATCCAAATTCTGGGATCTGAACAAGGATTTTTGTAAGAAAACCACGGAAAATTGGGAAGAGAAGCTCTTGATTGTAACAATAATCCAGGGCTCTCCCTCCCAGTTTCAGCTCCGCTTCTCCTGCGCTCCTCCTGCGCTCCCATTCCCTCGGGGCACCCACAGTGCTTGAACCCCTAAATTTTCCACGCAGGGAATTCCCTGACCGGTCAGGGAAAGGGAAGCAGGGCCTGCTCACCGTGCTGTGTGTGCCCACAGGAGGTGATGCCCTGGGAAGTGGCCGTGCTGTGGCACCCCCGGCGCGGGATCCGCGTTCTCCCGGGCTCGGGGAGCGCCTGAGCGCCCCTGGGAGCAGCTCCCACGGCTGCAGGGGGGCTCAGAAGCTGCTGGGAGTGGGACTCCACCACGGTGCAAGGACACGAAATTAAACCCTCCCGGGTGTTTTTGAGCTGAGGATTCCCACCCCCAGCCATTCCCAGCAGGAATACTCACGGCACGGGGGCACAGATGTTCTCCCTGAAGGCGACTTTGGGCTTGCCCATGGTGCAAGGACAACCGTATTCCCTCTCCATTCTCTGCAGGAAAAAACCCCACAGTGATTAGGGTTGTTCCATTGGGAATCGTTTATTAACTTCATCAGGATTAATCACTTTTTTGGGTTGGGGGTTGGATCGATTTTTGGGGCTTTTTGTTGGTTTTTTTAAATGAAAAATTATTTACTGCCAACTTCTTTAAGACTTGCAGCTTCAGATGCAGGGAAAGGAAAACAGCATTAATTTTTCTATTAAAATTCAAGTTTTTCAAGGCAAAAATCACTTTTCCTTCATTCTGGCAATATTTAAGATGCATCTTTTGTGTCAGATTAAAATACAGACATCAGCTGGAATGAAAGAAATCCCTGGAACTAATCCCTTCTTCCTGCACCAGCTTTTATTAGGGAATGATACATTCAAAACCACAGAAAGAGAGGGTTTTTCTGTAGAAATTAATTACAATTAAGTATTATTATTAATTATAAGTAAGGCTGTTGGAGCAAAGTGTGGTGTTTAATACATTTTTTAATGGATTTGATCCAAAACCTACAAATATTCCAAGCAAAATTTCCTTTTAGAAGCCTTCAAAATGGAAGCACTGGAGAGAAAGAACCTTCAAAAGCTGATTTAAAAGTGAAACTCTTCCCTAAGCAGCTGGAAGGAAGAGGGAGGAGGAAGAGGAGATTGGAAAAGCAGAGCCCATGGGATCTGCTTCCCAAATTACCTGGGCATAGATTTCCAGGTGCAGCTCCCCCATCCCAGAGACAATGGTCTCCTTGCTCTCCTCATCAAAGTGGATCCTGAAGGTGGGATCTTCCCTGGTGAAGCGGCCCAGGCCTTTGGAAAATTTATCCAGGTCATTCTGAAACAAATTACAAGACAGGATTAACTCAACATCCATGAGTCATTCCCAGAAAAAAGCCTCAAGTTTTCCTATCCCCTGCTGAGCACTTCTGCTCTTTGGGGTTATTTTATGGAAGATTTATTACTCTTTATTAAAGTGTTAATTATTTATTTCACGTTCCTATTTCTGGCTGAGCGACAGCATCCAGCCCAACCCTGAGTTATCCAAGGGATAAAATCTTGGATATTTGGGATGAAACACTTTCAAACAGTGCTTATTAGGTCACAAAGCAGCCAAGGGAAGGAACAGAGGGAGAAGAGGGTGATCCAAAGGCTCCTACCTTGTTGGAAGGCTTCATAGCCACGGAAATGACGGGATCAGGGACGTGGATGGATTCCTGCAGTGCCCAAGGGAAAGGGGATGGTTACAAACAACAGCAAATCCCTGCTGGCTCCCAGTGCCCCAGGGACTGCTGTCCCTCATGTCCCACTGTTTCCAAACCTGGGATTTTTCCCTGAAAACATTTCAGTTAAGCCAGGGACAGGGGCTCACCATGGAGATGGCAGTGCTGGTTCTGTCCGTGAACGTGTCCCCGCTGGCACAGTCGATCCCAAACAGGGCACAGATGTCCCCAGCATAAACTTCATTTACATCCTGGGGGAAGGAAAATCCCTCTTCAGACAACACTGGGATAAGAGAAGTGCCTGCCCCATTCCTGGAAATGCCCAAGGCCAGGCTGGATGGAGCTTGGAGCACCCTGGTCTATGGAAGGCGTCCCTGCCCATGGCACTGCATGATCCTTAGGGTCATCCCTTCCACCCCAAACCATTCCAGGATGGATTCTGTCTTTCCCCCACATCCAAACTACACCTGGATTACAGAATACCCATAAACACCGGGTTTTAAAGCTTGACACTGAGAGCTCCTTTCAAAATTCCAGCTTGGATACAATGCCCTGCAAATCTCCCTCTTTATTCAAAGGACAAAAGGGAGGGCTCAGCTTGGATGAGTTTAGGATCAAACAAGAAGCAAAGCTGTAAGAAGCAAACACCCTCCTGTGCTTCAGGCAGTGCTGCCCCACCCAGGATTGTCCCGTGGCTGGCAGCCAATCCCTGGGGATCCACTCACCTCCATGGTGTCCGAGTGCATCCGGACGAGCCTCTGCACCCTCACCTTCTTCCCCGTGCGGGTGTTGTAGATGTAATCCGACTTCCTGAGCATCCCCTGGTACACCCTCATGTAGGTGAGCTGCCCAAACCTGCCAGCCTGCAAGCACAGCCCACCCAAATCAGCTCTCCTGAATCTGGGAGTCAATCCCAGCTCCAAGCACCAGCTGCACTGATTCAATGTGGTTTGAGTTTCCGCGCCACGAATGGAAATGGAAGGTTTTGAACAGCTTGCACCTGGCTCTGCAGTGGGATTGGAAGCAATTTTATCAGTCCCAAGCCTTCCCAAGAGACAAACACATTACCATGGGATTTGACCAGCCATTTTCCATATTCCATATGAATCCTGAGGTGCTGCTAAGTAGCAAACAATTTATTTGCTTAAATCTCTGCACTTCTCCCTCTCTGACTCTCTCATGTCCCATTGTTTCCAAACCCGGGATTTTTCCCTGAAAATATTGCAGTTAAGCCAACAACCCCCCAAATGTTCAAGTTTTAACTAAAAAAAGCAGGAAATATTTGAGGTCCAGAACCCATCCTGAAGTTCCAAATCGGCAGCGTTCGTGGATTTTGTGGTTGAAGTCATTTTTAAAAAAAGAAGTTAAATTTCAACAACTGAAGTTAAATGTAAACTGATTTTCAACAGGAACTGGTTGTGAAGCCTGCTCTAGGTAAGTGTTGGCAGCAGCAGCTGGACTCTCCCCATGGCTTGTGGGAAGGAGCAGAGTGAGACTCACCTCCAGTTTGAAGGCAAGGCCGATGAAAGGCTGGGAATCGTCACGAGCGGAGTTCAACAGGAACTTGGTTTGGTCCTCAGAATCCCTTAAAAACAGGGATGAGAGGGAGCTGAGGTTAGGAACCAACATGGGAGTCTCCCCTAAACATTGTCTGGCTCTGCTGTTGGGCTTCACACATCTTGGTGGGCTCTGCTGCCAGGGAACAGGGACAGGAGGAGAGGGAACAGCCTCAGGCTGGGCCAGGGGAGGCTCAGGTTGGAATCAGGAGGAATTTCTCCATGGAAAGGGTTGTTAAACACTGGAAGGGGCTCCCAGGGAGGTTTGGAGTCCCCATCCCTGGAGGTGTCCAAGGAATTCCTGGATGTGGCACTCAGAGCTCTGGGCTGGGGACAAGGTGGGGATGGGGCACAGCTTGGATTTGATCCCGGAGCTCTTTTCCAGCCTCAGGGATTCTGGGATTCAGGGCCGTAAGAATAAAACCCCATTTACACACTTGGGATGTGCTCCCTCCTCCAGGCAGGCCTGGCTTTGAGGGCTGCCATCAATCCTAAAGAATGATCTCACAACCATGCTCCAAATGTAACACTGAATGTGTTGAAATCCCAGGAGACAAAGTAACCCTCAAACGAGAGAGGAGCTCTGGGACTTCGTGCCAGATCCTGGTGGCACTGTTTGATACAAATGGGAAGTGATTGTGGATCCTGTTAGGAATGTTTCCTGCTTTGCAGCTATTCCATAGAATCCCAGGCTGGTTTGGGTGGGAAGGGTCCTTAAAGCCCATCCAGTGCCAGGGGCAGGGACATTCCACAGCCATCCTGCTGCTGGGTGCACTCACCCCTGGTTGAGGAGGGCGAAGTTCTCCACCTCAGAGGGATTGGGAAGGTATTCCAGGACAGCATCCAGCAGGGGCTGCACCCCTTTGTTCTTCAGAGCACTTCCCACGAGGACGGGGGTGAAGGATTTCTGCAGCGTTGCCCTTCGGATTGCCAGCTGGAAAACAGCCCTGTGAGGATGGAGCACAGCCCACGTTCCCTGCCTCTCCCCTCCTGGAGCAAAGAGCTGCTCCCACAGCCCCCAAAACAAGGGCTTCCCACAAAACCTGCTCTCCAGAATGCATCCCAGTGCCAAACAAAACCAGACTGGGAATGGGCCCTCCCTGGGGGGAACCGGAGCTCAGCTGGGGTGACACAACTCCAGCCAACAGAATTCCTGATGGATTTACTGAGGAACGAGGGACACAAACAGCTGAGGGAACAGCCAGCACAAGGCAGGTACCTTTAACTGGGCAGCTGTGGGAATTTTCTCCTCCAGGAACAGCTCCCCCAGGAGCTCGTCGGCGTTGGCCACGCACTCGATGAGCTCCCGGCGCCTCTCGGCAGCCTCGGGCCGCAGCTCGGCTGGGATCTCCTCCCAGCGCAGCGTCTGCCTGCACACACAGGGAACGCCGTGATTCCCGGGAATGCCACTGGGAGCAGCCTTCCCACCACTGGGGAGTGACCACCCTGGCCGAGAGCAATCCACCCTTCCCGTGGCTCCTGGTGATGCCTTTTCTTGGTCTTCAAATCAAGAGCCAAACACGGTTAGAGGGGAAAAAAAGGATTTTACCTTGGTATTTATTTTAAGGATCCTTGGTGCACCCTGTGCAGGTGGAGCACGCTGGAATGCACATCCAAATGCACACCCAAATGCACACCCCCCAAAATACCTTGGGTATAAAATTATAGGCTTTACCAATTAACAAATCTATCAAAGATTCCCCAATGAGAGGCTGAGTGAACCCCCCTCCCCGAGGAACTTTCCCCCCCTGGCCAGGCCCAGCTCAGGTTACAAAATGTGTTCCAGAGAAGCCCTCGGTGTCTGAGGCTTCTGAGATGTTTGGTCTCCTGGCTGAAGGGAATATTGGCTCTGTGCTGGGTATCAAAGCTGAAGAATGAGAAGTGTGGGGGCTAAAAGGCCCTTAAGGACACATAAAAGTTATACAAAAAAGTGTATAGAGGGGGTATGGATAAAAAGCAAAAGAAGCATCGTGGCATCACTGGGAACAAATTCCCTGGGAACAAATCCCATCACTGTGTTATCTCCAATGTGGGAGAGTCCTTCCTGCTCCTGGCAGGAGCTTGCAGGGATCAGGAGGAGCTCCCAACAGCCTCACCCACACCTTATCTCCATCCCAGGGAGCCACACACGCTGCCAGATCCCATCATGGAGCTGTCTCCTGCTTTTCCAGGTGGGAAGCGTGGCCACCACCCCTTCACAGCAACCAGCTCCTGCTGCAGCCACCCTCACCCAGAGCTCCCTGCAGGCCCTGGGAGAGCTGCAGGGGGACCCTCAGCCCCAGCACAAACCCATTCCCAAATTTCCAGAGAGCTGGGCTTCATCTCTGAAGAGAAACTGCAGAAATTCCCCCTGCAAAGAGCAGCTCCAGCTAAAAAAGAAGCGATTCCCAGGACTTACCCAAGTGCCCCATCGAAGTAGATGGCTTTTTCTTCGATGAGATCTATAATTCCTTTAAAATTTCCCTCCAGCCCAATTGGAATCTGAACAAAAGCTGCATTGTGCTTCAACTTGGACCTGAAAAAGGGGGGAAATAGGAATTGAAGAAAAAAGTAATTTCTATGTGTGTGCTCCAGGTGGGCTTTGAGCACCATCCCCATCCCACAAAATCCCAGTGTTTTGTCCTTAGGACAGTGCCCAAATCTGCCAAGATGGATAAAAACCACCCAGCTGTGGTTTAGGGCTGCAGCCTTTTGTATCCCAACAGGCCCAGGGAGC
The DNA here is from genome assembly GCA_013397815.1 of Aleadryas rufinucha. NCBI lineage: Eukaryota > Metazoa > Chordata > Aves > Passeriformes > Aleadryas > Aleadryas rufinucha. The sequence continues at coordinate 1,561 of VZTH01016547.1, read as the reverse complement.
AACTCCCACGGGAAAGGCAGCAGGGGAAAGCAGTTTGGGACTGATTGCTTCATTAAGGGAGTTGCTTCTCCCTTAATGAACACTCATGAGTTTATCTCATGGATCAAATTAGGCAGGGAAAGGTAGGGAACAAGCAGGACCTCCAGAAATCCAAACCACCTCCTTGTCACCTCCCTGCTGGAATTTCAGCAGCACCAGGATCTAGGGAAAACCAGGAGGCTGCTTTCAAAGTGGGTCCTGATACAGTTCCATCAAAAAAACAAACATCAAACCCCAGCCCTTGGTCAGTGCAAGTCTTGGCTGACACCAGTATTTGGGGTTTTTGAGACAATGGGGGTTTGAGACAATGGGGGTTTGTTGTGGGGCAGATCAGGATTTAACCTCGAGTCAGGAATTCTCCAAACTGCAGCTCCCAAGAGAAGCCTTCCCAGTGTTGTTCCTAATGACCTGCCACGTGAATGGAATTTCAGGAATCATTGTAAACGCCCCAAACCTGAGCTGCTGCACGGCTCTGGCCGGGTTGGAGCCCATCCTGTCCAGTTTGTTGATGAAGGTGAGGAAGGGGACGTTGTAACGCTTCATCTGCCTGTTGACAGTGATGGTCTGGCACTGGACACCTCCCACAGCACACAGAACCAGGATGGCTCCATCCAGCACCCTCAGAGACCTCTCCACCTCGATGGTGAAGTCCACGTGTCCTGGGTGACATAAAGAGAAATGATGAATGCACTGGAAAGGAGCAACAGCCAAGGGAATCATCCTGAGTCACATCAGCTCAAGGATGGAGCACGGGGTCATGGAATGGTTTGGGTGGGAAGGGACCTTAAATCCCATCCAGTGCCACCCCTGCCATGGCAGGGACACCTTCCACTGTCCCAGGCTGCTCCAAGCCCCATCCAGCCTGGCCTTGGACACTGCCAGGGATCGAGGGGCAGCCACAGCTTCTCTGGGAATTCCATCCCAGCCCCTCCTCCCCCTCCCAGGGAGGAATTCCTTCCCAATATCCCATCCATCCCCCTGTCAGTTTGAACCCATCACTCCATGTCCTGTCACAAGGGACACAAAGATGCACCACACTCCCTGAACCCCTGAGGAACAGCACTCCCCAGGTGTTCCCAGTGCCCTCACCTGGCGTGTCGATGATGTTGATGTTGGTGCCCTTCCACATGGTGTAAGTGGCTGCAGACTGGATGGTGATGCCCCGCTGCCGCTCCAGCTCCATGGAATCCATGACAGCTCCAACTCCATCCTTACCTTTCACCTTAGGAGGCAAAAAATAGTTCAAGGAGTTTACTAAGAATTCACATCCCATCCCTGGAAGTGCCCAAGGCCAGGTTGGACAGGGCCTGGAGCAGCCTGGGATTGTGAAGGTGTCCCTGCCCATGGCAGGGGGTGGGATGGGTGAGCTTTAAGTTCTCTTCCCACCCAACCAATTCCATGATTCTTTGAATCCATGTGCAGGGGAGATGCTTATGGACCGAGCACCATCCCTCACACGGAGAGGACAAGCAGCACAGCGTGGAGGTGCACAAGCCCTTGACGGGAGCTCGGCCCCACCTCG
>VZTH01016546.1:1424-70655 GCA_013397815.1 Aleadryas rufinucha | reverse complement strand
GTGCGGGCCCGGCTCCCCCCGCCTCTCGCGGCCTGCCCCGGCCGGGGCCGCCGGCTGCTGCGTGCGGCCTCGGGCAGCTCCCGGAGCCCCTGGCCCTGTCCACATCCCGTGCAATTCAGGGCTTCGGTCCTCGCAGACCTGCAAGCTGTTTGTGTTCCTGCTTTTCCCTCCGCTGTCCTGCTCCGGTGGGAGTGAGATGTCCAGCATTCTCCACGGCCCTCAGCAGTAGTTTTTCAGCTTGGTATTCTTCCCCGTAACTTTTTGTTCCAGGGGTTGGGACCTTCAGGGAAACAAGGGCATGCCAGACAGTCGGAGGTTCGGGGCAGCAGGGACATGGAAGGATGGGGAGCAAAGCCTGACCTCCCTTGTCCCATGTCCTTCACCTCTGTGGGGACCCAAACCCTTCTGGCCAGATGTGTGACAGCTCTGGGGATGTCCTGCTGTGCTGCTGGGAGAGAGAGCTGGGAGATGGGCCCTGGGACCAGGAAAGGTTCCTCTCTCTCTCCTGAGGTGATCAGTGCCATAAACCACGTGCTGGTCTTGGGGCAGCCAGCGTGGCCTGGCTGTGTCCCCTGGTCCCTGTGGGCCAGGGCTGCCCCTTAGCGTTGTCCCTGCTGCTGCTGGCCATGCTCCTCCTGCCTTGGCTGCTCCTCACAGAACCTGACTCTGTCACCTCAGCTGGGCAGAGCTCCCAAGCCCTGGGCAGGAAACATTGCCCTTTTATTGGAAATCTGTGGGCTAGTGCCCAGTAAGGCAGTTGTGAAATCCCAAATACTACTTATTTGGGGTCAGATACAGATGTGTTCAGCCACCATGCTCTGCAAAACACTGACTAAAGTATTCCCTGCTCAGGCTGCAAGGAGAACTTTTCCCATAGCCTGACTTTCCTGGCTGTGGGTTGGGAGCACAGATGCCTTTCCCTGATATTTAAAAACAAGGGAAAAAAGCCTTTCTGTATTATCAAAGTGGTAGCTAAGTAAGTAAGCGGGGGGAGGAGGGAGTGGGAATTGAGAGGAGGTGTCAGCAAAGCTGTGTTTAGCATTGTCTGTGGGGCTTTGTTTCTGCTGCCCCCGGATCAGTGATGTTTTGCCTGTGCTTTGCCCAGGGACTCGCTCCCTCCATGGGCTCTTTGCCCCCGGCCTCCTGACAGAGCCATTCCAGCCAAGAATGGAAAACTTCTCTAGGTGTGAAGCTTTTCAGTGTGTCATATAATGCAGAAATAGGTTAAATCCTGGGAATTCAGCAATTTCAAGTCATGGAGGTGTGTGGTACCATGTGCAGTATTGGGGTTACTGGCTCTGAACTGGTTAATGCCTGCGCTGTCCCTCTCCACACTGGTGGCCGTGGTCCCTTCACAATAGTGCTGGCTGAAATCTGAAGAAAAGCCATTCTTGAGGGGCTCATGTGTCTGTGGGAGATCTGAGGCGAGGATATCAGGGTGAAATGGGCCCTCAGGGCAGCCGAGACTGTTCGCATGGAGCTGGAGTAACAAAAAATAAACAAACACAACAGCAATTTGAGGGACATTTGATGGATAGGGAGGGACAAGGGCAATCAAGGAAAAGTCATTGGAAGTACCATTCAAGTGAAATATTACATCAGATTAATACTTGGTGTATTCTGTGGAGGCCACAGTCCTCATGACTAGCTTGGAATGGGCTTCCTGTGAGTTGGGAATAACATGCAGGAGCACGTGGCTGGGGATCTGCCCACCTTCCTCCCCCTGGCCCTGGTGCTGGCATGGTGACCTTCCTGGCTCAGCTGGCATTCCCCCAATGCCTGCAGCTGTGCTTTCTGGGGTGCAGGTCCCAGGACTGTGTCCCAGGAGCTGATGGTGCTGGGTTGCTCGTAGTGACCAGCACCGGCAGCTGCCGGCCGGGAGAGCCGTGCTGTCAGTGCCGGCTCAGAGGCAGCACAAGGTCACCTCAGCCGTGCCTGGTGCGATGTCAGTGAGCGGCACTTGACAAGAAAAACCTTCCCAGAAATGAAAAAAGCTGCTCTTTTTGCAGTTTGGTACTTTCACCACCTGAAACTGGGGTGCTGAAGTGGTGAAACAGCTGGCTGGGTTCTTGGTGTGTCGCACTATGGGAGGAGGGGTGTGGAGCTGGTGTGTGCCCAGGGGGCCACTCAGGGCTGGGGGGAGCCTGTGTTTCCTTCTAAACATTGCTTTATTTCTTGTGGGAATGCCTGAAATGGAGTGTTTGTCACCCACAGTGGTGTTCTGCCCTGGGTCAGCACTTGGCTTTCCACTCACTGTGGGCACAGGTGAGTCTCTGTGAGCGTGGCCCAGCCGGACTCGCATGGGGGACGTTGCTGAGCACGTTGTTCATGGCAGCTTGGGATGTAACAGCAGGTGTGACTTTTCCCACTCTTCTCAGTGGAGCTGCTCTCCAGTTCCAGAGGCACGGTCCCTCAGCAGGCTGTGGAGCCTCTCAGCTCTGGGGGTTGTTAAAGTGCAGTTTCCATCACCCTGTCGCACATCCTGTCCTGAGCCACCCCGTTAATCATCGCTGGCAACTTGCTCTGGTGGGATGTGGCCACGAGCCCCAGAGGTAGCCCAGGGAGCCCCAGAGGTACCCCAGGGAGCCGTGGCAGGCTCCGAGGGCCGGCAGGGGGGTGGGTGTAGCTCTGGGATGTGGTGTGTGATGCACAGCTGTGTGCCGGGGAGGGGATCCACGCTGGCTGGGCCCTGCTTTGGTGTTCATCTCCTCAAGGACAGAGTGTCGGGACAGCCTGTGAGTGGCTCAGCTTCTCCACACAAGAGAAGATAAATGTCAGTGTCCTCTTTCCCTCTCCCACTGTTCTTCAGGAATTAAATTGCTTTCGGTGACAGTTATGGAAAATTAAAAGTGCTTCGGATGAGTGGGAACAGCCGTCTGTGAGCTCTGCCAGGCAATGAGGTGTGACAGTGTGCGAGTGTTGATGTGTTCATTTACATCTCAGGTGGTGTTCAGGGGCTCTCCCAGTACCTGGGAGTGGTGAGGAGATGCAGGCACTGAATGATGTTCAGAATTACGTGGCTTGCTGGTTTGCCTGTGCCCATGAATCCTTACAGGCTGACGGTTAGTCCTGCTGTGTAATTAAATTAAATTAAATTGAACTGCAATGTAATGTCTTTATAGCTTTGCTGATGTTTCTGGAAGCTGATAAATTTCATTTATTTTTCCAGAAAATACCCTTACTTGGTTCTAGTGGCTCCTTGCAGAGAGCTGGTGGGCTCCTGAGGCTGATGATGCCAGAGTAACCTGCAAAGGGATGTCCCAACACAGAGTTACCTTATTGTCCAAGGTTTGCATTTGGTTACAGCTGAGCTATCCAAAGATACAAGTGATATTTAGTATTTTCGTGGGTAATATGTGCATTGGAGCACTGGAGAAAGTGCCCAGAGTAGCTCTGAAGCAGAGTGGGGAGGACAGGAGTGAGGCTGTGGAAGCACTGCAGGTACTGGTGTGTCACTTTGGGTCTCCCATTCCTGCCTGAGCTGTCTTTTTCCAGGAAAAAATATTTCTTTCTCCTTTCCTTTATTTCTCCTGACCATAACCCACCTCCTACCCTCCAACAAAGAAACAACCCAAACAAAATTCACAACACAACAAAAGTTGCCATCACTGCTTAAAACAGTGGGGTGTGATTTGTGTCCTGGGATTTTAGAGGGATCACGTGGTGGCAACAAAAGGCCATCACATGAGTATTTCAGATATCCAGGGTGGGGAAAAAAAGCAAAGGAACTGGGAAACTTGGCAGAAACTTGGAAGAAACTTAGATAGATGATAACCTGTTGGAGTGTTTGGGAGCTCAAGAGCTGAGACACTTCTCAGCATCAGCAGTGAACAGCAGTGGTGTGTAGGTGGGATGGTCAGCATAAGGCACAGGCTGGTTCCTTAAAGAATTCCTGTGTTTGATTCTGGTATCTGACAAAGGCCAGGAAGGTGGGTTGGGCAGGGCTTGGGCTAAAGCTCAGGTTCCTCCTCTGAGCAGTTCTCCATGAGCTTTAGGAGCTCCTCTTGCCCCTGGTGCTGGCTGGACACCACTTTACCTCCGTGGCTCAGTGTGTTTCAGTGTCAGAGGGATGCAGGTCATCTCCTGGGGGAGAGATGTGGCACGTTAAAGTGCCTTGTGAAACAAATGTCACAGAACCCACGGGAAAGCTGCGTGCTGCACGCTGGCTTTTTGTGTACTGGTTCCCAGTCTTAATGGGAACTGGCAGGCAAGACCAGCGAGCAGGGAACACAGAAAATGATACACATTATGTTTGGATTGTTTGCACTGCTGGAAAACGTGCTTTGTGCTTCACAGAAAATAGGGCCAAAGCTTGGTCCCAAATAATTTGCACTCTAAAGGCTCAATGCTGCATGTGGTAAGCACATGAATAATTCATACACAGGCAAACAGACCCCATGATTTCATATTCAAGCCTGATTCTAGACGTGCACAGAACTTTGAACTGGCGTGGGTTAGTGGCTCGTCCAGCACAGGAGAGGCTTGGCAGGACCTTCAGCCCAGGGTGTAACAATCCCCTCTCCTGACAGTGCTGGCTGTGCATCTCTGTAAGGGCTGGGAGCTTCCCTGTCCTCCCTGCTCGGGTGGACTGGCCAGTGGCTCTGACAGTGTCCAGAGCTCAGTGCCTCGAGTGCCTCCTGAGCCTGACCTTGACGTGCTTTGTTTCCTTTCATACACTCTTTCTCCTGTAACCAGTACCAAAGATTTTGGGGAGAGCTGGTGTGGGTCCAGGCTATTGCTGTGAGCTCAGCACAAAGCTCTGAGCTCCCCGAAGTGCAGACAATACCTGTCCAAGGAGTGAGCCCAGGCTGTGGGAAGAGGTGTGGATACGGCAGCAGTGGGCAGTACCGGGGAGCTGGGCAGCAGGCGTTGGCTTGGGGTCTCTGCCCCGGTGTGAGTGTGCCAGGCTCACCCCTCCAACACCACTGCCCATGGGCTCATCCCGGCACTTCTGGAGTAACTCAACAGTGCTGAGGTTTGGGTACAGCGTGCAGACAGCACAGGCAGCAGTTCTGGGTGGAGCTGAAGGGCAAAGAGGTGCTCAGGTCGGGGTGCTGGCGGTGGCACTGTGCGGTGCTGCTCGGACATCCTGGCTGGCCGTGGCTCTCCGTCCTCTGCCTGCAGCTCCTTCAGGAGCCAGACCCACGGGCGTGTGGCAGCTGCCCCAGCCTGTCAGTTCCTGCTCGAGCAGCAGCACAGGGCTTTGCCGTGGTCCCTCACAGCGCCTTCGAAAGCAGGGACAGCCCAGCAGCCCTGTGGCCGCTCTGGTGCGGCGTGGGGTGGGCACAGGGGCACGGGCAGCTGCTGCTGCTCTGCTCCACTGGGTTTTATTCCGTGTTAAACGCCACAGCAGGAGCGTCGCGAGCAGGTGTCAAAACAAGCACAGCTGCAGCGAGGCAAACTTAGGGATTGATTAATGAATAGTTTCAGCCTGTTGTGTGTTTCTCTACACGGCTTTCTGATGTAAAGATCAATCTGTGAATTTATTTGAAAAATAGCAGGTTTCTTTCAACCAGAACAAATTGCTTCTGTTTATCAAAAGGCTGAGCAACATCAACAAACAGTTCTGTCTCTGGTTGCCCCTCAGCACTACTTGGGGAATTATTTTAGTTAGTGCTTCTTCTGGCCTTGGTTTGGATTTTTCCATGCTCTTAGCTTGGCATCTCCAAAGGCACCCCTGCCTCCCCCGCTGCTCTCTCCAGAGGCCACTCTCCTCCTCCTGCTCTCTGTGCTGAAGTGGGGTTTTTCCACTGCCAGCTCTTCTCTTGCTCTCTTGGCAAGGCTGCACAGGGGTTATTCCCTGGGGGTTTGCTCCATGGGGTATCCCAGGGCGGATGGCAGTGGGCAGATGGATGGCCCTGGTGCCCAGTGGTTGGTGTTGGTGGTGGGGACACCGAGCTAACACAGCCCCAGGGACGTGCTCAGGCCCCACAAGCCATCGCTGCTGGAGCGTGCCGTGCAGTGTGAGGAGGGGGCTCTCCAATGGCCAGCTCTGCCCCACTGCAGCCCCTCATGGTGCCACCACAGCCAGAGTGGAGGGCAGTGCCCTGCTCCATGTGCTGCTGTGAGACCTGGCTCCCCTCCTCCCTGTGGCTGGGTTCTCTGTTGGGAGATGTTCTTTCCAGAGCGACTTGCACATCACTGTGCTCCAGAGAATTTCTTACCACAGAAGTAGGATGTCTGCTTTCCCCAGAGAATTTGGACTTGGTGAATAATTCTGTTTGACATCTGCTGTGAATTTGGGTCTGCTCTCTTCTTGCGGAGTTGAAATGAATCCTGAGTGGTTATGGCCATCCGTCCTGCAGGTGCCAGGTGGGTCAGCTCAGTCCCTGCGATGCTCGGGTACTTGGGTGCATCAGTGTGGTCTGACCGTGGAGTGAATCTGTTCTGACTCCTCCAAAAGAAAGAACAGGCTTCTTGTTGACTACAGGGAGCACCAAAGGGGGTCACTGCTCCTACCTGGGGTCAAGCAAAATATCTTCAGGCATTCGTCACTCTCCTGTGGTTCTTTTTTCCTTCCCAGATTTACTGTCATTGCCAGCATGTGTGAATGATACCCTCTCATTCATACTGCCTTGCTCCTGATTTTTCCTTCTTTGCCAAAGAGAACCTCTTCCATTGCCAGGACTGTGGGAAATGCCTGCCCAACTCAATGTGTGGCAGAACACAGACCAGCATGTGGGACACCGCTGGGCCCAGAGACACCAAACCCCCTCTTGGTGCTGCCTTGGTGTTGGTGCTCCCCACCCTTGGAGCCGGGGGCTCTCGGAGCCGGTGTCAGTGCTTAGCCTGAACCCCTCGTGAGCTGCTGCCCCCGTGTCTCCCCTCTTCAGCTGAGTTTGTCACAGGAGTGAGGGTCAGTGGAGAAGCAGCATTTCCACAGCCATTAAAACGCTGCTGCAGCAGCTCTGCCGAGCAGCACATCCACTGATCCCAGCCAAAGGTATTTTGGGAGCATGTCTGCTGCTCACGAGCCTCTGGGACAAAGATAGGACCATGTGCCTGAAATAGCACCCTGGAGCCTGCACACCCCACCAGTGGCTGCTCTTGAGAGGGAAATCCAGAGTTTGTTTTCAAGTCATCATCACTGTGTTGACAAGGCTGTCGTGAGGAAAACGGTCTCAACTGGGAATGTCTGAATTAACTCCAAGTGCAGTGTACACACACAGACAGTGCACACTGCTCACCGCCCAGTGTGGGTACAGAGAGGACTCCTTGCCTTTTCAAACAGGTATAGCACACAGAATCCCAGAGTCATTTGGGTGAGAAAAGCCTTTCCAGCCCATCCAGTCCAAGCTGTGCCCCATCCCCACCTTGTCCCCAGCCCAGAGCTCTGAGTGCCACCTCCAGCCCTTCCTGGGACACCTCCAGGGATGGGCACTGCAAACCTCCCTGGGCAGCCCCTGCCAAGGCCTGAGCACCCTTTCCATGGGGAAATTCCTGCTGATGTCCACCCTAAGCCTCCCCTGGCCCAGCCTATTGAGCTGCCTGTTGAGGGAGAAACGCTGTTGAGCTGCCTTGACTGCCTGGTGAGGGAGACACGGGTTTCTGTAGTGGTTCAGTGCCTGCTCCCTTTTCAGGCTGTCTGCTGAGGGGCTCCTTGGGGCTCCTGTGTGTGAGGACATCCATGGCAGTGGTGGGTGCTCCAGGGTGTGGATGTGCTGGGGGTGCTGTGCCTAGGGGCCCCTCCCTGCGGGCAGAGCACGGCCGGTCTGCTCCCAGGCCATGGAGGAGTTCGTGGTGCAGGGTGTGCATTCATTAACGTGCATATGTTAAAAACCACAACCCCAAACCAGACATCACTATATTTTAATGGTGCTGGTCCATCCAGTTGCCAAGAAATGAGCATAGCTGCCAGTTCAGCCCTTTTTTTGGGAGATTTTTTCTATTCTTTTTGATTTTCTTTTTGGTGCTCCAGTGGTGTGAAATGCTGTAGCAGAGACCATCCTTCAGTGCTGTAATTGCAGTGTGTGCAGCAGTGCTGGAGTGCTAGAAAACAAAGAAATGGTATTTCAAAATGAAATGTCTCTTCTGTGGCATCTCTTGCAGCTCAAATGCAATGTGGCTGGTGCACAGTTTGACTTTTTGGTATATTTTCCCAGTGTTCTGCTGGTTGTCACCAGCCCCAGTGACACAGCAGGAGGAACAAGACTGCCTTTCATGACCCACAATAAATTTGCTGATGTGGCAAGTAGTAAAAGCCTCTTTTGATTGAAAACCAGAAGCAGCTGATTGTAGAAAATATTTTTGGGTCCTCTGTGTTACAAAGAGTTCTTGTCTCAGGGCTGTTATATATTGAATCTGCAGGAAACTCCAGTGCTTCTGGGTTGATTTGGGACAAGCAGTGATGATCAGGAGATGTAAAATAAATGATAGAATATGTGATATCAAATAGAATGAGGGAGGTTGTTCCCCAAAAGACCTGTGTTTGTCTCAGACCTCTTAAATCCTCTCATGTAATTTTAAAAGAATGGTAATGCTGAATTCTGTTTGGTTATCGACAGTTTTTAAGTTCTCACTTTAAAATGCTCTTGTGTGATCCATCACACACTGGTTGCTGCTGCGAGCCCAGCAATTTTGTCACAATACCTCGCTGTTTGTTGCTGCTTAGAACACAGAGTTAAACAAGAAGTGGGCGGCTCCTTCTCCTCTCTGCCCTGAGCAGCCTTTGTGGCTCTCCTTGGGTGCACAGAAGAAATACGCCAGGTCTGAGGGCTTCAGTTACCTGTGGTGACTGCGTTTAATGTGGCTCTTTCTCGGAAAAGTGTTCTTAATTATTAATATTGCTCGTTTTTCTATTAATTAATGTTTTAAGTCTTCCAAATACAGTGTCAGGGCCTTCCCAAGTGTTGTGGCAGTGAGGTTAGCCATGGCGTGTCTATGTTGAATGTCCCTGTAAGCCGTTTCCCGATCTTTTAATACAAAGCCTTGTTGTTTTCCCTTCTCCCAGGTGGCTCCTTCTCTCCAGGACGCGGTTGTGCGGTTGCAGGAGGGTGGGATACTGTTTCAGCATGATAGAGTGCGTTGGATTTCACGGTAGCGACTGGTGCATCTCTGCGATGCCTCGTGCTGCTCGTTGTTATCTGTATTTCCATAGCAACGGGAAGGGCTGGCCAGGGCCCCGGGGCCGTGGTGGCGGTGTGGGGGCGAGGGCAGGGTCCCCTGTGCCACCACAGCCCCGGCACCGCGGGGAGAGGGCTGGGCTCTCCCTTAGCAGAGCTCCAGCACTGCTCTGCCCATCTTGTGTAAAGCTACTGACTCGTTCTGTTCTCGTTTTGCCTGACCAGACTGCAGCACTCCTTAACTTTCTGTGCTACACCTACTCCAAATAGGATCCCTGAGCTGTCCCAGCCCTGTCTCCATGTGTGGTCCTACCAGCACCTACCAATGGGTGCCAGCTGGGCAGGAACATCTCCTGCTTTCGTTGGTGTACACCCCGACAAAGTGTGAGCGTCCCTATTGCTCCCTGAGCTCGTCAGCCTGTGAGTGGTGATACAAGCTGACAACTCTTAAAAAAACCCAACTGGAGAATCTGTTCTCCCGCAGTCTCGGGGCGCTGCTTTCCACAGGTTGGCTGTTGCTATATAAAGAAAGAGTCTGTTGTTTCTAAATTTACCTTGTTAATGTCACAGAGCATAAAGAAAAATAGCAGCAATAAACTGGCATTTCAGGCAGGGAGTGGTGCAGGAGTGGGCAGTGGTGGCCGTGCCCAGCTGGCTGGGTGCTCTGCGTTTGCTCCTCTCTCTGTTTCGGTACCCAAGGCTGTCGGGTCACCCACGTGTGTGCCTGTCTGCACCCCAGACACCCTGCTCTGGGTGCCTGGCAGCTGGCTCGGGCTTTGAGGAAAACACAACATTGTCAGGATTTTTAAAGGAACAAGAAGGTGAGCAAAGAACTGCTGAGGTTGCAGTGGGGTGTGGGATGTGGCCTTTCCACAGGCAGGCAGGAGCAGAGCCATGTGCCAAGGGCGGAGCTGAAAGCCCCCTCCAGGTTTCAGGGAAGCCACCCTCAGTTTCATTAGCACACAGATTGTTGTCAATGTCCTTGGCCTTGGCAAAATCTGGATATGGGCATCATTGTGCCTGGAGCTGTGGGTGTGTCTGACCAGTGCTCTGTGTGTCTGACCAGAGAGCCTCTTCCCTGCCACCAACAGCAGCCTTCTCACTGGCTGGGGAAAGGTCAGATTTGTAACTGCAGTCAAGAATAATCATTAAATGTAGGAAATCACCTATGGTGCCACAATTCCAGGCACATTTGCGAAAGAAGTAATTATTTTTTTTTAGGATAGGGATGTAACATGGATCTACCTATCTGGGCAGCTTCCCTTTATGGCCCCCAGGTGCCCCCAGCTTGTCTCACACTGGTGTTCCTCATGAGGATCTGTCGTTGGGAGTGCGACTGGGGCTGTTCTGACTGACCCTACATCAGATTTCCCATGTGTGACCTAAGTGGCAGCTCCATTCCCCAGGTTTGTTTTTAAACCTTTTTGTGAAGCCCCACTGCTTGCAAGTTCTTTGTGTCTCAAGGCGATGCAAATTCAGCACAAGGTTTGCTGCAAAGTAGGTCTCACCACAGCAGCGTTCGTTGGCGTTGGGCTCGAGCAGAGCTGTACAGCGTTGTCAGAGCCATGCCCTACATACCTGAATTCCTTCCTGCAGGTGCTTCCAGGGGGGCTGTTTGGTCCATCAGGATGTGGTATGCCTCTGCCTGCAGGTGAACTCTGAATTGTTTTGTTGGCTCTGAGCACACAGAGGTGTTTGCCCAGGTGGTCCCAGCACCACCCAGCAGCGATGCTCTTGCTTAGGCCATACTGGTTTGTCCTTGGTCACGAGTGTCACTTTGGGTCACCAGGTCCTCTCTTTAGGCACATGAGTGAGTGTCAAGGTGTTAGAGCTGCTGGTTTGACTGATGAGGTGGAAGTGACCCGTTTGGCTGTGTAGGGACCGCCTGCTGCTCTGGGCTGGGAGCCCCTGGGCTGTGCTGAACCCCAGACTTGTGGTCCCTGCATCTGGCACCAGGAGCATGTGGGGTGTCCTGTAGGCACCCCTGCAGCCAGTGTGCTGGGACATGAACTGGGGGAAGAGACAGATGGAACGGGAAAATGATACCTGATTCTTCTGATGGAGCTTCTGCTTCTCTTAGACTGATCACTTAATGTTGTTTTAAAGTCATCCCTCTCTGTTGGTCCCTCTGACACGAGGCTCTCCCAGTGCAGTGCCGTGGCTGCCCACTGCATATCAAACCTGTGTGTGTCCAGCCTTGGTGGTCGGAGTTGCCTTGGGTGGTGTTAAGGGATCAGCGTGCCCCCAGTAGGGAGACACACACAAATCCTCTATTTTTCCTTCTGGGAGCCCAGTGGCTGCCCTGGTGCAGTGTGACCAGCGGGTCAGCACCAGGGAGGTGTGTTTGGTGCCACACAGACCCAACAACCTGGCTGAGATTGGCTCCTAATTAAAGCACACTGTGTTTGGAGGGCAGTGAGATGCCATTGAGAGGCGCTCTGCTGAGGCTGCTTGGGTGACACTAATTACTGGCAGTTAATTAAAAAGCAGTTGAGAGCTCTTTGAGGGACACCAGTGAGGGCAGAGGGTGGCTTGTTGGGTTGATCTCGTTACCATTTCTGTCTGACCCCACGTGGCTCTGCCCCATGGCTGTTCCATCCCCGGGGGAACTCGAGATGTGCAAGAGGCACCGGCAGCTGCTCCCAGCACCCGGCCATGGTCACTCATCACCCAACCCTGCCACCCCTCTGCCTCCTTCCATCCCCCACATCCACCACCCAACACTTGCATTTTTCCATTTCCACTGCAAATCTATATCAGCAAATGAGCAAAATAAACATTGCTTGTTTGTTTTCACAATTACAGTAGAGATTTAATTACACTCCTTCCTCGTATACTGCTGAATGTCATGTGGTGTGTTAGGCGTAAACAAAGATGTTCTGCTAACGTGAGATATGGTTATTAAAGACGCTGTCAGCCTGCAGCCTCGTCTCTGAAACTGGTGTCAGCTGGAGCCCAGCTTCCAGCATCTGTATTCCCGGGTCCATGTGCTGTGTGTGAGGAAGAGGCAGATGCTGAGCAGAGATGTCACCGAGAGTGACTGAGTGAGCTGTGGGGAAGTGAGCAGGGAAACAGAAAAATAAGAAAAGAGAGAAAATCACATCTGTGTCTTCAGTGATTTTGAGGCAGCAGCTTCAGGTATCATAGCAAGAATATGTTTCAGTCTCTGAGTAAGTTCTCTGTTCAGAACAGTGGGGATCCTCAATTGCCATCACGAAAAGGGCCTGATTTTCCTGCTCATCACTTATTGCCTTTGAAGAATCTGTCTTAAAGCCTGAGCCTATTGTGTCATGTGAAAGCAGCTGTAGCATTGTCTGGTGATGGCAAATTGGCAATGACTTTGCATTTCATACTTAGTTAACAAGGAATCATTTACAATGCACATGTCTCTCAAACCCCATTGAAATGTGCAGCACATGTTTGACGTTATTAATTAAAAATAGGAACTTCAAACACTCTCTGGCAACAGCTCCTATTTCCCCTCATTCCACTGGGCCAGTGACAGGGACAAGGCTGGATTAAGGCAAGGGTTTGAAATTCTTTCTGAAAAATACTTTGGGACTCCTGGGTTATTCAGGAGGGCAGAAGAGACCATTGACTGTGTTTCAGATCCCTCCAACCCTTATCCTTAAGCTCCTGATCAGGGCTCTGTTCGCTCCCCCCATTCGCAGTGAAGGTCAATTTCTCAATTACATCTTGTCAGAAAACTTCTCAAAGAGGTAATTCAAGGGAGAAATTATTTCTAGAGATTCTTGTCAAATTACAGAAAGCCTTTAATTAAATGAGTGTCCGTTACTTAATGGCAACTATGGAGAGAAAATCCTTACTTCTGAAAAAGGCGAAGGTCCACTTTCCTAAGGAAAAATTAGTTTTTAAAATAATAAGATAAAGATGGCTTATTGTGCTCCAGAACTGAAGGCTGAAAGAAATGAGTGTGTCTCCTTGGAGGGGTTTGGTTTGGAAGGAGAAGAGGCGTGGCGGTGTCGTTCCGTGTGCTGTGGGAGCAGCCTCGCCGCGGAGCCGCCCTCGCAGCTCCTCCCCGCCCTGGCGCGGAGCTGACAGACCCCTCGGAGCTTTTGGGGTGCCAGCGCCCCAGACCTGGCTCTGGCTTTGCAGTTCTTCCCCAGCCATTCAGAGCATCTCCCAGCATCTTCCAATCGGCCTTGGAACGAGCTGTGTCACCAGAGGGTGCGAGGAGGGCGGCGGTGGGAGGGGGCAGAGCCGAGCTGGGGAAGCCGTGCGGGTCTGGGCCCTGCTGGGCACCCCATGGCTCATCCCAGCCTTGTCCCCGTCTCACTGCAGAGCCTGGTTTGGCAGCGAGTAAGAAAACATGGCCCAGCCTTGCTGGTTTAGAACCAAAGGAGTGTTTTTGAGATTTGCCTTACGTCTTTCGGGTATTTTTATCGTCTGCCTCACTCGAACGGTCTCAACTGAGTCATCTCATCCCTAGTTTAGATTTATGCTCCCTCTACGCCTACTCCAGCAGGACCCAAATCCTTCTGGCACAGCCTGCTGCTGGCCTCGCTGGAGTCATGGAAGTCTGGCATTAAATTATGTGGGCACTAGGTCAGGGAGTTATGAATATTGATACATTCTATTTAGCAGCTTTCTGAATTTAATGAGTGTCCATAATACAGTAATTCATAATTTATTGTAAATAAAGACAATAGATCAGGTTGCAGTTTAATTATTGCTTATTTTTGTAGCTGTTGTGGGGTTTGTGTAGCAAAAATACAGACAGGAAAAGCAACCTTCCTTAAATTCCAGCCCTTCCTTTCTGCAGGATTAGGGGAACAGCTGTACTCCTTCCAGTGGCACTGCTCATGGGACAAAATGACTCTTGGCTTAGCAGGAACCTTGTCTGGTTTTGAAACTCCAATAATCATTATTCTGATGCCCTGGTAATAGAGAATCAGGGATTCACTGACACGTTTTGTGCTTTTATCGACTGGCAATCTGTGACAGGGTGAGAGGGAACGGCCTCAGGCTGGGCCAGGAGAGGCTCAGGGTGGACATCAGCAGGAATTTCCCCATGGAAAGGGTGCTCAGGCCTTGGCAGGGGCTGCCCAGGGAGGTTTGGAGTGCCCACCCCTGGAGGTGCCCAAGGAAGGCTGGCCATGGCACTCAGTCGCAAGGCAGGCATCAGGCACAGGTTGGACTCGATGCTCTGGGAGGGCTTTTCCAACCTCAGTGACTCTGGGATTCTGTGATTTTCCTTCCACAGACACTTGGCTTCTGCTTATTTAAGGAACAAAACCCCTCCAAGTGGGACAATGGACAGCTGCTCCGCTCGTTTAATTCCAAATGGTGAATATTGTATTTATGAGAGAGAGATCCAAATATGGTCCATCTGGTACGAGTTACTCAGCTGTTCACTTCACAGAGAAGAGAACGTTTCCTTATCTCTTCTGTGATGTTCATATGAAGAGCTGAGTCTTTTAAAGCCATTTAATATTTTTCTTTGCAGAGGGGTTGCGTACACATGAGAAATTCCACTCAATCTTGCCCTTTGTGTTCCTGGAACAGCAGGGCTGCCCAGGTGTGTCAGGTTCTGGAGAGCAGCCCGGGCTCCCACAGCTGTGTGTGCTGTGGTGGTGGCTCAGGTGGCTGCTCTGTCCCCCCTGCCCGTGCCCAGCCAGCTCTGGGGGGAGCACGCGTTGAGCACCTCTGTTCCAGTCACCGTGCTGTGTGTGACAGTGCCAGATGTGCTGAAATTGGGCAAAATCAGGCAGAGCCATTGTGTTGTGAGTGCAGCCAGGCTCAGGGCAGCTGTGGGAGCTGGATGCTGGTTCTGCTCCTGCCTGGGGAGGTGTTGGCTGATCCCAGGGGTGCTGGGGGAACCACTCTGTTCCCCTGGTGTCTCCTGAGCTGGCTCCGAATGTCTGGCAGCTCCTCTGGGGTCGGCTGAAGTTCTAGTGCTGGATGCCATGGATAGAGATGGATGGTACAAAAAGCTTTAGGAAGTGGAGGAGGAGCTTTTTGCCAGAGATTTTAATTTTGCATTGAGTGTAAGGGGAGCGGAAGGAGTCAGACATAATCAGGAGAGAGCGAGGAACTGTCCAGAAATAATGTCCTGTCTTTCCCTCTGAAAGCTTTGAGAGTTTCTGATTGATTTCAGGGGAAGCAGCACTGGAGACTGAAATGAAGGAAAGTTGCAGAAGATGTGGTAGGTCAGAGATGAGATGGTTTAAAGGATGGGTGATCTGAGAGCTGCTAAGAATAGAGCACACCAGAGACAGAGCAGAGTGTCAGGCAGTCTTCGGGGATGGATGCTCCTGCAGCTGCAGCATCTCTGGCAATGGCAGCAGCAGCAGAGGTGAGGGGTTTGGGGGAAACTGGTTAGAGAGCAGCTCTGCAAGAGTAGTGCCTGGAACTGGAGTGCGTTATCCATAATAAAGCTGTGACATGGCAGCAGCTTGGGGAGGGACTGGAGGTGGACCCTGTCCAGTGACCTCAACCTGGGAGGGTTGGCCTTTGGTCTGGGACCAGGCGATAGTGCCCGAGGGAGGGAGGCACCTTCTTCTCCATCTCCATCAGCAGCCAAACAAGCAGTAGCTGGTTTAATAAACAGGAAGAAAACAGTGGCTGGAGGTTGTGGAAGGTGTCCTGATGGCATGGACAGCCAGCTCCATGGGGCAGGCTCCCAGGGCCAGCACCACGTGCAGAGCTGTGGGGACCACAGGGTCTCCTCACGGTGGATATGCACAGCTAGGTAAACAAAACCCTCTGCAGGTGTATCTGTGACTTAATGCTTTTCCATAAAATATTTATTATTCCATTTTAGAAACGAATTTTCACTGAAAATTATTTCTTAAGAATTCTCGATCACCTCAATTAGAAAGAAGAACAATTCCAGCACACTCAGAAATGCACTGGCATAAATGGGAATAAAAGCCTTTGGTTTCCTGTGCTGCCTGGCAGTCGGGGTGTGCTGCGAGCAACTGCTGCAATTGCCATTTCCATAACACACACACGCACACACATTAAATTTTGATTCACATCCCTGACATCTAGAAAATTGCTCCTTAACAAAAGGAACATTATAGGCATGCTACAAAATACAGGCTTGGTCTGGCCACATTTTGGATAACACTACCCTATTCTTTAGAAAATTGGTTTTATTGCTGATAATTGGGCTAAAAGGAAGACTATTTAATCCTGGCCAACCCAACTTTCTGGGACATTAAGTTCTAATAGGCAGATATAAACTGGTCTTAATAGATGAGTCTGACATCATCTGGCTGCTTATTAACTATTAAACCTTGTTTCAGTAATTCTCTTGGCAGCTCTGTGTGTGTTGCCATAGTTTCTTTGTTAACAGAACAAGACATTAACGCATTTTGAGTACTTCTTGCCCAAAAGACATGAAAAAACACCTTATGTTTAAAGATGCAAACTGGCAGCTGTTCCGGGCGGCGGGCAGAGCCGCGGCGGCTCCGCGGCTGGTGGCACTCGGGGCGTGGGTGTGCGCCATGGAACAGCACCAGGATCCTCTCTCGTGTCACCTGGGCTTCGCTCACCTCGGGCAGTGACCTCGGAAATGCAGGGGGCCTTTTAGTTAACAGTGGCAGGGCCACCAGAGTGGAGATTCCCAGCGCTGTGAGGTGTGTTTGGCTGGGGACACTCGGGGGCCCTTGGGGACAGCGTCCCCAGGGCTGGGCAGGATGGGGCTCAGCAGGTTCCTGACTCAGGGACCATTCCCCAGTTTTCACCTGGGAGATGAGCCCTGTCCTTTTCGTTACCTCTTCCTGTTGGCACCTGGCATCCTCCTGAGAGCCATCACCAGAGGGGACCATGGGCAGTGTGACCTCCACGGCCTGGGCTGGAGCTTTTGGAGGACTTTCAGTGAATATGAGTAACATCTAATTCGTTTCTTCTCATCTGTGGGATAGATCAAACTGGAGGATAAATAGGCTGAAATCAACTCCTGTGTCTCAGCTGACAGTCATCAGCTTCAGCCTGAACTTACTGAGGGAAAATCTGTGTGAGATCTGTACAGTAGTGAAAGGCTTTTATAAGTAATTACAGGCTTAAGGGAAGTTGTAGCCTTGGATAGTGACAAGTGGTATTTATTCCATATTTTGTTCAATATTGTAAATTACATATTTATTAAAAAAAAAATAACAGGCATCAGCTGGACCAGCATCTCCTCCTGCACCGGGAGTGCAGCAGCCGCTGCCTCTGGACTCCCCAACTCCTGACAGAGCCAGTGGAGCCAGCCAGCAATTAACAGGGCAGTTTTTAAAGGAAAAACAAATGCCTACGTGTATGCAAAGTCAACCTTGGTTTGCCTAAAGCAGCTGGGAAGGGAAGGGCCTTCTGTGGAGAGGTTCCTGTCTGGGGATGATTCAGTGTCAGCACTTGGTTCCGTTACCCTTGGAGATGCTGTGCAGGAATTCCAAACAGGTAGCTGAGACACCCTTTATTTTTACAGGAAAAGGCTGCAATGTCGCTTTGCTGGGTGGGGTTTGGGCTGCTCTGGTGTGGATGAGCAGCTCTGCGGGGCGGGTGCGTGGCCGTACCCCACGAGGGTGGGAGGCGCTCGGGGCAGGGAGGTTGTCCCGTGCTCAGCGCAGCGCTGTGACCCCGCTCGATTGCACAGGCTGTTTCTGCTCCTTTGGGGGCTCGGCAGAGCAGCTGGGTGGTGAACGGTGCGGGCAGGGTGCGAGGGGAGCGCCGTTCACTCAGCGCTCAGAGCCTTGTTTGGATCCCCGGCGCCAGGCGCTGACAGGCTTCACTCTGCGCGGGGATAAGCACAGCTCCAGGGCTAACAGTTTAAATACCTCCTGGAAAAACGGCACACAGAGAGGGGGAAAAGGCGAGAAAAAGAGGAATTTTTGGAAATGCAGAACTTTTTTTCCTGTGTTTTTTCCCCAGGGCCCCACAAGTATCGTTTGTGCTGGGATCAGGCTGTGGTAGGACACTGGTTCTAAAGCTGGAAGGGACAAGGCAGGTTGTGCTCTCACAGCTTCTCCAGGAAGGGTGTATCTGTGTGCCTGTCACACACTGGACCTCCATCCCTACCGTGAGCACAACGCTTGGCCCCTCCTCTGGCAACAAATCCCTTCCTCCCAGTGATCGGTCATGGTGTAAATGTACATATTCTCCATTGTATGAAGATACGTATATCCATTGTAATGACTTTTTTTCTGGATACTAGTAGGCTAATTTAAGAAACATTTAGTCTTTCTCTCTCTGTTTCTTGATCAAAAGGAAGCAGATTTTGAACAATTTTTTCCCCAGGAGGTAGAAAAGTAGTATTTGCCTTTAGGGAATTAAAAAGAACATTTTCTGTTCATTAAATCTAACTGGAAAGTGCTCGAGATGTCAGGTGTGAAAACAGGCTGAGAGAAGGGAAAGGTTTTGATTTCATTCAGTTGATTGTACAGTTTATCAGAAGTTTGTTGAATTTGGTATTTCTCACTGCTGTTCATAGTGAGATGCATGACAAAAGATATGGCCCAGCTGTAGGGAAAGCAGATGGAATAAGAGATGGAGGAGGGATTTGGGGCAGTGTCACAGGCAGGTGAGAGGACTGGATAGCCCCCAGTGTTGTCCCCACCTGCTTGTTGAGACTGTCTCCTCCCCTCCTTTTTTTCTTGGGGGGAATTGCACTAGTTTGAGCAAAGGCAGGGCTTCACTGGCATTTTCAGCATTTCAAAGTTATATTTATGATGTTTCATAGTTTATTCCGTTGTCTATTTACTTGGGTGCTTTTGGCATCAGTTTATGCTGGGTTTGAGGTTTTTCCTATTTTTGGGGGTGAGTCACGGTGTGGCTTCCCTGTGCACTCTCCGAGCAGGCAGACGGGGCTCCTGCCTCCGTGACAAGGCTGGAGGGGCCGCTGGGCGATGGTGAGAGCCCGTGAGCTGACAGCGGTGCGGGGTTAAAAGCTCTGGTGTGCTGATGCCGAGGGTGGCACAGCCCGTGCCGGGAGCGGTGCCCGGCTGTGGGGGCTGTCCCGGCTCTGCGCACATCTGGGACTGCGGTGTGCAGGTGGTGGGTGTCGGCTGCCACACGGGGACACGGCCACAGGAGGGGCCGCTGTAAATCCAGCGCGCCGCAGCCGCGTAATCCGGAGGATAAATCGCGGTGACACGGAGCCGGGAGCCATCAGCTCCGGATTACACCGTCACTCTGATCGCGGCCTTTTCCTAATGCATCTTCTTTTCGGCCTCCCGCGGCCTCCCTGCCCCGCCGGCAGCGCTGGGGAGAGGCTCCCGGTGGCTTCCCGACCCTTCCCTGCTGGCTCCTTCGGCACCGGGCTCTGCCGTGTGGGGCGGCTCCGCTCCCCGGGACGCGGGGCCTGGCGGCAGCGCTCCTGCCCGGACACGGGCACGGTGATCCCGGGCATCTCCTCCCTCACACACAGCCATGATCCCACCTGGGCACGGTGATCCCGGGCATCTCCTCCCTCACACAGAGCCGTGATCCCACCCAGCATGGGCACGGTGATCCCGGGCATCTCCTCCCTCACAGTCATGATCCCACCCAGACACTGAGATCCTGGCACAGAAGTAGTTCTTTCCTTTCTTTCCCTGGAAATAAAATTGCACAACTTTATTTACTAAGATTTGTTGGATGAATTTCAGTCATGTCCACTGGTGGACCTGCACATTTTGTTAGACCTCAGGCATGGTCCAGCATCATTGCAGCAATGCTTGTATTGGATCCTGGGATTGTTTTGTGCTGCTGTGTGAGGCCTAAGACAGCTATAGAATGTACAGAATGTACTGGGTGTCCTCATGCTTACTGGAGTCACACTTTCAGAATAGACAATGATGCTTTCATGTTAATATTCATTGAT
Organism: Aleadryas rufinucha; assembly: GCA_013397815.1. Lineage (NCBI taxonomy): Eukaryota > Metazoa > Chordata > Aves > Passeriformes > Aleadryas > Aleadryas rufinucha. Next base: position 50,786 of record VZTH01016546.1, on the reverse strand, counting down.
ATTAGGATATATATATGTATTCACATAAACGTTCCAAGCGTTAAGAGGATCCTTATTTTCCAGCTGACTGGTATTCCAAGGACATTTCATTATAGCAGACTTGTTCTGAGATGCTGGAATACCCCCAACTTTGTTTCCCATGTAACAGCCAGTGGTGATGGCAGCAGCTCTGGGCACCTTCTGTGCCAGACCAGCCACTGCTGGCAGGGGCCAACACCTTTGTGGGAAGCAGGAGTGAGCCTTAAACAATTATTAGACAAGAAAGGGGCTAATTTAATAATGAATAGTTTGACTGGCTCTTTGCAGTAATGTGGCAATAGATGTCACCTGCTGTGCCAGAGCCATTCCTGTAAGCGCCGTAGTCACTTACCTCAAACTGCAAAAGGATCTTTTCCAACTTTGCCTTGCTGGTGTAGAAAAGTGAAAAGGATTTTAGATGGATTAGTACATCTCAATCAGCGTGTTTCCAGCAGGAGCTGGTGCCAGTTTGTTATAGTAGTTGAGTGGGAGGGAAGAAATGTGAATTTGTAAGTAAGTGAAACAGAACAGGAGAAGAGGAATAAGTACAGGTGAGGGATGGGGAAGGAGAGAGAGTTTAACATCGGGATCTGGTGTAACCTGTATTTTCTTTTTGTGTATGATTGCATGGTGATTTCATGATGTGAATTCTCTGCTTTGAAAAATGACAGAAGCATGAAATAGAGGTTTTCCAGAGAGGGAAGGTGGGTGCCTTCTGAGCAGGCACGAGCTTTTGCAGTCTGACGTGATGTCCTGGGCAGTATCTGGTGAATCTGATCTTGAGCATCTGCAGCCAGTCCTTCAGCATTGATGTAGAAATGGTTACAGCCGAGTTGCTTGTGAAAAGGATTTGGTTTTGAAGCTCCTTTAGGGATGGAAGTGCCTCTGTACGGGCAGGAGGCATCATCTCGTGGGGAGCTTGATCCCCAGGTGGTGCTCATGGAGGGCTCCCCGGCATCCGGCAGCGCTGCCTTTGGCTGGAGCGGCTGGCAGGGGGGCATGGGGCTGGTGGTGGGGCAGGAGGGGGTCTGGGTCCGCGTGTGGGGAGGTGCTGGGTGTCCCTGGTGGGGCACTGCAGTGAGGGAGCACAATTCCCTCCCAGCTGCCCGGAATGCTCCTTGCATGCCAGGCCGAGAGGGGATGGATTTTGGGGATGCAGATTTGCTGGCACGCCAAGTGGGAGTCTGGAGATCCAGGAATAGTGTCTGTGTCATCTGCACGGGGAGGAACCTCAGTTGGACGCGAGTGGGGTGGTGCCCTCACCCCTCCCGGGGGTTCCAGCCCCACAGGTCCCATCCTTTTCGCAGTGGGGGGCTGTGGGAATGCTCCTGTCCTGCCAGGGTTGGGGAGGTGTGAAGGGAGAGGGGTGGTTGGGCTTGTGGGCAGCACCAGCTTGTTCCTCAGAGAGCATCCTGCCGTTCCTACCTGCCTGCTCCTTGGGAATCACTCTGGTGGGAGGGAGCAGAATGGGACCGGCCAGAGCGGTCTGGGAGGTGCAGGACCCTATGAGAGGCTTTTCTGCAATGGGCAAAGCTGTCAGCCTCAGCTGTGCTGCTAAGTTTCCAAAATGACACCCATCCACAGTTCCCGAACATTTGCTGAAGGAAAAAACAGCCAAGATTTTAAAAAATTGGAATTTTAGCAACAATCCTTTCCCCACTGACTTCAAGGGAATCATCCTGGTGGCCCAGTCCCTGGGGTCGTGCACACACACCCACACTCACCTGTGCCTGTGGGAAGGTGCACTCTGGGGCACCTGGTGTGGAACAGGTCTGTGAGATCTTCCCCGAAATCTGGGCATCTCTAGGATCCTACGGGATCCCTGCCAAGGGGTCCACATCAGCTGGCAGGAGGGGTTCTGGGGTTTATACCTTTACACCTGCTACAGGACATTTATTTTCCTTCTTGCAATTACGATCATAAAGGGATATTTTTAGGTGACAAAGTTTTGGGGAGAAAATAAACTCCTGTTGGCACAAGTGCTGGGAAGCAGGTCAGCTGCCAGGAGGAGGAGCGGGCTGGGCTGGCTGAGGAGCAGCACAGGAGTCTGCTGCTGCTTTTGTGCCTGTGCGCAGGAGCCGGGGCTGTGGCTGGGATCCAGATGGGTGCACAGCTGCTGGGGCGGTCCCCTGAGTTTGGAGTCATCCTTTAATCAGCAGTATCTTGATACCAGTTTAATGGTTTGAAGTATTTCTTTTTGCAGCCTGGTAAGGCAGCTCAGCACTTTCTCAGCACGGGATTCCCTGACGCGGTTCCCAAAAGGGCTCTGTTAGCACTGCAGTCACACAGCCCAGCGTTCCACAGGCTACTCCAGCAGCCCTTGGGCACACGCTGGTCCTGCCTGGCTTTTCTCAGTGCCTTCAGCCTTGCAGATGTTTGTTCACGTGGGCCATTGGTCCATGATCAGAGGTGTGTGCTGAGCTTCCAGGAGCACAGTGTGCTGTGGCTCCTGCCTGCCAGCGGCTCGGCCGCAGTGTGCCCAGACTGCTCCTCGTGTCCGGTGTGCCTGGCTGGGACACGCCACCAGGGCACGGGCACAGCGTGCTCAGAGCCCATCCCAGCCCTTCCCAGCCCTGCCTGCTCCAGGGTGCAGCTGTGCCTGCACTCCTGCGTCTGCTGGCCGGGCCACAAAGGCTCACACAAGGTCTGGGAGTGCCCACGGAAATACTGCGTGGGATGTTAACATCACTATGAAGACTTTATATTGGGTATCAGGGAAAATTTCTCCATGGGAAGGGATGTCCAGCCCTGGCACGGGCTGCTCAGGGGAGTGCTGGAGTCCCCATCCCTGGAGGGATTTAAAAGCCGTGTGGATGTGGCAATTGGGAACATGGGTTAGTGGTGACCTCGGCAGTGCTGGAGGTGTGATTGGACTCTATGGTCTCGGGGCTTTTCCAGCCTAAACAGTTCTGTGATTCTGTGGGCAGCACTTTTCTGAGCTTTTTTCCTTTCTCCCAGCAATCATTATTGGATTTTGCAGACTCACAGGAGCGAGTTGTCTTGCAGAGCCTGGGTGCGCAGCATGGCTTCTGGAACATTTTGTTTTCGGTTTAGACAACACGGAAAAAGTTGCACTTGGCCCCCCAGGAGTCCTAATTAGCTCCATCAGTGAATGTGCACAGGAATCATTAAATATGTGTGGTTGGGTTTAGCTAAGGAGGAAGGAACATCAAGAGCCACCTGACTGCACATAATTAAGTTTAAGGCACGAAGAGTTAATCCTGCTGTGAATTAGAATTTGTGCCATTTGAGTGTGAACTTCTCAATAGATGGGTGTTAAAAGTTGGTGGGAATTAGTGTAAGCTGTTACTGAGCCGAACAATCGGAACAAGCGGAATGCTGGAATACGATTGGGAGCAATGCTATTATTAGCGCTCATGTTCCTGAGTTGGTAATGATCTCTTCGACCTGCCATGGGAACAAATGATGCAGTAATTAATCCGCTGCATATGGCGGGGCAGCTGCATCCTGCGATCAGCATCCCTCTCTCGTGGCGTGAATCACAAACAAACAGCATCCCGGAGCACAGTCAGGCTGGAGGGACTGGGCTTTGCAGGGACTGGGCCACTGCAGGGCTGTAACCCTGCTGGAGGGTGCTGAGCTGTGTCCCTGGGTGTGGCCTAAGGCAGGCCCCTGGTGCTTAGCCAAACTGAGCACCCAGCTGGTGCAATGGGGTGGCACTTCCCAGAGCCTTGCTGGGGGAATCCGTGTCTCTTTAAAGTCAGTCGGGAAAGTCTCCTGTGGATTCCACAGGGCCAAAATATCCCCACGCTCTGCCTCTGCCTTTGTGCATAGAGGACCTCTTCTCATTGTTTTTGCTTTTTCTTCCCCTGGGAGCTGCAGGCGCTGCCCCACGAGCAGCAACCTCTCCAGCCTGGGGGTAATTGTGCTCCAGCATCTCTGCACAGTTCTGTGGGGAACAAGAGCCCCTGTGTTGCTCCCGTGGGTGGCACAACACGGGGACACTCGGCACTGCAGAATGGGCTGTTCAACGAGCAGCACAGAGAGACAGGCAGTGCAATTCTGGATCAGAGATGGCACCGGGAACAGAGCACAGGGCTGGTGGCTGTCCATGTCCTCAGTGACATCATCGAGGTGCTGTGGTCCCCTCCATCCTCCCTTGCACCTGCCACACTCAGTTTTCTTCCCTCCCTTGCCTTCATGATGGGCTTAGTCTTGATTTTCCTCTGTCTCATCAGTTCTAGTGATGGTATTGAACACTCCCAACCCTGGCAGTGTCCAAGGCCAGGTTGGACAGGGCTTGGAGTACCCTGGGATAGTGGAAAGTGTCCCTGCCCATGGCAGGGGATTGGAACTGGATGAGCTTTAAGGTCTCTTCCAACAGAAACCAGTCTGTGATTCTTTGATTCTGTTAAAGGTCTCTTGCTTTGTGCTTTGGTTTCATGTGCCACTTGTTTCCCCTGGGCTGGATCCCGTTCCCAGAGGCTGGAGGCACCAGTGTGGTCTCCAAGTGATCCAGCGCTGGCACTGCCTGTGCAAAGCACAACAGGAGCACAAAGCTTGAACAGGGCCCTTGTTCTGTGATTCTCAGTGAGGAGAAATTCCTGTGGACCCAACAGACAGCAGCAGCCTGGGCACATCCTGGCTGACAGCTTGCTGGGAACAGGCCTCGGCCAATTGTGTTTTGTTTGGGGATGTGTAAAACCAGAAAATTAAATGTGCCAGCAAGAAGTTTTTGGGGTTTTTTTTGTTTGGTTTTTTTTTGTTTTTTTTTAGTGTTGCATTAAAATCTGTTTATTTTGGAGATATTTAGGTAGAGAAAAAGAAAAGAAGGAAAACTACAACCTGCCCCCCCTTTCAAGGCGGGTGCAAACCCCACTTGGCCAAGGGCAGTGGTGGCTGGGCTCCAGGCAGGATGGAGTTTTCTCAAGCCAGGGTAGTGGCATTGGAAAACTGGGGTTATTTCCTTTGCAGTTATCATTAAAGCTTTGCTCGGGTCTACAGGAACACCAGACAGAAGTTGGTCTGTTAATATTTTCACTTGGTACAGTTTATTAAAAATGGAAAGTCAGGGCACATGGTGGAGACTGTGGGAGCAGCATGAAAAATGCAGACGGTTTAAATTTGGCCCATCCTCACGTGGAGCAGAGCTTAAAAATGGAAACTGGCGAGGGGAGCACATGAAGTCTATGGTAATTCTTCTATGGGATGAGCATGACCTATTTCTGTAAGTCATTCTTGGCTGCCAGCTCTAAGAAATGAAAATGTATTTTCTGAGCAGTGAATAATTTAGCAACTTTGAAGTGATTAACACAGAGGAGAGGCTGGAGCATGGAGGGTGGAGTGCTTTCGGAGTGAGACACGCTCCTGGGCAGGATGGCAGCACAAACCCTTTGCATCCTTCCAGTTCTGTGAATGCACTCAAAGAAGGTTCCTGCTGAGAGAAGGGCCAAGATTTAGGCTTGTCTCATCCTCAGGGCACAGGTGAACTGAGGACCTGAGGGTGGGGAGCAGTTTTTGTGTCAGACCCTCAGAGGGGGCTTCGTTACAGAACAGCTTTTGTTTAAATTGTGGATTGAAATGATTTAAAGAATTAACTTCTTGTTTAATGGTTTCCCTTGTAGAGTCAGGACCACAGGGTGAGCCAAGCTCATGGAAATAAGCAGATTTATTTCTGATGTAAACCATGTATTTATTACACTGCAAGTTGGGGACACTCAGTGGAACTATTACAGTGCCATAAATGTTAAAAAAATCTGTCCTTGTTGTCTTGGACAGGACTAAACTCTGGTTAATGCTTTAAAATGGTGCCAGAATGGCACAGCTCAATCTGCCCCTCACCCAGGCTCAGTGTGCTTTATTGGCATAGACAGAATTAAACCTTATATCAAACCCTAAAGCAGAGCATGGGTGCATGGGTGGATGGAGGGATGGATGGATGGGTGGATGTGTGGGTGGATGGATGGATGGATGGATGTGTGGGTGGATGAAGGGATGGATGGATGGATGGATGAGGCAAGATGGAGCCTGGCAGCTGGGGGGTCCTGCACCACTGCCTCCCAGTGCTGTGCCTTCTGGATGTTTCAGACAAGGCAATGGAGTTTGGCTGGTGGAATTGCTTCCCCACAGAGCAGTAAAACCTGCTGTTAATTGTTTTTCTGCTTGTGTTGAGAAGAGAGCCCAGCAGAGCTCCCGCTGTGCGTACCTGGGGCAAGGTGCACCACGCTGGCTGGCAGGTCCCTGTCAGAGCTTTTGCCCCTGCACCACAGGCTGTGGGATGCTGATCCTTCCCTTCCCTCTTGGGGAACCCATCCCACGTCACGCTGGAGTGGCTGCCAAAGGGAAAGCCAAACAGGAAGATGGCTGTTGGACAGGCTGCCATAAGAGCAGCTGGTTCTGGTCCTCCTGGCTGCAGGGCCTCTCTCACGTGTGGGCCGGAGAATGGCTACGGTGGTGTCCTCAGGATGCGAATCCAGAGGCACCAGCTCTCCAGCAGGTCTTCAGACACATCCTCCTTCTCCTAAATCTGGGTTTGCATAAGCTCAGCTGCCAGCCCTGCTGGTGTCCCGCCTCCAGAATTCATCCAGCATCTCTGGATGGGCTTAAATATTTTAGAGTTCAGCTGCAGCTCGAGGGTGCAGGGCAGGCTTCCTGCTCCAGTGTGGAGGCTGAGGAGTGCTGCAGTATCCATATTTTATGAGTGACAGGTCTGATGAGGATGGTTGAGATGAAGGAGTGGGCTGAGGGTCCGATCCAGCCTGTGCAGAGCCCTGGCCAGGAGGGGAGTGCTGAGGACTGGGGCATCTTCCATTTCCACCTGCTGTGTGTTCCGGGGCTGTGGCTGAGGGTAAAATACAAGGATGCACTTGTACTTAAGGGAGAACTTCTCTGAACAGGCTGCAGTAACATAAACTCTCTCTTGCTAAAAAGTATTTATTGGAGTTATGTTTAAGGACATGAGCTGTTGAACTGGGGTCCCATGAGGCTACACACACATCCCATAAAGGGGGGAAAATCCTGCCTCAAAGGGATTTCTAATTAAATCAGTTTCTTTGATTTTAAAAGATTAAAATGACAGAGGTTAAATTTAGTTTAGATATATGGGAGGAGTTCTTCCCTGTGAGGGTGGGGAGGCCCTGGCACAGGGTGCCCAGAGCAGCTGTGGCTGCCCCTGGATCCCTGGCAGTGTCCAAGGCCAGGCTGGACATTGGGGCTTGGAGCAGCCTGGGACAGTGGGAGGTGTCCCTGCCATGGCAGGGGTGGCACTGGGTGGGCTTTGGGGTCCCTTCTCACCCAGTCCAGTCTGGGATGCTGTGACTCTATGATCCATCTCTGTCATGTGTCTTTTAATTTGATATTGGAGATGCTTCTTGAGCTTCCACATCCACAATTTTATTACAGATTTCAACAATGTTTTCTTCATTTCTTCCTCCTCAAGCTTTGTGCTTCATCACAAGGGTCCCCTGTGGACTTCTGCTTCGTCAGATGTTAGTAGCAGTTGTCTCATAGAACTGGGAGGGCTGGAGCTGGCTTGCAATAGTAGTGATGAGTTTCTTCCTGGAAACAGTGTATGTGTGCTGGCTGGATTTTTTTCTGATTACTAAAGACTTATACATCCCTATGAGAGTTCCTTAATTGTATTTAAGCTGGGCTTGCTCAGCAGACCTCGACACTGAAGAGCCAGAACGTGCAGAACATGCATAAAACCATGGATGTTTTCCCAGGGATGGGGGTGAACCCAGGCTGACAAACCCCAAATACCCCGTTGTGCTGAGCAAAACTGGTTGTTAGCTTTCAGTTTTGAATGGAAATGGCAAAGACACCCCAAACTTTGTTCTCAGCCTTATTTTTGGCATTGGGAGACTGGAGTGTGTGCAGAGAAGGGAACGGAGCTGGGAAGGGTCGGGAGCCCCAGGAGAGGCGGAGGGAGCTGGGAAAGGGGCTGGAGCCCCAGGAGAGGCGGAGGGAGCTGGGAAAGGGGCTGGAGCCCCAGGAGAGGCGGAGGGAGCTGGGAAAGGGGCTGAGCCTGGAGAAAAGGAGGCTCAGGGGGCCTCTTGTGGCTCTGCACAACTCCCTGACAGGAGGGGGCAGCCGGGGGGGGTCGGGCTGTGCTGGCAGGGAACAGGGCCAGGAGGAGAGGGAACGGCCTCAGGCTGGGCCAGGGGGGGCTCAGGGTGGGTACTGGGGAAAAGTTTTCATGGAAAGGGCTGTCCAGCCCTGGCACAGCTGTCCAGGGCAGTGGTGAAGTCCCCACCCCTGGAAGAGTTCAGAAACGGAGTAGATGTGGCCCTTGAGGTTTATTGGTGACCATGGTGGTGCTGGTTGATGGTTGGACTGGGTGAACTCAAAGGTCTTTTCCAATCTCAGTGATTCTGTGATCGTTTAAGCTTTTTTTCCTTCTTTTATGAGAGTGTTTTCCCCCAAACCAAAGTGTGTTCCCTGTGGCCTGTGGGGGTGCTGACCTGGGCTGGGGGTCCCTGCCTGCATGGTCAGGATGTGGAGCTGGGCAAGGAGCTGAGAGCGGGGCTGGAGCTTCATCAGCATTCCAGAGAAGTGGTGAAAACTACCCAGTTTGGGTATTTCACCTGAAATTCAGATTTTTTCAGAGGACAAATGAAGACTTCATTTGAGGTCAAACATTTAATTTTGTGTAACTCCTTATTCTTTTTACCTTTTAAAATAAAACTGCAGAGAAGTCTTTATTGTGCTAAAAAGCACTGGCATGGCCAGTACTGAAAACACTCCAGAAGAGACAATTTTACACGTTGTAAACAAATGAATGGAGGAAATTAATTCAGGGTCCTGGTCCAGCCAGCTTTACAATCCTTGTTGGGATTAATTTGTCTAAAATTACGTAGCTTTACAAAGGTGCTTCTGTTCACTTTGGGGATTTTAGCAGTCCCAGCCAAGCCCTGAACATGGTACAGCCTCAGTCTTTCACGAGGCACCGAAACTCAGCCATTTATCATTTCCAACATGTGCTGCAGAAACATTAAGTAACATCCAGCAGCTGTTTATTGCTAACGTTACTCTACTATAAACATGCACTGTAAAGGCTTTTTTTCTTTTTTTTCCGTAAATCAATTTTAGTTCCTTGAAATAAAATGTTCTCATCAGTAGAAGTAAGGAAAAAAGCAACAATCCAAGTAGAGTCCAGCGCTGGGGCTGCTGCTGTGAGGCAGGAGCCGATGGTGCTGCCACATCAGCCCACCCGTGCGGGTGCTCCTGTGGCAACGCCCGGGTCTGTCCCAGGAACAGCCCGGCTCTGTCCCGGGAACAGCCTGGGCTCTGTCCTGGGAGCAGCCTGGGCTCTATCCCGGGAACAGCCTGGGCTCTATCCCGGGAACAGCCTGGGCTCTGTCCCGGGAGCAGCCTGGGCTCTATCCCGGGAGCAGCCTGGGCTCTGTCCCGGGAGCAGCCTGGGCTCTATCCCGGGAACAGCCCGGGCTCTGTCCCGGGAGTAGCCCGGGTCTGTCCCGGGAGCAGTCTGGGCTTTATCCCGGGAGCAGCCTGGGTTTGTTCCGGGAGCAGCCTGGGCTCTATCCCGGGAACAGCCCGGGCTCTGTCCCGGGAGTAGCCCGGGTCTGTCCCGGGAGCAGCCTGGGCTCTGTCCCGGGAGCAGCCTCGGCTCTATCCCGGGAACAGCCCGGGTGTGTCCCAGCGGCACATCCAGGGAGCTGGGATGGAGCCGGTGTGTTCCTGTCACTGCTGGTAGGGCTCTAATTAGCAATCCTTTCAGCCCAGATCCACGATTCCGTGATCAAACGGCTTCAGCTCTCCTCTGCTTCACGCTCGGGGCGCCGAGGGGGTTTGGTTGTTTGCCAGGGAGGGTTTGTTCCAGCTGCACATGCAGTTCTCCGTCCCAGGCTGGTGCTGGCTCTGGCCCAGGACGCCGGCAGGGGCTGCTCCGGGCACAGGTGAACGAAGGTGTGTGCAGGTGTGCTGTGGCTGCTGCTGCTGTGGGCAGTGGCTGCTGCAGTGTTCGGGGACAGGAAGGGTGGCTGTGCTGGCTGTCCCTGTCACCTGCCAGCCCAGACCCTGCCTCCTCCCCTCGGCTGCGGGAGGCAGTGAGGCTGTCGGTGAGCCCTGGCCCTGCACGTTCCCTGGGCTGTGTACCTGGGCACGGGTGAATGTGTGAATAGCCTTTGCTTTTCCAGCACCTCCACTCCGTGATTGCCCGGGCAGCTGTTTAACGAGAGGTACCACTGTAAAATGGACCATTTACCAGGCAGCTTTGCCGAGGGGCAGTGCCCTTCTGGAAATACCAGCCAGACACGGGGCAGCACGGGGAAACAGAACTATCCTCAGTGTTGGCCTTGGGGCACTGGTCACTCATTTCGGGTGGTCGAGGGCTCTGGGGAGCGTCCGTGGGGCTGCCTTGCAGCCAGCCCCTGAAACACGCTGCACCCTGAGCCCAGGGAGGCTGATTGCTGCCAGGGCTGTGTGTGTGGGGCAGCCCTGGGTGCCCTGCCCATGTGTGTGAAGCTCATCCTCATCTCCCGTGCTTTTGGCCAGGACCGCTGTGAACTCATTTAGGGCTCGTTAATCTGCGCCAGCCAGGCCTCAGCTGGTTAATGAGTGACGTGTTGGCCTCCCTGGGTCGTTGTTGCACAGTAATGTGGGTTTTTCTAGCAGGAATAGCACTGGTCAAGCACATGGAGCAGAAGGGGTGAGGTGCTAGGTTTCCCTCTCGACCTCTAGTGCCTCCTGAGCTCACTGATGGAGATCAGATGAATGCAGTGCACTCTCACTCCTTGGAAGGGCTCCTGGCAAACACAAGGATATTTTTTGCTAATTAGGAATGGTTTCTGGCCAATGCAAACATTTTTGTATTGCATATCAATTACCTAGTCTTCCTAAACTGATTTAGCAGTTGCTTTTCATGGTGTGTTTGATTCCTTATGGAGTTGCAGGGACTCATTTTTAATTATTCAATAACTCTCTGTTTTTACACGACTTTAGAGTTGCTTCCTAATAGGAGGTTTGAGTCTGTGGTTTCTAAAGGGGCTCATTTATAATACTGGGCTGGCATTGTACCTTTAATTTCTTCCATTATCTACTAGCATTCCCTGGATTCCTGGGTAGTTAATGCTCACTTGAGGTTCCTGACAGTCGTGTTACACTGCATTTCCATTTCCCTTGCCCGTGTAATCTTCTCTGTGGATGTGAATAGGCAAAACAGATTGGCCCGAGATGCTGGAGACCAAACGTGCTGCTTNTGGTTTCTAAAGGGGCTCATTTATAATACTGGGCTGGCATTGTACCTTTAATTTCTTCCATTATCTACTAGCATTCCCTGGATTCCTGGGTAGTTAATGCTCACTTGAGGTTCCTGACAGTCGTGTTACACTGCATTTCCATTTCCCTTGCCCGTGTAATCTTCTCTGTGGATGTGAATAGGCAAAACAGATTGGCCCGAGATGCTGGAGACCAAACGTGCTGCTTGTGCTTTCTCTGGGGACAAAAGGGAAAGCAGTGGTTTGCTGCACTGCATGGAGCCAGCCCTGTGGTTAGAGAAAATGGGATGCCTTGTGTTCCAAGGGTTTCAGGCTGGGGAAGCACTGCTGACATCACTCCCCATCGCCCTTCGCTCCCTCTCTGCACCCAACGCCTCTGCATTTCCCCCCGTGTTGCTTTGCCTCGTCTCTGAACACAAATCTCACTTTTCATCTTCCCAGTTCACCCAGGCTGATCCTCCGGGTTTGAAGCTTTTCACACCGAGTCCTCCCACCCCTCCCGTTGTCCTGCCCCTCTCTCCCACGCTGTTCCTGGCGGGCTCATCCCGCCTTTGGGAATGCTCGGAGCTCTCCGTTCGCCGTGGTGCTGCCGTTTCCCGGGTGGGCTCTGCCGTCCTTCCCTTCTGTGCCCCGCCACCCTGCCCAGCCCCACCCCGTGGCTCGGAGCTGCCCCGAGTCCCCACGTCTGTTCATCCTGCCGGGTTCCCTCCCTCTGCTCGTGCCCTCCCCGCCATTCCCCGGTGCCATGCTGGTGCCCCGGGATGCCCATGTCCCGGGATGCCCGTGCCCCAGGATGGCCATGCCCCAGGATGCCTGTGCCCCGGGATGCCCGTGCCCCGGGATGGTCACGCCCCGGGATGGCCGTGTCCCGGGATGCCCGTGCCCCGGGATGGCCATGCCCCGGGATGCCCGTGCCCCGGGATGCCCGTGTCCCGGGATGCCCGTGCCCCAGGATGGCCATGCCCCAGGATGCCCGTGCCCCGGGATGCCCGTGCCCCGGGATGGCCGCTCCGTCCCTGCCCGGGGGCTCGCGCGGTGGCTCCCCTCTCCGTGTCACTCCATGTGTGAGATGGCTTTGGAGCAAAGCTGGAGCTCTCTCTCCTGCCAGATGAAACTCACCGCATTTTGTGGTTTCGGTGGCCACAGTTTAATGTTTCTCCATCAGTTACTGGGGTGCTTCTTCCAAGCTGCATTGCAGAAGGACAGTGGGTAGAGAAATGCTATTAATTATGCCAGTGTGTAGAAATACACTGATAGAAAGTGGATTATGTCATACTACCCCAACACATTTGCTGTAGCAAGATTTAAAAGATAATTTCTTAGGCCTCTAAGTGTTGAAGAGAATAGTTCTTGGAGTTAAATGTCCCTGTTGATATTAATGAAGCTGGAAAACATGCAGATAAAAAGGTTGACTTGAACCCTAAAATGTGATTTTTAATTTGCTGGTTTCCCCTGGATTTGAAAGTATTGTAGACTAGGTTTACCAACTTCATCCTACTGCATTGTTCTCCTGCTGTTGGAGATGAATACCAGATCCTGATGTTGAACCCTCACTGTGAGTGCACTGTGTATCTGAAGTGTTACTTTTAGGTGTCTTGCAAACAAATGCAGAATAAGCAGAAAAAGATAATGAAAACATTAATGATTTTAAAATACTAAAGAAAAAGCCCTCTTTTTTTTTTTTTTTTTTTTTTTGCATCTCTCATCCTTCTGTAAAATGAATTTTTGCAGGGAAACGTACTCTTCATTCTCTCTGTTGCACTGGCAAGTGGAAGCTGTGTATCCAGCCTGCTTTGTCCCACAGCACATCTTGTGATTACAATGAGATCTTAATTACAGGGGTGTCAGAGCAGCACCTGGCACTCTGTTGTGCAGTGGGCAGGGCTGGGCTGCGTGAGGTTTGGGGAGGTCCCGTGGGCACGTGGAGGCTGCCATCCCTGCCATCCCTGCCATCCCACTTGTCACGCGTTCCTGGAGCTGGAGAACAAAGCCACAGCACACGGAGCAAAGCCAGGCTACGGTATTTATCTTTATTTGTGATTCATGGTGTGTCACTTGGTGCCAGGGAGAGCCAGGGAGAAGCACATGGCAAATGCCAACGTCTTATGTCCCGTTGTTCCCCTCCCCTGTGAAGGTGCTGCATTGATGAGGAGCTGCTGAGGGGTCAGTGGCACAATCAGTGCCCTGTTCTCGTGAGGAGCCGGGGAAATACCCGTGGGGACATTGCAGCACAGCAGGTGGCACTGGCTGGGTGTGATGGGCAAGTCAGCTCCTCACGTTTGCACACTGCAGATGGGATGGGATGGGATGGGATGGGATGGGATGGAATGGAATGGAATGGAATGGAATGGAATGGAATGGAATGGAATGGAACAGAAGAACAGAATATTTTCAGTTGTAAGGCACCTGCTAGTCCCACTCACCTAGACTCATCTAGTCCCACAGTTTGGTGCTTCAGGACTGCCCAAAGCTGAAGCAGGCTATTAGGGGCATTGTCCAAATGGCTCCTGAACAGTGGCAGGCTTGGATCATGCCCCTGCCTGCAGGAGGCCTGGTGCAGGGCTCGAGCAGCCTCTGAGTACAGAAATGCTCCCTAAAGCACCCAGGATTTCAGGTCCCTGTGCCCCGCTCATGAGTCGAGGCCATTTGTGCCTCTGCAGCCCGTGGCTGTCGGAGCCGTGCCGGAGCCTGAGCAGGGGCGAGCAGGGCCTGGGAAAGGCAGCAGCTGGCACCTCCTGCTCACTGCCACCGAAGCCTCCGCTGGCGCCTGTGACTCAGGCTCGTACCAGTCACCCCCAGATAATCAGCTCCTCTGGCTGTGGGTGAATGACAGCTTTCTCCTGTCAGCTCAGAGAGTGGAGCCTCTGGAGCATACGCAATTGTTCCAGGCAGGTTCAGGGTTTCTATTTTAGGGATAATCACAGATTCTGTAGTGATAAGTTAACATTTTTAGTAATCCAGCATGTTGTGCACAAAAAGCACCACACTGCTACTATGATTTTCTTCTTCAAATGCTGAGATTGCTTTTGCTTTATTGGGATCGTGGAATCATAGAATCGTTTACTTACACAGAATTATCAGATTGCTTACTGCATCCTGCAGAAAATACTGGAACTGGGAAACCAGGCAGTGCATCATCTGAACTTCCCATCAGCAGAACTCTGTATTAATTTATTAAAAGTGACATCTCTGCTGATAGGTTCAAGGGCCTGGTGAATATTCATATCTAGGTTTGTTTCCTGCCTGCTGACTTGAGCAGGCTTCCCAGATCAGTTGTAGTCATGGATACATGGAAATGACACTTTGGGGTTTGTTTTCTCAGTGGCAATGCTTTTTTACACAATATTGCAAACATTATAACAAAGAATTGTCAGAAGCTCTCCTCCTGGAGGGATGGCAGATCATGAGCACTTGCATGTGGTTTAATTGCCAAGAAAATGCTGCCTTTCCAAGGGGCTCGCTGTAGCTGGGCCTCCTCTCGGTGACGGGAGGTCAGTCAATGGATTTGATTGCATGTGGAAAACATTTGATCTGTTGCTCCAAATGCTTCAGCCAGAAGATTTCAGACAGAATATTTATGAAGCTGAAGCTGCAGTTTTGCACTGCTCACTGCAGCCCCTCTAGTAGGGATGGTAGGAAAGTCCTCAATAAAATCACTGCTTAAATGAAAGGCCCACGGAGAAGGGAGGTGATGAGGAGGTGACACCACCCGTGGAGCTGAGCCCTTCCCCTGGGGACGTGGGAGGCTGTCAGAAGGTTGTGGGGGCACTGGTGTCCCCATGGGGTCTGTCATGGGATCTCCTGGAGAAATCTGGGGGAGATCACAGAATCACTGAGGTTGGAATGAGCCTCCAAGATCAATGTCCAGCCTTTGACCGATCACCATGAAGTCAGCTAAAGCAATAACCGTGGAGCGGTCGTGGTGCCTCTGCCCTGGGAGTGCCGGGAGGCACAGAGTACGAGCTGGCCCAGATTCTGTTTTCAGTTTCACTTGACAAAGTTTTCTGGTCTCTCCTGCAGAAAATGTCCCACAGAAGTGACAATAACAATATTTTGGATATAAGCCTAGCACAGAAGGGTAATAGGAACTCCATGGGCATGCGTGGGCTCTTGATTCATCCTCAGAGATGACAGATGTGCATTTATTTAAGATCTGGGAGTGGGACTCGTAATATTTATAGTGAATTCTTTGTTCCCACTCTTCCTGAGTGATTTTTGTCTCTGTGGCCAGTCAGCACGGTCAGTGCTCATTGTGACCATCTCGAGCTGCAAACCCCCNCAGTGGGGCAGGGGCAGTGGGCAGGGGCAGAGTGTGGAGCAGGATCTCGCCACACTCCCCACTTTGCCACCCTTGCAGTTTGCCCCTGAGCTCTGTGAGGCTCCCCCTGGGTGCACACAGGTCGAATCTGTATTTTAGCTTGTGCTAAACCACTGATTCAGTAACCTCATTCAACCCTCTGCTGGCTCCCTCATGCAGGTGAAAAAGGGACTTGAAAGGAAAGCAGCTGNGAGTACGAGCTGGCCCAGATTCTGTTTTCAGTTTCACTTGACAAAGTTTTCTGGTCTCTCCTGCAGACAATGTCCCACAGAAGTGACAATAACAATATTTTGGATATAAGCCTAGCACAGAAGGGTAATAGGAACTCCATGGGCATGCGTGGGCTCTTGATTCATCCTCAGAGATGACAGATGTGCGTTTATTTAAGATCTGGGAGTGGGACTCGTAATATTTATAGTGAATTCTTTGTTCCCACTCTTCCTGAGTGATTTTGTCTCTGTGGCCAGTCAGCAGGGTCAGTGCTCATTGTGACCATCTCGAGCTGCAAACCCCCAAGCCCACACCAAGCGTTTCTTTTCACCCAGACACCTGGCGAGGAATGCTGCGGGTTCAGCACGGTCAGGGTCTCATGGTGCACCTGTCAAGGGCTGACAGCTGTGTCTGAGCAGGTGGGCTCAGTCCATCAGAGAGCTCCTCCTCGCCTCGTCTTTTTTATTTAAAACTGATATTCAATTAAATCACAGCACTACTTTGGTATAAAAATAATTTTGTTTGCAGCAGCAGCTGATGGAGGCAGCGGCTGAGGTGTTACAGCTGCACGATCATTTCTGGTCATTGCTCCTCAGCCTCTGGAAAAAACAGCAGGTCTGGTCCAGAGGGGTTTGCATGTGAAGGGAGTGAAGGGCTGTCCCTGCCCTCTGAATGCTGTCCTTGGGNAAAAGGGACTTGAAAGGAAAGCAGCTGCTGTCCTGCAGCTTCCCCAGAGGCAAACTTTTAATAAAAGCTTGGCCAACGCTCTGTAGTTGTCTCCCTGTCTTCTTTTAAGTGCAAGCTTATTTGCAGTAAAGCATTTACAAATGTAAATTCTTTTTTCTTTACCTTGTAGTGAACTTTGACCACTTCCAGATTCTCCGGGCGATTGGGAAGGGAAGCTTTGGCAAGGTAGGCTTGAGCACTTGGTCTTGCATGGTTTATCAGGTGTCTGCTGTTATGTACTTGTGGGTTATTGGAACAGTAACGGGGCCGAAATTGGCTCTTTTTGTATTTTTTTTACGATGGCTGCTCAGTCAGCACAGGACAAATGTTCAGGAAAATACCTTGTTGCCATTTGGCATTGCGTTAATTCTTGGCATCTTGGTGCAACAGATGTATTCTAAATTACCAGCACAATTGTGACCATTTTACAGCAAACATTCTTTATGTTTTCAGTGTCCTGTGGGGATGTCTGGGTTGTGAGGGGGGGCAGCGAGTCAGGAAGGTGCTGGAAGTTGCCCTTGGTGATTGACTGAGCTGGCACACTGGTCAGGAGGGTTCTGCGAAGTCCTGGGCTGTTTTCCCAATCAGAAATCAGTTATGCTGAAGAGGTTTTGTTGTTTATTTTTAACTGTTTTTTCTCGCCAAGCGTGTGGGAGGATGTGGGAGGTGATGATCAAAAAGCTGTGTATCTCTGGGAACCGGTTACTGGTTGTTTTCCTGGTGTTAGTCCCTTTCCATTCCCTTTCTCGCTGGCTCTCACTCCATCCCCGTGCCGGTGACTCTGGGCGTTTCCCCCTGAGCTGGCAGTGCCAGCACGGCGCTCGGGGGCTGTGTTGGGAGTTCTGCAGCCCTTTTGTCCCCTGTGTTCTGCTGTGACCAGCAGTGGCTGTGCCCCTCTGTGCAGCAGAGTGCCCGGTGTGCGGCGGGCAGGAGCTGCGGGCGTGGCGGGCCCGGTGACGGTCACTGCTGAACTGGGAGTGTCACCTGCCCAGGTGGCTCTCGTGGGGTGTGGGCCCTGTGCCAGGACTGGGGACATGGCCTTGGGAAGTGTGTGAAATGTGCAGTGTCAGACCTGTGGGATGGCCCAGGCCGGCTCGGAGGGTGACACAAGTGTCCCCACACACTGGTGAGGGAAACGGGCCAGGCTGAGTGATTGGGGAGAGCTGCGCCTGCTCACGTTCCCTCCAGTCGGGTCACCTTGGCCAGTCTCTCCCATTGCACTTTGATCAAAAGCTGACAATCCAGATCTGGCTCTGGAGATGACCCTCGCTGTCCTTTGCCTTCTCCCTGTGTGTGGTACAGCCTGACAGGGTCGTGTCCCGCTGGGCCACAGCCTCGGGAGCAGCCTGACCTGCTCTGCTGGCGTGGCTGGAAGATGGAAACTTTGCAAAAGCAGAAATTTCCCAGGAGACCTGAGACCTGTTTGGCCAGAAGAACCCAAAGTTTTACCAAATACTAAAAATCTCTTCTTGGACACTTTAAATGTATTAAGCAGCATCAGTGCCGAGTAATGGTAGTGGCACAAAATGACCTGTGGTCTGTGTGGGGAGGGTCAGGCTGTTCTGAGAGCTGGAGAGGGGACAGTGCCAGTCTCAGTGCTGCCATGAGCGCTGCTTCCTAGCGAAGACGTTTCGTTACAGCCTCAGCTCCCTGACGAGCACCAGGAGATGGATTGCCCTGCTCTGGCACTACCCACCCACGTGAATTCCTGCTGGGCTTCCATGTAAGTCCGCCTGGGACTTCCAGGGCTAATGAAAATGGATTGCCTGCAGTGTGCAAGTCACTGAGGGGGTGGTTTGAAACTCACCCCTCTTTGCAGCCACGTCCCTTGAGCAAGGAGAGGCGAAAGCTTGCAGCAGAGCTCTGTCAGATTTCTGGGCTTCTGCTGAATGATGGCGAATGACTAAATACCAGCTCACTCCTTGCACTGTGAGGACAAGACAAACAGCAGCAGAAAGTCTCCCCAGACACTCCTGGTGAGAACAGGAACAGTCAGGGTCTTCTGTCTTCAGCTCACAATCAAAGACCAAACCCTAACTCAAAACCTTAGTGAAAAACAGCAGCTCACATTATTGTTTCGAGCTGATAGGAGAAGGGTCATACTTCAAATATAAACTTTCCAGAGAAGGAGGTTTTATTCTTTTAAGCAGCAGCACCTGGAAAATTAATTCTGCTCAGAACATGAAACAGAGAAAAAACAGTTCTTATCCCAGAGCAGGACCCTCTTGGCTTTGAAGAGAGCTGCTCCTTGTGGCTGCTCCCCGTGGCTGCTCCCTCTGTGCTTTGTGGTGCAGAAAGGTTCAGTCTAGCACATTGCAGTCTATCAGGCATCAGAACTGTACATACACTTTCAACAAAATGCTGAAATGATTCATCTGTCATCTTTCTGGATAATTATGTCAATATGCTGAATTTCCTCTGACACTGAGAAAAGCTTTTTGCGTTTACCAAGTCATTTACAACTCGCATTTAATTACAGAAAACATAAAACTCCTTACCTGGGAAGGGTTGCTTGAAATTGAGGAGTGACTTAGTTGCTTTGCTTGATTTAACCACTCTCTTCCCACGTTCAGGAAGATATGTAGGAGCCAGTGTCCGAGTGGGCCCTCAGTGTGGGTGAGCCACCTGTGGAAGCTGTGACACCGTGTGGTCTCACGGTGACAGGACCCGGGAGCAGCGCCTGTGGTGGCCTTGGGCACAGCATTTCCTTCCACGGTCACTTTGTGCACCTCTCAGGACAGACTGTGAGGTTCTCGGTGTGGGAACTGTAGGAAAGGAAGGAAAAAAGAACTCAGAAATCGCTTTTGAGGAGCCTGAGAGCCCCTGAGCTGTGGCTCTAGAATATCTGCAATAAATGGCCAATTTCTGTTTTCTAGAGATGAGTTTAATCAGCTTTAAGGTACAATTAATCAAATGAAGGTCAGGTTCAATTCCATGTTTACTCCAATTAGCAAGTGTGTAATATTTTCCACACATAGTAGAGGTGGTGTTATTTGATTTTCAGTGCTTTAACATCAGCACAGTGTTCCTCCTGTAGCACAGGCTCCTTTCCAAGCAGCAGCAGTTGCTCAGGTTTTGGCTGCTCTGGTGCCATTTCCCAAGGAACAGCAGCCAGGAGAGGGTTTCTAGAATGGGGTGCAGTTTGTGGCCCTGTTTTAATGGGAAATATGCCCTGAGGTTCACTGTGCTTCACGAGAGACAGGATGAGACCCGAAACCTCCAAAGGCAGGGTCTGGACCTCTCCCTGTTAGAAGTTGGCCTCTTCTGGCTTCAGTCCCCATCCATTTGATCCGTGAGGAAGCTGGGGGTGTTTGCTCCTGTGCTCCTCCTCCCACCTGGGCTTCCCTCTTGATTCTGCAGCCCCAGCCCCAGCCGCCCTTTCCAAGGGATGAAGAGCTGGATGGCGTTGTGGGAGTTCATTATTTACACTTCACTGCTGTGAAGAAATAAGAACTCATCTGAAGTTTTTCAGCATGGATTTGTGTGTTTGTGTGCCATTGGAAATAGGGGATTAAACCAGGGCTGGGGCTGGAATGAGCAGCAGCAGGAAATGGAATCTTCCAGAGGGACCCAGTATAGGTGGGGTGGCTTTCAGTCTGCTCCAGAGGGGGCTGGAGGTCCTGGTCCCTGTGCCCGGCTCTGCACTGACCCTCCCAGGGAAGGCTGGCTGTGTGTAGGTTGCTTTGCACAAGTACTTCAGCTTCGTGATTTTGTTGCTTTAATAATTCACACAGCCTGGAGCTGGGTTTAGAAAGGCTTTAATCCATTTTCTAAAGGTCACAGATGCCCACCCAGTAGCTGCACCATAAATAAAATTCCCTTCAAGTCTATTCTCAACTGAATCCCTCTTTGACATCAACACTAGGTTGATCCATTTTCTTTTTTTCCAGCTTTATAAATGTTGGATTTTTCCCCCTAAAGAAAGGCTGGAAACTTAATCCCTTGGTATTTAGCTGCCACAGATATTTTTTGCCCTTGATTTTTCCTTTATTGTCCTGGATCTCACACAAGGCTGAGGATTTGCCAGAGCCACGGGCAGGGACTTGGGGCGCACGTCCCTGCTGGACGCTGCTCCTGTCACTCGATCACACACTGTGTCCCTGGCAGGCTCTGGGGACAAGGGTGCCTGGGCTTTGTCAAAGGGCAGCTTGGTCATGGAGAGGGCACAGCCAGGTGAGGGCTGTCTGTGGGTCCCGGGGTGCTGGACAGCCTCTGGTGTGGGGCTGTCAGTGCTGGTCAGGCCCCAGCCCGCCTGGCCCCTGGGAGTCCTGTGGGATGCAGGAGATGGGCAGCTGCAGCAGGAGGGATGTGAAGGACATTAACCTTAGGATGAGGTTCTTCCCCCAGAGGGTGCTGGGCACTGCCCAGGCTCCCCAGGGAATGGGCACGGCCCCGAGGCTGCCAGAGCTCCAGGAGTGTTTGGACACCGCTGCCAGGGATGCCCAGGGTGGGGTTGTTGGGGTGTCTGTGCAGGGACAGGGGCTCGACTCCTTGTGGGTCCTTTCCAACCCAGGGTACTCCATGGTTCTGTGATTCTCTGATTCCACAACATGCTCCACCATTGCATTCAGCTCAGGAGCAGCTCCCTTGGCTGGGGACAGTGACCAGGAGCGGGTGTGTGAGAAAGCACAGAGCAGGCACAGGGGGATCCTCCCTCTGATGCAATCTCCCACGTTGTACCAAGTTTGTGGATGTTGCTACACTGTGAGTGTGTCATGGGTAAAAGCCACGGGAGAGTGGCAGAGCGCAAAAGGTGCAGTGGTGATGGGGTCCAGCACTGCCTCACTGTCCAGATCTCAGGTTGTGGGGGCAGCAGCAGGAAAATTACAGAGTGGGAAGTACCACTGCATGGTCTGGAGTGACTGAGTGAGCAGTGAGCTCAGCTGCAAGGAGCTGGGGATTATCCTGCACTTCCCCACTGGGGACCTGTTTGGGGTTTCTGAAAGATCAGACTTCAAAAGACAGTGATTTATCAAACAAGCTGCCCACTTTTGTTACTGTTATACAGCCAGTGCCTTATTAACATTGGCATTAGAAAGTGCCTGGGGTTTATTTGAGCCCACATCATTCCCTGTGGGCGAGTCACACTGGTGTGGGGGTGTAGGTGGGATGGGAGGTGGGATAGACCCCCACTCCAGCAGCCAGGGACCTGTGGACAGGACAGAGGTGTAGGAGAGCAGAGGGCAGAAGCATCGTCCTCCCCCCAAACACGCCCCGCTGGCCCTGGGCCACCCCTGCAGGGCTCCGGGGGGCTGGCACTGCCGGCAGCGGGTGCTGGAGCGTGGCCGTGGCTCAGGTGGGTGGGGAGGGGGTGGTTGGTGTCCCCACGGAGGCTGGTGTGGCCTGTGGCAGGGGTGATCGATGCCCTGCGGTGGCTGCTGCACCCTCAGCGTCCGGCAGCGGCTCCGCTCAGTCTGGAAGCAGGAGCGGCGTCGGAGCGGGACCAGAGGACAGCTCCTGCCACTGGGGCAGGCAGAGCTCGCTGCGGCCTGTGGCAGCAGGAGCGTTCTCTCACCTGAATTCCCGTGTGTGCATCGAGGCTCGATAGCAGTTGGCTGCTCAGGTTCTTCCTGGCTCTTAGATGAGAGTTTTTTCAGCATTAGATTCTACAATAAAATCCACCCACACCCTCCCTGCTCCCCCTCCCCTCCTGAACCCAAAAGAGATGTCATTTTGAGGTCTTTGATTAAGGAAACGTTTTTGTGGATCAATGTATGCTGCCTGTTGAGTGGCAGATGTGCCTGAACCCAACCCTGCCCCTCTGTCAGAAGGGCCAGCCTCGCGGTGGGTGAGGGGACAGAGCTGCAAGCGCTACAGGAGCAGGAGGAAGAGGAGGTGCAGTGGGACCAGGGGAGGATGGAGCTGGGCCAGGGTGACCTGGCTTTGGAGAAACATTGGAATAGGCTACCCAGGGAGGTGGTGGAGTCCCCATTGCTGCCTGGTGGTGTCCAAGGAATGACAGGACGTGGCACTCAGTGCTCTGCTCTGGTTGGCAGGGTGGTGTCTGGTCAAAGACTGGGCCTCGATCTTGGAGGTCTTTTCCTACTGAAAGGATTCTGTGATTCTGTGAGACGTGGCCTAAATGCATCACTGAATTCTATAACCATCCATCTGTAAGGACAAAGAGCAGAATGTTTTGACATTGATCAGATTAATAATTGGAAATGTGATTATTGTTCTGTTAGCACTGCCCTCAGGAGAACCTCCCGTTCCGCTGTGTGCCGCTGGCAGAGGCTCCTTGGGCCCTCAGCACGGCCCATGCGGCCACACCAGACTGCAGCTCTCACATGGCCAACATTAAAAACTCTCACTTTTAGAGTAAAATATCCATCCTTTGTCACTAATGATAATTATAAATTTCTCAGAGGCTGAAATGTGACCAGCATTTGGATCTTGTTTTTGTTCTGACAAGCCATCATAGCACACACCCCCACCAGCTCGTAAATGGAACTGAGATGGAAGGTTCCAGCGTCAGATGCAGCTTTTGGCAACAATAAAATTGAAGCTGTGTTGGACATCGAGGTCATCTACAGGTCCTTGGAAGCTGCAGCTTGTGGGTTTGGGATGTTGTGTTAGTGCTCATGGTTGGACAATCCAATTACAAACCACTTAATGTCATAAACGATAAGGAGCAATGTCCTCGGTTCCTATGAAATATGAATACATCAGCATGATAGAGCAAATAGAGTTTGTTAAGGAAAATACTGCCTGGGTTTGTCCAGAGCGTTATGGGTGTACCCTGTTGTTACTCTGGGCAGCACCATCAGTCCGTGGTGTCTGTGGAAGGAGACTTTCCCCTCTTCTTCACAGGATGCATTTCTTCTTGTGGGTCTAAAGTTCATGAATTCCTATTGAAGTGTCTGTGTGCTGCTGAGAAACTGCTCTGAATCTCATGGGAGTTGTATGGACACAGCTCCATGAGGCTGGATACAGTTCTGCTCTGGTTTTTCTGTGGTGAAGGCAGGAGCTGCCCACAAGCCACGACAAGGCCGTTGGGATTTCCTGTGTCTCAACAATGAATTAAAGATGGAACATGAAAAATGGAAGCAGAAGCTGATGCAACTGGTGCACAGCTAACAATAGAAACGAGTGTTGTGACGAGTGGTCTGACATAGTTTGGTGCAGTTGGAGGGACCCGCAGCCTGTGCTGGGCACCTGGAGTGAGTGGCAGTGCCGACACTGCCGTGGGACAGGGCCTTCCTGGGGGCCAGGCTTGCTAGGAACTGTCCTTCCCAGTGACCAGCACACCAGCTGCTTTTATTCCTCCCAGTTTTCCTGCCAGCCTTTCTCCTTTGAAGTGGCCTCTTTTCCTGTATTCTGAGGCGGTGATTTGCCTTGTGTCCTAGATTAACAGTGTTGGTGGACTGTAGAGATGGGCAAGAAGAGGCTGTGGGAGAAACTGCTGTGGGACAGACCTTCAGAGGTGGGTCAGGAAGGCTGTGTGGAGGGCTGGGTGTCTCATGCAGCTGAGCAGGTCCCTCACACGGAGCCCCCACACCCCGGGTGTGTTCTTGGTCGTGCAGGGCCGTGTTTGGGAGCGGGGCCGTGCCCGCGCTGCCCCGTGGCCTGGAGACCCCTGCCCTGCAGAGCCAGAGAGCTCCCGAGGGAGCTGTGCCCTGCCACTGCTCTGCTCCACGCTGCCTGCTCTGCCCAGCACTGCTGCACTGATTCGGGAGGAAGAGACAGAAATGGGTGATTCTCATGGCACCGCTCTGTTTGTCTCTGCTGATGGATCGCTGTGCTCAACGCCGCTCTCAGCACTGGGGGCAGCGGAGGGTGGGCCAGGGAAAGGTCAGGCTGCTCGGGCTGTCCCTGCAAAGGGCTCCTGAGAAAATGGCCAGGAAACACAGAACATGTTTGTGATAGGTATTAGGGGGTGATTTGTGGTGGGTTTCAGTTCCTTCCCCCTGGCTCTTTCCATCAGTGATGCTGTTGCCAAGGCCAGGGTGAGGGGTGAGGGGCCCTCAGGTGTGACCCAGCGAGGGTCACCTGCTGAAAAGGCCTGGACGTTGTTATTTATGTAATGTGCACAGCAAAATCACGTCTGTTTCAATAGTTCCATAAAATTAAAATATCAGGAGTGACAATGTTGATGAATTCTAAATTTAGTGCTTTCCATTTTCATACCAACTGGCCGTTTTATTCTCTGAAATAGAACTGTAACTACAGGATGACTTTGACAATTGCAAAT
The DNA here is from genome assembly GCA_013397815.1 of Aleadryas rufinucha. Lineage (NCBI taxonomy): Eukaryota > Metazoa > Chordata > Aves > Passeriformes > Aleadryas > Aleadryas rufinucha. The sequence goes on along the minus strand of VZTH01016546.1, from coordinate 26,125 downwards.
TGGCTTTTCTTTTTTTTTCATAATACCTTTTTATTCTTACTGACCCATCACATTTGGGATAGATTATATTTTATCTGTATGATCAGGGATTCTACCTCCCTTCAGAAAACACACTGGACTGTAAATCCGTGAGATTTCTTTAAAAGAAAGAAAAGCATGGAAAGAAACCATATTTATTGAACAGAAGCCTTTTGTGTCTCTGCTTTCCACCCTCACCTCCCGTTTGCTTACTATTTATGTCCAAAATCCATCGAGATTCCTTCTGTTCCTGTCGTTCTCTCACAGAGTTGCAGTAAGATTGTTGTGCCATGTTATTACTTTTGATCTAAAAATTCTTTTTAAAAGTAAGTGCTAAAAATTTCTCTCAATAAAGGGCAATGCAGCATGAAATACTTATCTGTTCATGTACAGAAAGTGGTGCAGTTGAACCAAACCACACTGAAGATTACCAAACACCAACCCATTCTCCTCGGCTGCCAGCTGGACAAGTGCTGTTTGCCAGGATGCAGGAGCTTTGGCCACCTCTTACCCAGTGGTGGGACTGTGCCCCTGTGCCCCTCACTGAGGTCTGGGTGGCTTCTGCATCCTCAGGCTCTCAGATCAGCTCTGCTCTGCTCTGCAACTCCATTTTAGTCCCTGCTACTATCTTTGGGCTTGTCAGAGACATTAAGATTGTTGTCCAGAGCAGCTGTGGCTGCCCCTGGATCCCTGGCAGTGCCCAAGGCCAGGCTGGACACTGGGGCTTGGAGCAGCCTGGGACAGTGGGAGGTGTCCCTGCCCATGGCAGGGGGGGGAATGGGATGAGCTTTAGGGCTCATCCCAACCCAAGGCATTCTATGATTCTGTGATTCTAGGATTTGCAGGGTGTTCCTGGGCAGAGGAGTCTCATCCCTGGAAATAGGGAGAAATATAAAGCGTATTTCTTTATCTTGGTAACTTGATATAATTTAGTGCTGTTTGGTAGGTTTGATGGAAAGGCTTGTGGAGCTTGTGAAGGCTCCTTGGGGACAGGCTGCCCCTGTCTGACGGTCACTGCTCAGGCGTGGCCGGTGGGGTGGCTGCAGTGAGGGAGGGAGGAGACCAGGCAGGAGGAGCAGGGGCTCTGTCTGTGTCCAGGCACAGCACAGCCCCTGTGCCCCACCCTGGAAGGGATCTCCATCTCCATCTCCATCTCCCCAGCCTCTGCAGATGCTCTTCCAGGGCTGATCCCTCTGGGCAGCCTGGTGCTACACACCAGCTCAATGGAGCAAGCTTCTGCCAAGGGAAAATCAAGCATTTGGCTGCAAGTGGCATTGATTCCTCCTGAGGGTTTTGCACTGTGAAACACGAGTATCCCCTTCTTTCTTGGCTGAAAAGAAAGACCTGTGTTTGTTTCCTTCAGCACAGAAGGGAAGCTTTGGTGCCTGGGGGCGTGTTGTGGCAGCAGCACAAACGAGGACATTGGGGCCACTTGGGTCTCGGTGCCAGTGCCCATCAGGGCCGGATCACCATGAGTGATGAGGCTTTTCAAAACAGCACAGCGAGTGTTCTTGCCTTGGGGTCAGGGAACTTCAACATCAGTTTGCGTTCAGAGATTAAATAAGGCCCTCCAATCTTCATTGGAAGTAATTAGATTGCTTTCTGTTCCCAATATCTGTCAAATATATAGCTAAAAAAAATAATTCTGCCTCTTTAACCAGCCTATCACAGAATGCAGTCTTGGCCACAAGGAGAGATGGCTCCAAATACTAGACATAACTCAAAATGCGTGTCACGCACAGGAAAACATGGCACAATTTATTCAGAAAACACTCGTTAGCTGTGGTTGTGCACAGGGGTCCAGCTCCTCATGTAAGTCTGTGGAGTGCTGCTGAGCTGGAGGAAATGCTGGATCCAGGTTTGGATCCATCCAAAAGGCAGAAAGATGGGTCACAGTGTCTTTGGGGATCTCTGCAGGTTGGTCTGAGTTTTCATCATTCTCCTTTAATTATTGAAAAAGAAAAGCCCAGCAGAGATCTCTGAGCATGTGATTAAAGCCAGACAAAAATGTAGATGCCTAACAGGCTTTCTGTAGGAAGTGTGACAGCTCCAGAACACATCTCCTGGGCTGTCCTCCTCCCTGCTCTCGGCAGAGCCGTCCTCACGGTGGAGGCACAGCCCATCCCCTCTGGAACCTCCCCAGGGGCGGCTGCTCCGTGCCCTGGAGGTCAGCAAATCCACACCGTGCCACACCAGAGATGAGCTCAAGGCTGTGGCCAAAGGGTGATCCCAAATGTCTGCATTTTTGTTTTAAGATTGAGTGAAGACACCGAGTTTGGGGTGCCTGGCTGGTGATGAGGCCGCAGAGCCGGCGTGCAGGGGGAGAGGTGGAGAGCCAGGACAAGTAAAAGCAAAGAAAAACACTCCTCTTTCCTTTTTGTTCTTTAGGTTTCTCTGCTGTCACTTCTTCAGTTTCTCCTTGTTTATTTGGATTAGTGTCTCTCCTGAGGAAAAGAAGTCTACATGTGTTTTGGAGCTGCAAGTCAAATAATCCCCCATATCCAAACTCAATTACAGAAACATCTGCTTAATGTCTGATGGGACCTTCTTTTCTCAGTGTGACATTAAAGGGAAATGCTTACTCTGAACCACCTTAAATTGCATTAAATCACAGGATTCAGACCTTGTAGATAACATCCTGCACCTCCCTTCCATGATTTCTTGCAGGGAAATTAGGAAATGTTCCCTGTTAGACACCAGCTGGAAGGCCCTGGCTCCCTGTTTGCAGGGTACCAATGAGGAGAGCTTTTCCCGACATAGTTTCAGTGTGCTGCTTGTCCCATTTGTGTGAGCAAGACAGAATAAGGCTCATTCTGGGGGAAAAAAAAACAAACCAAAAAACGTGGACAAGGTTAGCTTTGGCTGTGTTTTGAGGCACTCCAGCTGCACCTGCACGTGTGGTTTCCTTTGGCAGTACACTGAGAGCTGGGCACACCCAGAGGTGATGCAGATCCACAGGGGTCTGCTGAGCCTCGGGGAGGTCTGTGGACCTGCACAGGAGAGGTGCAGGAACACATTCTTAGGATTCCAGATTGAAGCTATTGAGATTGCCCAGAGCAGCTGTGGCTGCCCCTGGATCCCTGGCAGTGCCCAAGGCCAGGCTGGACAATGGGGCTTGGAGCAGCCTGGGACAGTGGGAGGTGTCCCTGCCCATGGCAGGAGGTGGAGTTGGATGATCTTTAAGGCCCCTTCCAACCCAGACCAGTCTGGGATTTTATGATCCTCTGATATACAGCACACTGAGGTGCTGTTGAGAACAGCAGGTGTTGTTTTGGGTCAGAAGACTTTTTTGGCTCTAGCATAAGCAACTGAGAAAGAGATTTTTTATGGAAGTGTTGACACGACCTGGAAACACCAACAGGCTTGCTGTGAATAAAAGTTTCATCAGCTGCTGTTACAACTTGGCTGCAGCAAACAGCAGTGCTGCATAAAAGAGATTTTAATGATTTATGGTGTTCTGACAAACGAGTCCATCAATCTTGTGGAAAAGCACAGCTTTTCAGCAGGGAAAAACTAAAGTTGTAAGGCTCCATGAAAAATATCTTAAGGAGGGAAAAGTGGCAAGGTGTTTGGAGACAGAAACAAAAGCAGCACTTAAAGATGTGAAGGCAGATTTGTTGAGCTGATAACCTCGTACTTCGAGCATGGCTCCTGAGGGTTGCACTTGTTTGGCTACCACTGCAACTTTAGAGGTTTAGATGGGATACTGGGAAGGAATTGTTCCCTGGGAGGGTGGGAGGCCCTGGCACAGGGTGCCCAGAGCAGCTGTGGCTGCCCCTGGATCCCTGGCAGTGCCCAAGGCCAGGCTGGACATTGGGGCTTGGAGCAGCCTGGGACAGTGGGAGGTGTCCCTGCCATGGCAGGGGTGGCACTGGATGGGCTTTGGGGTCCCTTCCAACCCAAACCATTCTGTGAGTCCGTGCTTCTGTGAGCTGGATGGAAAGGCTGAGGAGGGCTGTTGTCACAGGCAGCAGCTGTCACATGCTCGTGTCCCCTGGGCTGGGTCACTGGCACACAGAAAGGTGGCCGTGGGAATGGCAGCAGATGTCCTGGTCCTGCAAATGGGTCTTTGTGTGCTGGAGATAATGGCTGGGAGAAACACTGCCAGGGACGCTGCTCTCAGAGCTGGTCCAGGACAAAGTGCTGCTGAAATAAGCTGTGTAGTCAAGCAGTGCGGGGTTTTGATTGATTCAAAGTCTGTTTTTATCCAGGATCAGACAGAGTTACAGTTACGTGTCCTCGATGAGCGCGGGGTGAGTGTCACTGTCACGGGCAGGTTGTGAGCAGCTGCAGCCCTGGCCCAGGGCTTTGCCTGGTGCCACAGGTCCCTCTGAGTTTTACCGGCCCCACTGCCCGCTAAGGGTGGGTCTGAAAGGATCTGCCTTGCCCAGGGCTCCCTCCCCAGGCCAGCCCTGGAGGGCTGGAGAGGGGCTGCACAGGCTCCTGCAGGTGCTGGCAGCCTTCAGTGCTCCCAGTCTCTCGTGCTCGTGGCACCAAGCTCTGGGTCAGCATCCCTGGAGGGGGAGCCCCTTCGAGGGACCAGCAGCACCCTTGAGGGGCTGTGTCCCCTCCTGGGCCTGCTCTTGTGGGGAAGCTGCTCCGGGGGGTACCTGTGGGAGATGCTTCCAGCAGAGAGAGCTTCATCCAGCTGTTCCCATGGTTCGTGTGCGTAACGAATCCCTGATACTGTAATTATATCACTGCAGATGCACCTGCGAGGCAGCTTTGAGCTTTGTTCTCTTGGCGATGCCTAAAAAGAAATTGAATTAGCTGATTTTATCCTTAATATTTGTGAGAATTGTAGAACAAATTATTATGAACTTTTTGATTACCAGTATTACACAGATGCTAATTACCAGGGAAGGGTTGTATTTTAATTGCCAACAGCACCATCATAACACAGGACCAATACAAAGATGCATATAAATGCCAGGGGAGTAGTTCTGTGTCCTGTGCAGCTGTGGCCACGTCCAGAACACAGTGATCCCTGTTTGCAGCTTTCCTGATAGCAGCTGAGAGTTTAAATGATTTAATTTTTTATTAATAGATAATATTAGGCAAGATTCTGCTTGCAGTTCTTGGTACAAGAGCAAAGCAGAGGGGTCCTGGGAGTGACAGGGATTTCCCTCCAGCCACTTTCTGAAGGATGAAAACCCTGGGAAAAGTGAATGATGTCTTGGTGTAAGAGCTGAGCCATTCAAGGAGAACTTGGCTAAAGGAGATGAACTTGTTAGAAGTCAATATTGAGGTTATTCTTCTGGCAGTGCATAGGTGCAGTAAAGCCCTTCTCACCTGCTTTACTCTTTGCTCAACAAGCTCAGTGAACACAATTGTCCAGCCAGTCCTTGCCCGTGCAGTCTGTCTCCAAAGTACAATTCAGTGTTCAAAAATGAAATCAGTTGTCAAAAAAGCCTGAGCTGTTTCTACATTATGGTAGGTGCCTTCTCACTGCTTCTGGTCCTTCAGAATGAAAGACCTAGTTCTTCCTGCTCCAGAGGCTGCAAATCTCCTGTTTCCTCAACACCCTTCCTGAGGCTGCTGCTGTGTCTCCCCCATAGCAGAGACTTCTTTCCCCAGGCAGTCCCAAAGCCTGCTGATGCTTCTGGGTGCCGTGGGCAATTTTATGTTAATGCTCTGCATTTCAAATGTCAACCTTTCTGGTAAAATGGCAGTTCTGTAGATACTGGGGGAAACAGGGAGGGACAAATACCCAGCAGGAGCTGGAGGAGAAATCAGTATATGTGGGCAAGGTGCAACCACTGCAAATAAACATTTTTATAAACTAGAGCAGTGTCTGTCCCCGGTTCAGAACTGGGTGGGATTAAGGTGTTTGATGTAGGTGTGTAGTGTTGGCTGACTCTAAGCCTTGACTCTGCTCTAAAAACACAAAAAGTGAAATGCAGGCTTGTGCGCTGAAATGTCCCAGTGGCTCTGAGCCGAAGTCAACAGTGTCTGTGTGTGCAGGGATTACAGGGCATCGGTCTCGTCTTACAAAGGCACAAGCCAAAGAAGGAGAAATTCAAGAAGGAAACCCACTGCTCCCAGTTCAGACCCGAAAGACAGATCCCTGAGTCAGCTGTGGGTTTGTGCACCAGCCGTGACGGTGACGTCCCTCAGGGGTCACGAGTACCTTCACTTTGGATGACCTCTGCATGTGCACAAGGGAACAATGCCTTTGTGCAGCCGAGGTAGAGCAATCCCTGCTATTTACCAGCTGCAGGGATCCTGCCCAGGATGCAGCCACCGGCTCCTGTTTGAGCCCAGGAAAATTGTGCTGTCCCTGTGTAACAAGGCTAAATCAGGACGTGCTGTTAAATGATTCGGTGACCTCTCATCTGAGTGGGGATTTCAGCCCCATGAATTCCTTCAGAATCAGCAGGGCAAAAAGTTGTTGGATTTCTAAAGGAGAAAAGGCAAAGCCCACTTGAGGAAATGCACCAGGCTGGGAAGTGCACGGATTCAGACGAGCTGCCAGCTCGGGTGACAGTACAGGTGTTGTCACTGTCTCGGCCCCATGGGGCGAGGTGGGCCCGGGAGGTGTTGCCTGCCCCTCTCCTGGCTGGAATCGTGGGTGGGGGCTCCAGCCCTCCCTGCGTTATGGGCAGCTGTACACAGCCCCTTTGGCCGTGGCAGAGTGCTTCGGGTGTCTGGGACTCTCTGGAAGCTTTTATGTGCCGTGTCTTGAGCAATCCACTCCCAGCTGCTGCCTGCCTTCTGCCTCGCAGGGCTGGCTCCTTTCCACTCGTTTTTCCTAATGGCTGTATTTAACCACCAAACATTCCCTTTGTGTGGCTGCATCGTGCAGAATGAGGACAGAGTCATTTCTGCTTCTTGCCTTGCTCCGTGGCGTAGACTTGCCTGAAAATGAATTAATTTAAAAAATGCACTCTTGACTTGTGACCAAGTAGATGTTATTCCTTCCCCAGGAACAGATACACGAATGGAGAAGCACAAAAAGAAAAGGATAGGTCTTGTGTCACTGACATTTTGGGGGGACACGAACACATTGATGCATGGCTGTGAGCAGGGGCACCTTGGGAATGGTCCCTGCGTGTGACAGGGGCACCGAGCGGCTGAGCCCAGCCGAGGCAGCGCCGGCAGCAGCCCGGGTGCTGAGTTAGATCCCGACCAGGAGCCATGTAAGGGGATCAGTACCTGTGATGGCTGCGGTGCAGACAGAGCGTCGCTGGAGCACTCAGAGCGCCCTGCCCCAGCGGTCCATCGGCTGTGGGGCTCATTGTGCCCCTGGGCAGCTCCCGTGGGCTCAGGGCAGACCCCCCTCGGTCCACGGGGCTCAGCTGCAGGAAGGACCTCTCCACTGACATCCACTTTTCTCCCAGAAATGAGAGAACAAACATCTCCAGAGTGCCCGGAACTGGTGCTGCTGTGTGTGGAGGTGATGCTGTTCCATTGCAGAAAACTGTTTATTATAATTACAGAGTACATAAAGTTTTCATCATTTTCTCATTTATTATGCTGGGCTCCCATTTTCACTGTGGAGAAACAAGAAACAAATGACATCAGAATAACATGCAATACTCATTAAGGTACAGCAAGTCACAACCTAAAAAATAAACCACCTAGAAATTAATGAGCTTCCAGCAATAATGTGGAATAAACTGATGTCAGGAGAGAATGGCGCTCGGTGCCTTGATGGCTGTTACCCAGAGGTTTGTTTTCAGAGCAGTTCTACAGCAATGACCATGATTTAAAGGAAAATTGTTAGGACTTTGCTGCTAAAGAATTTATAATATATAAAGTTCTTTTTGCCTGGCTTGTTGAATGTACAACCAATTCAGCCTGCTCTAGGCAGGGGCTGGATCCTGCTGGTGGTGTGCGCTGTGGTAGGCTGTTTATTGTTATTATCAAGTTCTCATGAAGGAGGTTTTCCCTTATGTTTTGTACCTGGAACGGTCCCTGGCAGATGGAGCTGATGGGCTCTGCTCGCCCATGGGCACTGGGGGGGTCCAGACCCAGGGGAACAGCTCAGGTCACCCTGCCCACGAAGTGCCCTTAATGTGAGGTCTGAGGTGTGCAGAGAGCTACTACAACACCTGATTTTCAGCTCTCACCGTAATTGTAATGATGGCGGAAAATAATCGCGGTAATTCCCGTGCATCGCTAATTGCGGGGTTTATCGGGCTAACGATAACCACCCATTATTTTGTCACCTCCTTGCGGCAGCGTGTCCTTGATGATATTACACTGAGCACCATTAGCGCTTGCAAGTGGTTATTAACGGCAGCGTTCAGAGGTGCGGAGCGTTCGCGGCTCCCACCTGTCTGTGGTTTCCTGCCATCCACAGAAATTCCCTGTCCTTGTTCCCGCACGGTGGGAGCGGGACCCGCGCTCTGCCTGGAGCCAGCCCGGGTGAGCCCCGCGCCCCGACCGCGGCACCGGCCAAACTGCCAAAGGGAGTGCATCCAGCCCATCCCAATTACCAGCATGTCTGGTAATTAAAAGAGGGCAGGCATAATTATAGCAGATGTAGACATGCCATTAGTTCATTTAAAAATAGTTACCGTGATAGCTAATTAGCTCTTTTAAAAACAGTCACCTTGGTAATTAAGGTGTCATTAGAGGAGCTGAGGGAGGCGCCCAAGGCCGTGCCGCGGGGAGCCCGTGCCAGCCCAGCGGGCTCGGTGCCCATCGGCAGAGCGGGGCTCCGGGGACAGTCTTGGGGTGCCCCTCTGGGCCAGGTGGTTGTTGTTGTTGTTGTAGCAAATTTGCATTTTAATCGCTTTCTGCTAACCCAGAGGGGATTATTTTCCCCTTCCAGAGCACAGCGATGTGCGTGGCAGGTGAAGCCCACCCTGCTGCGCTGGGCAGCAGCGGCTGTGAGCAGCAGGGAGGGGAGGCTGGAGGGGAACCCCGCGGCTGCCTGACGCCGGTTTCCATCCAGAGACAGCGAGCCCAAAGGTCTGGTCTCTCTCACAGCTCCCAGACATGACTGTTGGAAAAGCTCTCCCTTTGGAAAGCTCTCTGCAGCCGGCCATCGTGCCCTGGAGGCAGCTGCAGTTACCGATGGCCAGTGGAGTCCCCAGTCGGGCATGGCGCTGGGAGCAGGGATGCTGCTGTCCGTAGGTGACAAGTCACAGCCCAGGGATCAGGGACATTTGAGGGGGGATCAGGTGCTGAGCAGAGCGAGTCTCAGCTCCTGAAGCAGCAAATGAGGATGTGGAACGTGTTCCTGACTCTCTTTTCTCCTCCCCGCCGCAGGTGTGCATCGTGCAGAAGAGAGACACGGAGAAGATGTACGCCATGAAGTACATGAACAAGCAGCAGTGCATCGAGAGGGACGAGGTGCGCAATGTGTTCAGGGAGCTGGAGATCCTGCAGGAGATCGAGCACGTGTTCCTGGTGAATCTCTGGTGAGCAGCTCCCTCTCCTGCGCCTCCAGTGCTCACCAGGCCACACACCTGATAATTCAAAGGGCTCTCATAACTTTTTCAGCAGCAGATCACTACAAATAGTGCCATTTCAAGTTGCTCAATAATGACTTCACTGTGTGTGCACTGGCAGAAATTACTCATTACTGAGCAATGTTTTTTTTTAAAACTAAATTTTAAAAAACACTCCTCAAATCTGGTTGAACTTCTAAAAACTGAGAAAGTTTTATACCCAAAGTGATGGAAGTGAGTGATGTGTCACATTTGTTTTGTTGATCCATTGCTCCAGAATAGCCAATTGAGTTAATACTGATATTTTTCAGTTTTTTAGCAATTGCAAATGTTTTTCTCAACAAGTAATGAAATTCTATATAGAACTTGCTCTCGTAGCAAACCCTTTCGGCTCATAGTTTTAGAATAAAGCTACATTTAAGATGGGAGCAGAAGTGAGTGATTCATAAGTATTATACAATCCCACATACTCTTTCCTTGGAACTGCAGTCACCAAATATAACAATGAGCGTTGTTTTGGTGTATCCCCACTGCTGTCAGTCTCCTGCGGGACCCACGGCAGATTTAGAGAGGCGGTTTACTCCACAGTAAATATAAATCTCTTTTTCTGGTTTATCTGGTTAAATTAGCAGTTGTGTTTTCCAATTCATCTTCAGGATAGGCTGAGATATTTTAAGGAGGTTTTTGAGATTGTTTGCAATTGAAAATGTGAAGTTTCTCTGAAGTGTCTGGCTGACAGAGCCTGAGCTCTGTGCTGGTGGGCTGACACGGCACTGCTGCTCAGGGACAGTGACAGGGTGAGCAGGGGGACATTCCCTGGGATACTCTCCTCTTCCAGGGAAGCATTGCTTAGTGTGGGAATTGATTTAAAAAACAAGCCAGCATCTTGAGCTGGACTTGCTTGATTGCAAAGGTGCAAGCAGCAAAGCTGCATATTCAGTTTTGGGCCCATCACTGCAAGGACCTTGAGGGGCTGGAGCATGTCCAGGGCAGGGAATGGAGCTGGGAAGGGGCTGGAGCCCCAGGAGCGGCTGAGGGAGCTGGGAAAGGGGCTGGAGCCCCAGGAGCGGCTGAGGGAGCTGGGAAAGGGGCTGAGCCTGGAGAAAAGGAGGCTCAGGGGGGACCTTGTGGCTCTGCACAAGTCCCTGACAGGAGGGGGCAGCCGGGGGGGGTCAGGCTCTGCTGGCAGGGAACAGGGACAGGAGGAGAGGGAACGGCCTCAGGCTGGGCCAGGGGAGGCTCAGGGTGGATATTAGGGAAAAAATTTCTATCCAAAAGGGCTGTCCAGCCCTGGCACAGCCACCCAGGGCAGTGCTGGAGCCCCTATCCCTGGAGGGATTTAAAAGCCACATGGATGTGGCAGCTGGGGACGTGGGTCATTGGTGGCCTTGGCGGTGCTGGGAATGGTTGGACTCGATGGTCTGAGAGGGCTTTTCCAATGTAAGCGGTTCTGGGATTCTGTGCCCATAGTGGGACCATCTGCAGTTCTCACAGGAGCTGTGTAATTAGGAGAGGGGAGTGGCCTGGCTGGGTTTGTGAGCCCCGCGAGGCTCAGCTGCTCCCTGGGCGCCGGTCCCGCAGGTACTCCTTCCAGGACGAGGAGGACATGTTCATGGTGGTGGACCTGCTCCTGGGAGGTGACCTGCGCTATCACCTGCAGCAAAACGTTCAGTTCACTGAGGAAACAGTCAAACTGTACATCTGTGAGATGGCGCTGGCTCTCGACTACCTGCGGAGTCAGCACATCATCCACAGGTAACTGCACGGCTCTGCTGGCAGGCGGGGCCTGGTGGGACCTGCCCTGCTGGGCTTGGGGTGGGTTGTGCTGTCTGTGCTGGTCCTGGCCACCCTCTGGCTGCTGGTCCTGCCCCCCACCACTCAGAGGGAGTCTGATGTTTCACTGGGGGGCCAGACCTTCCAGGGCAGGTGTCAAAGCCATCCAGGGCTTCACACAAATATCCCCAGTATGACATCATTCATTTTCCTTGGGAATGAGGCCTGAACAAGTCAAAGCTTCCAGTTTTTCACCAAGTTGCCCAGGAAAAGCATATTTCTAGTCCATCATAAAGGGACTTGCCTCATGTTAGAGTATTTTTGTTTTATTTGTTCCTAATTTTTGATAGATAAAGAGTTGCAGGATTTTTGTCATTGAGTCTCATCCCTGGTCTGACTGAGATTCCATCTGCTGTAATCTTCCTTCTTTTCCCAGAGATGTAAAACCAGACAACATCCTCCTCGATGAACAAGGTAGGATCACTGCTTCTCTTTGTTGGCTCCCTCGTTCATTCCAGGGACAGATTCTTTACAGTTCTGGGTACTGGGCATCTTTTTACCTGGGAAAGGTGTGGGAAAAGCTGCCCTCCTTTACTGGATCATGTTTGGCTGAACATCCCTGTGCTTTGTAGTGCTGGGGAGGATCACTCAACTGGCCTGTCCAGTGTGCTGTGGTCAGCACAGAGTGGCAGCCCTGCTTCAGCCCTGGGAATTTGGAGTCATTGCAGTTTAATGACTTGGAACACCCTGGTCTAGTGGAAGCTTCACTGCAGGAGCTTGGAACGAGACGATTTTTAAGTCCCTTCCAACCCAAACATTCTGTGATTCTATGAGAGTGTTTCCCTGTTGTCCTTTTCATCCCTGTAACTTCTGGCCAGAGCAATTTGGCCAGTGCTGAAGCTGCTGGGGGTCACTGGCTAGCTCCAAGTGTGATTTAAAATCAAGACCCAAAGCTCCTTACCCTTTAATTACCTGGCCAGCCCAAATCCTGGGAAAGCTTTGGGATCTCTTATGGCCATTCCATGGGATCTGACCTTGACCTGCCTGTGTCTGTGCTACCATGTCCGAGGGCAGAAGCTTGTAAAACAAATGTGTTCTGACTCTGCATTGCCACTGCACTGCCATTAATTCCTTCTTAAAATGTGTCTTTATTTAAGGTCATGCCCATTTAACAGATTTTAATATTGCAACAATCATTAGGGACGGTGAAAGAGCGACTGCATTGGCTGGGACAAAGCCATACATGGGTAAGAAACAATCGCTGCTCTCGTGCCTGTGTCACATTTTGGGAGTGCTCAGCAACGCTGCCCAACAGGCCCTGGCTGGGGCAGGGGCACCAAGTTAATTTAGGACATTGATGCTCATGTCCAAGCTGTTCAGCAGAGCCTGATTGTGTGAGAAGGGTGAAGTGTGAAGGGTGAAGATCTCAGTGTGAAGGCACCGTAGTTGGCATGTCACCCCATCCCATCCTGTCCCATCCTGTCCTGCCCTCTGCATTACATCCTGCCCAGTCCTCTCCATCCTGCCCAGTCCTCTCCATCCTGCCCTGCCCTCCTCAGCCCATCCAGCCTCCTTCTCCTGCTCTCCCCATCCCATCCTGCACTCCCCATCCCTCTCTGCTCTCCCTCTCTGGCTCCAGCCTTGGGCTTGGTGTCTCCCGGGGTCCCTGTGGTTCTGCTGTCCTGTGTTGGGAGGGCTGTCCCTGCAGGTGGCCGACACCCCAGTTCCCAGTGAGGGCAGGCACACGGCTGCTGCCGCTGCCGCTGCCCTGCCCCACGCAGCCTCCCCTCGGGCAGTCGTGCAGAAAAATCACCGTAAGCGTTGTGCACTGACTGACATGAAATACGAGAACAGAGAACAACAAATAACCTGTTGCATGTTGTCCCTTTCTGCTCAGCCCCGGAGATTTTCCATTCCTTCCTGAGCGGCGGGACGGGCTATTCCTTCGAGGTGGACTGGTGGTCTCTGGGAATCATGGCCTACGAGCTGCTGCGGGGCTGGGTAGGGCTCCGGCCGTGCTGGCCCTCGCATCGTGTGCTCTGGCTGACCCAGAGGGAGAGGGGACTCCTCACCCTTGTGCTCTTGTCCCCAGAGGCCGTACGACATCCACTCCAACAACCCCGTGGAGTCCCTGGTGCAGCTCTTCAGCACTGTCAGCGTCCAGTACTCCTCAGCCTGGTCCAAGGAAATGGTTGCGCTGCTGCGGAAGGTGAATTGTGCTTCAGGGGCGGGGTGGGGTTGGGTGGTGGCTGCTGTGCAGGCAGGACTAGCTGGGAAATTATCAGCACATTAATAAACAGTGAATAATGAGAGCAATAATAATAACAGACAAAAGACAGGCTGGGAGAGATAGGGACGTTAATCCTTGAGAAGAGAAGGATCCAGGGAGACCTTAAAGCCACCTGCAGTGCCTAAAGGGGCACCAGAAGAGCTGGAGAGGGACTTGGGACAAGGGATGGAGGGACAGGACACAGGAAATGGCTTCCCAGTGCCAGAGGGCAGGGCTGGATGGGATATTGGGAAGGAATTGTTCCCTGGGAGGGTGGGCAGGCCCTGGCACAGGGTGCCCAGAGCAGCTGTGGCTGCCCCTGGATCCCTGGCAGTGTCCAAGGCCAGGCTGGACATTGGGGCTTGGAGCAGCCTGGGACAGGGGGAGGTGTCCCTGCCCATGGCAGGGGCTGGGACTGGATGAGCTTCCAGCTCAGTCCAGTCTGGGACGTTATGATTAATTGTGTGTGTTGCGTGTTAATTATCACTGTAATAAGATGCATGATGTTTGAGAGCAAGGGAAGCAAAAAGGCTGGTTTTGGTGTGACAGTCAGATTCCCAGCTGGGCTGGAATTGTGCCTTCCAGCATCCCATCCTCTCCATGATCATTGTCACCTATAAAGGCAGCACCTCTGGCTGGGATGGCCGGTGAGGTGAAGAGCACGTGCTGCACTGCAGCACTGGCTGCTCCCTCTCGCAGGTTCTTTGGGGCTGAAGGGTCTGACGGGGTTGTGAGAGCTCTTGGGGGGTTCCAGGTCCATGGAATGCTCTGCTGCTTTCCTCATGCTGCTGCTGGGATGTGGTGGGGCAGGTGGTTTAGCTCTGGCTTGCTTGAGAACTCGGAAAAGTAACTGGTGAGTTTGCTGTAGGAAAAATACACCCGGTGCTGGCAGCAAATAAGTGCCTCTGATACGAGTTAATGTTGGGTGGGTAATTTGCATAATTAGATTCAGTTTAATGAGGAGCAGCGTTGCCGGCAGAGGCTGTGCCGGCACGTTCGGCAGGTTTGCAGTGCCATCTGCCGGGCAGCCGCGCTTCCCGGGAATCCAGCCTCTCCCCAGGAATGCGCCAGCAGCCCCCCCAGCCGGGAAGGGACCCCCACGTCCCCCCAGAGCGCCGGGGTACCCCAGCCCGGTGTCCTGCCCAAGTGCCCTTTACAGCATCCCTGTGCTCGGGGGCTGCAGGTGCAGCCACCATCCCCTGCTCCGTGCATCGTCACCTTTGGTGATGGAAAAAGTGCCGGGTGCTGTGGGGAAGGGTTGGGCATGGCGGGAGCAAACCCATGCTGATGCAGGAACCCGTGGTACCTGTTTCACAACCTCCAGAACATTCTGTTAGGTATTTTTCCTGTAGTCAGTTGTTTCCCACAGCAGAAAGGCTCCTTGGCGTGGCTGAACCGCTGGAGTTGGCCCAGGCAGGCTGCTGCTGGGTGCCTTGTCTTCCTCCTCTGGTGGGAATGCTCTTCTCTCCAATGCTTTATCACCAGTGTTTTCCCCTCCCCAGCTGCTGACAGTGAATCCTGAGCATCGCTTCTCCTGCCTGGCGCACATCCAGGCCTCGGCGCAGCTGTCGGGCGTGGTGTGGAGCGATGTGTGCGAGAAGCGCGTGGAGCCGGGCTTCGTCCCCAACGTGAGTAGGAGTGATCCCGAGCAGGGGCTGCTCCTCAGGTCGGAGCAACCACTGTGAGAGCAGAGGTTTTCTGAGGGGGAAGTGGTTTCTGAGTCTCTGCTGTGCCTGATGTGTCGTGCCGTGTGTCCTGGCAGAAGGGCCGCCTGCACTGCGACCCCACCTTCGAGCTGGAGGAGATGATTCTGGAGTCAAGGCCCCTGCACAAGAAGAAGAAGAGGCTCGCAAAGAACAAGTCAAGGGATAACAGCAAAGACAGCTCCCAGTCTGTATGTGCTCCCTGGGGTAACATCCAGCTGGGAAAAGGCTGGATTTGGGCGGGTATTGCAGCTGTTACTGCCACGCTGCAGGAGCCACAGGTTTATTTTGATGAAAACATTTCCCCATTGGAGTCTTTTCAACAACCAAGTATTCCTCTTATGGAAGTTTGACCAAACTTTCACATTAGTGGGTGCTTTGGAAAGGGAAGCGAGCAGCAGAGGTCAGGGCACCCCGGTGTGTTCAGCCTCTGTCCCTGCACAGCCCCAGGGCTGCGCGTGCCCGGGCACAAGGCAGCAGCTCCCTGCGTGCCTTTGCAGGGACTCCCACACGGGGGCTGTGTGCTGGGCTCTCCCCACGCTGGCTGCGCTTCCTCTGGGCTGACAGCACTCCCAAAATACAGGATACATGGATAAATGCGTTATGTTTATGTCGGGAACAGTGTGATCTGTGTTTTATGGAAAACTGCTGCCGTGGATGGCACAAGCCCCTGGTGAAAGCCACGCGGCAGCCAGCTCTGCTGCCTCCAGCTGTTGGGCTGAGGTCCAGGGGGTGGGGGCTCCCTCACATCTGGAGGCTCCTGCACACAGCTGGGAGTGCTGGCGGCTGCAGGCAGCAATGAGATGCAAATGGGGCTGCTTATGCATGTTTTGTTTTTCTTCAATAGGAAAATGACTATCTCCAGGAATGCCTTGAAGCTATCCAGCAGGACTTTGTCATCTTCAACAGAGAGAAGTGAGTGTGTGGGGTGCTTTTTTTAGGGAAAAATACTCCTTTTTCTGGCTTCCCTTAGGAATTAGTGCCAGTGCCTGACAGCCAGGAGCACCTTGCTGCCGGCTTAGCCCCAGGTGACTGATGTCAGCAGAGGAGCTCAGGTGTTACCTGTGTATGAAAAATGGTTCTGCCCACAAAGGGAGACAAGATCAGGGATTATTAACTGCCGTTAAATAAAATATGCTGTAGAGAGACTTCTGGTATTGAACATGTGTGTGTGACACTGCTTCAGTTCCCCAGTGGCACCTCCTCACCCATCCTGCTTTTAGCAGATGATGTTTTGGGAAATGAAGGTGAGGAAGGTTGGACCCAGTGATTGTGGAGGTCTTTTCCAACCTTAATAATCCTATGAATCTATTCTATGTGTTAAAGTCCCTGGTGGGAATAAGCAGGCAGTGGAAGTGCTGGATTAAAGCCACTGATTCCCCAGTCTGGGGCTGTTTGGTCCATAAGCAGAGCGTGAGGCAGGCTCTGTGGCAGAGCAGGGTGGCAGGACCTGGCCGTGGTGTGGGTACTCATGGCCGAGATCTGGGTGGGCTGAAGCGCTGCAGGCCGTTTTGGGGCATTTCAGAGCAGTTCAGTGTGTTTTGCCGATATGCTGGGCTCTGCCATGACCCGTTTGTGTGCTCCGCGAGGACTCCTCACTCCGTGGCTCTGCCGTAGGCACCCCTCGGGCAGTGAGGGGGCAGCCGGGGCTGCAGCCCGCCCTGCCCGCTCCTGAGGGTGTTCGCTCGGGGAGTGGCCGTATAACTTCTGCTTCCTCCGCTCCCACAGGCTAAAGAAGAGCCAAGAGCCGCCGAGCGAGTCCGTGTCTGCCTCCGAGACCACGGACGAGGCGGAGGCGGAGGCCGAGGCCGAGCCCCTGCACATGTGCAGCTCCGTGTGCTCCTCGGGCAGCAGCTAGGCCGGGGCCGCCGGGCCAGGCCGCCCGCGCCCTCACCGCCCTCAGGTGCGCTGAGCACCCGAGCCCGGCCCGCTGCCGCCGGCCCGCTCCGGCAGCTCCCCTCGCCGGGCCGGGGCACACCCGAGTTCCCACAGCGCTGCCCGCTCCGGCAGCTCCCCTCGCCGGGCCGGGGCGCACCCGAGTTCCCACAGCGCTGCCCGCTCCGGCAGCTCCTCTCGCCGGGCCGGGGCGCACCCGAGTTCCCACAGCGCTGCCGGCCCGCACCGCGGCTGCCTGTCGGGGGAAGATACGGCCTATGCAACTTGTCAGGGGAGGAGATCAACTTACTTAGTCTTTGTGTTTTAATGTCAGGTTGCTGATGTACACGTTTTTAATGCAGTGAGGGGACAGGGAAAGAAGCCGTGTCCTGGGGTCGCAGGGGGAGAGACACGGAGCAGGGAGGAGGGCCGAGGAGTGGCGTGAGTCTGACTGTGGCACTCCCTGCCCACAGATGCTGCTCTGGGGATGGACAGTCCCTGTGCAGACCAGAGCAGCCCCTGGGAGCCTCCAGCTGCTCGGGTCCTGCAGCACAAGGACGTCCCAGGCACCTCCTTGTCCTTGCGTCACTTGTCAGTTCCTTTCTCGATTTGAGGCAAATAAATGTTTTTTGTGCACTCCATGGATTCTTCAGGGGCTGGGTAATGTGTATTTGAGATGCAGAATGCATTTAAAATATTTTCTTCCTTGATGTGGCTGCTGCAGGCAGTGAGGAGCTGCGGGATGGATTGGAAGGTCTGGCTCCATGTGCCCAGGTTTGGAGGATGCAGTTTATCACGGGCTGAGGTTTTGTTGGAGGCAGAGGGGGTGGCCTTGCAAGGCTGCTTGATTATGAAAGACAGAAATATCAAATTTCACCCTTTGATTTACTTTATTTTCAATGTAAAGTACAAGTACTGTATATAATTTACCAATACCTGTCTTAACTTTTTAATAAGATGGGAAATCTTCCCTTGCTCCAGCTGTGGATGTTGCCTTTCTTGTTGCAGGGGCCTTCACTATATTAGTTGTTTAACCTGCTGCAGAGTGGTTTTTGGTTCCTGTGGCTAAACCCGAGCCCCGTGGTGCCACACGACTGCTCTGGTGCCCCAGGTGTGTGGTGGCACCGCAGTCACCGTCAAACCATCAGCAGCTGTTTGCTGCCAGACACTGGGAGGCTGCAGTGTTTGCATCCTCACTGGATATTCCTAATGCAGAAATGGATGGGAGATGTTTTTAACAGATCAGATTCTGTCAGGACCAGTTTTGTTGTGGTTTTTGTTTCCATGAATAAACCAGGAAGGTGGAATGGTACAAAATGATCTTACACAAGCAAGGACAGGGCACGTGCATGTCCCACAGTTTTATGTGGGAATTAGTGTGAGGCTGAAATTGTGCGGAGATGTGTTTTCATGGAAGTCTTTAAGGGTGTGCAGGAGGAGGGGAGCCAAAGCTCTGGCCCCAGTTGCATGGTTATTTTCAGGGCAGAGCCAGTAGCTGCTGTCAGGCCTGGGGTCCCACTGGGGTCCCTGGTGTCAGCCATGGGTCCTGCACACCCCGTGCCTCATTAGGAGCTCTGTTAATGATGCCTCGGGGGCTGTGGCCATTCAGTGAGCGAGGGCTGAAATCAGTGTGTCCTCCTGCTCCTTCTCCCAGCTCCAGGAGGGCTCCTGCCCTGGCTCTGATCCCTGGCTGTGCTGGGGGAACCTGCCCTCTCTGCCCCCAATAACTTCCAGTCTCTTTACTGGGTACCAGGGAGGCCTGATTACCTTCTCTCACCTGTCAGAGCTGGCCTTTGTGCGCAGGTGAGCCACGAGCTCTGCCCCTTTGCTGTGCTGAGCAGCCCCTGCTCTCCACACGGGCAGCCTGCTCCTCTGCCCAGGGCTCTGTGCTCACCTCGTGTCTCCATCCCACATCTCTCAGCTGGAACACCAGCTCTGTCCTGGCACAGCAGATGAGGGTCAAACCATGTATTTATTCAGGACTTATGAATTACAGGTGATTTACTCCACTGGTGTGGGCAGGGTTTTACAGTGAATTCCATTGCACTATTTAGCAACTTCCTGTAAATAACAGCAAAATTTTGGACTATCGGAATGACAAGGAGCATCACTGATTGTTTGACCAAACCATCCCACAGATGAATGATGAAGATACATCCTACTCAGCCAGAAGCTCTCAGGCCAGGAGAGGTGTTGGCAATTACAGGACGTGTGTAATTGATGTTTTCATCGCTTTCCTTAGGGCAAGATACAAAGGGGCCCTGAGGTGGGGTTTGGTGTGTGTGGGGAGGAGCTGGCTCACTTCTGAAACTGAGGTTTCTCAGCCCAAACCCTCTGTGTCAGTCATCTGTTCCCCTTGAAGCACCCCTTTCTTCAGTGCATTGTACAAAACAGCTCAGCAGCACCCGGCAGAAACCAGGAGAGCTCCTGGGGGGATGCCCAGGAATGGCTCCTTCCCTGGGGAAACACTCTGGGCAGATCCTGGCTGCCTGGGAAGCACCCCTGGAATCCAGCAGTGCATCTCCCGGGATGTGCTGGGGACATTGCTGAACCTGAATCCCTGAGAACAGCACCAGGACACAGAGCTCTGGGATCACTGTGCTGAGTGGGAGAGACACCGTGAACACATCACTGAAGTGCTTGATTTTGATCTTAAATAACATTTGGGCATAACCTCACCAGAGCCCATCGGGGACAGAGTTTCACTGACACCTGTTTACACTCAGTCCCTGGAGAAGAAATGGCAAGAAAAAAGCAATTGGAGAAGGGAATTGATGGGAACCAGCTCAGTGTTGTTTCCATTGTCAGAGGTTTCAGTGCTCTGGGGCCTCCTGTCCCCCCTGTGCCCCACTCTGGGCCCCTCTTGTGTCCCCATCGCTGTGTCCCTGTACTGAGCCTGTGCCGACTGAGCCGAGCTCGGTCCTGTTGGCCCTGCACATCTTTGTGGCTCCTGTTGGGGTGTCCCACGTCTGGCTCACCCCATCCACAGTGGAGTCCCGGGTGTTTGATGCTCTCTCCTCCATGTGCCACTCCCCTGGGTGTTCCCTGTCCCTGGCTGATGGCACAGGCTGGGGTGGGGATGGGGAGAAGCCTCTGGGGTGTGGCAGGGTTGTGGTGCCCTTGTTGGTGCCCATATTGGTGCCATTGCTTTGGCTGAGCCCTGGCTGCTGCTGCTGAGCAAACCTCTCAGTGAAGTCGTGGCAGAGCCCTGGTCCCAAATCCCAGCTTGGAAGGTGTCACTGACAGCTCTGGGTTACACCTCCACTACAGCCAGAACACAGGAATTTTCTGTACATAAATATTTAAATACCTGTATTTTTTTGTATGACAGATTTATACAGTGTGTGCCATTATCTGCTGTGAAAAGTCTACAGCACCTATAAATTATTCTCCTTTAATCACTTGCCATGAGATTGTTTTCTTATCTCTGTTGTGTTACGAAGTTTTGCAAAGTTGCATATTTTTAAGTGTTTGCATTGAATTCCACAGCCTTCACTGGGAATTTTGTGCAGAAGACAAATGCCAGGTCAGGTCCTGATGTTTCTTCTGTTGCCAATTCTCTATTACTCCAGAGCTTGCCAAAAAGAGTCTAAGAGTAATAAAATAATAGCAAAAATGCCAGTAATATGGACTTGACCCTGGACAGTGCTGAAATCCTGCTGCCTTGGGAGGGTATTTTAAAAAACTATTTCAGTGCAGATATATGTAAATATATCTTTGTATTTTATGTTAATACATTCCTGTAATTTTCTTGCATGACAATTTTACCACGTCACAGACTATTTAAGTTATGACAAGGTTGTGTTTTTGCAGATACTGCCGGAAGCCATTGCACATGTGGAGTAATAAATGTGTATTTTTAACATTGCCGAGGTTTTGGTGTCATTTCCAGGGTGCTGAGCTGTAGATGCACGAAACCACGGAAGCATCCGAATGCTGGAATTCTGGAACCCGGCTGGAATCTGGGCTGGGGGGACGCTCCCAGCTCCCGCAGAGCCGTGTGGGACGAGAGCTGTGGGGCAGTGCCATGAAATGCCTCGGGGACAGGTGCTGGGAGGGGAACAGCGGGTGCAGGCTGTGTTTCAGTGCCCCACTCCGCAGTGCCAGCCCGTGTTTGGCATTCACGGGGAGGCTGTACCTGCACACTGGGGCTGCGGGCGCTGTCCCTGCTGGGTGGGGATCTCTGTGAGGACCAGAGCCCCGGGCACGGCCACTGGCCTGGGACAGCTCTGCCCATCCCAGCCCCCGCTGCCATCAGAGCTGGGGCTGGGCTGGGCTGGGCTGGGCTGGGAGCACCAGGGTGAGGCAGAGGTGGGACAGGATGGTGGCAGGACCCCGACCTCGCTGTGCCAGGGAGGGCACAGCAGCCACGGCTCACAGCGGGTTGGTATTTCCCCCACAGCCCTGGATTTTGTATCTCAACCTCAATAAAAGCAGCCCCTGCCAGTGTCAGGAGATCTCTGTTTTTTCTCTTTGATCCCCCTCAGTGCAGGAATGATTTCTCTCGCTCGGCGCGATGTGCTGCTCGCTGGCTGCAGCGCAGACTCAGCTACAAAAGCTGCTCCTCACTTCAAAGGAGCCGTGAAGGCACGAGACGAATCCATGTCTGAGCCTGGACTCGTCCCTTGTGCACAGCCCACGGTGCTGCCTCTGGGGCGGCATTCCTGGGTGTCCCCGAGGGACCAAGGGCACCCACTGAGCTGGGCTGTTCGCTACAGGGGGAAAGGGGAAGGTCACAGAGGGAGGGCAGCTTCCCACACACGGCCCTGAAATACAGGGGGGGAAAAGCTGAGGGATGAAAACTCTTGCAGCAGCTGGGAGTGCTCAGTGCCTGTCCTGTCCCGTTATCACTGTGCCTAAACCGTGGGAACTGGAATCTGCTGGGGACAAACAGGGAATGATCCTACTGGCCTCATCAACCAGCCTTGTCTTTCTCACCTGCTGTGACTGATCCTGCTGCTGATCAAGGTGCTGGACATGAGGGAAGTCACAGAACCACAGAATTCCAGACTGGTCTGCTTGAGAAAGGACAGTAAAGCTTGTTCCTCCCTGCCATGGGCAGGGACATCTTCCCAGGTTGCTCCAAGCCCTGTCCAGCCTGGCCTTGGGCACTGCCAGGGATCCAGGGGCAGCCACAGCTGCTCTGGGCACCCTGTGCCAGGGCCTCCCCACCCTCATAGGGAAGAATTTCTTCCCAATATCCCATCCATCCCTGCCCTCTGGCAGTGGGAAGCCATGCAAAATAAAAATAAAGAAAAAAGATGCAGTGAGCATGGAAAGCCAAGGATAAGCACAGGGTTAGTGCAGTGCCTGTCTGCCAGTTCATTTGCTCTCTTAGGAGCACTGCTGTTCTGCAGGGAATTGAGGGGTCCATCCTTTAGGAGCACTGCTGTTCTGCAGGGAATTGAGGGGTCCATCCCTAAGGAGCACTGCTGTTCTGTAGGGAATTGAGGGGTCCATCCCTAAGGAGCACTGCTGTTCTGCAGGGAATTGAGGGGCCCATCCCTAAGGAGCACTGCTGTTCTGCAGGGAATTGAGGGGCCCATCCCCACTCCAGGCACAAGTGTGGGGATTGGGGCTCCTCCATCACAGCCCCGGTGCTGCAGAGCCGGGGATGTGCCGTCAGTCAAGGGCACGGAGCGTCTCCTCGGTGTCCCTGACCCAGAGCCTGCAGGAAAGCTGTCCAAAGGAATTAGGGCCAGAGACCGTGTGGGTGCCATGGGGGGGTTGTTTCCCGGAGGCTCTGGCTCCATTAGCAGGCAGCTGTGGGACTCAGCTCAGCCTCTCCTGGCACTGGGAGAGCTGCAGAGATGCTGCTGGCTCTGATCCCTGCATTAGGAGGAGGCTGGGGCAGCTGTGCTGGCTCCGACAGCTCCCTGACAGAGGGAATAAATGCAAACCCTCCCTCTGTAAGGGAAGGGCTGGCAGGGTTTGAGCCTTGGGCTGGCACAGAGGGTGGAGGGACCTGAACTGGGCGATGTGGGAGAGGGAACGGTGTCCCTCTGGGTCCTCACCGGCCCAGGGACCTGGCACGAACCAGGCCAACTGTGGGAAAAGGGACATTTACAGCACAGAGACCTCAGAACTTCCTTTGCTAAGTGTTTACAAGCTGGGGGTGTTGGGGTGTCCCTGTCACCCCATGGATGTTGGGGTGATGGGGACGTCACTGCCATCAGACTCTGACTTTTATCTTTCCCACTCCTTATGGAGTTCCTACTGCTGTAATTTAAGCTCTATTCAGAAAGAAAAGAGGTCACAGAATCATAAATAGTTTGGGTTGGAAAGATCCTTAAAGCTTATCTCATTGCACCCCCTGCCATGGCAGGGACACCTTCCACTAGATGTTAATTGCCTTGGTGCAATTGCAGGGAAAATCAGAAAATCAACGAATGAAATTAAGTTAAAATTAAATATAAAACACCCAACAAATGCATTCCCATATGCTTGATGCAGAAATTACTGCAGCATTAAGCTGTGAAATGTAGGTCATATCAGATAATCAAAAAAAAAATCCAACAAAAAATTAAATCCCTCCCTGGTTTACATTTGTAGGTTCATTCCTAATTCATGGATTTGTGTATCTGGAGCTGCCATATGTGTGGTTCCAGCTCACAAATCAGATCCCTCCTTGTGCCGCCACAACCCCTGCTCCCTTTCTCGTGCCTGGCTCAGACAGGGCTGGACACTGAAGCCTGGCAGTGCCCGAGGGAAGTCGGTGTCTCAGGGACACATCACGACATCGCACCAGCACTGGAACCAGCGTGGTTCCAGCAGGAAACCAGCCAGCCCCCACTCCTGGAGCTGAGGGTTTATCTGCAAACCAAGGGGCTGCGGGGGCAGGCTGATGAGAAGGGTGGGATTCTGCCATTGTCCATTGTCTCATCCCAAAAAGAAGGGTTCCACCCTACATCGAGGTATTCCCTGGGGTGGGCTGCTCCCACCTCATAAACCAGGGCCCAGAATTCTCTGGCATAGAATTGTAGAACCCCAGAATGGTTTGGGTTGGAAGGGACCTCAAAGCCCACCCAGTGCCACCCCTGCCATGGCAGGGACACCTCCCACTGTCCCAGGCTGCTCCAAGCCCCAATGTCCAGCCTGGCCTTGGGCACTGCCAGGGATCCAGGGGCAGCCAGAGCTGCTCTGGGCCCCCTGTGCCAGGGCCTGCCCACCCTCCCAGGGAACAATTCCTTCCCAATATCCCACCTGCACGTCAGAATGGGATTGTACAAGCCTCACCCAGAGAAACTCAAAGGAAGAAAACAACAAAATGGACTCGGGTGGATCAACCACTTCCACCATTCTGTGGTTTCCAACCAAGTTTATTCCAAGCAAGGAGGAGACAGGAACAGAAAGCCATTCCTGGAGGTACATGCATGGCTCTATGGCCAGAGGTTCACTCTATGTACACACCTTTAAATATAATAACTGGGCTATAATAATCTTTATAAAAAAGTGTGTTGCATGCACCTGGCCTCCAAACGAGCCCTGGTATTGGGTACTGGACTCACACTCAGTTCTTGAAAAACTGTATAAAGAATCTTTAAAAAACAAGGCTGACAGGAGGACACAGGCCCACAGCATGGCCAGGCCCTGGAGAGGCAGCACCACTCTGCCCCAGGACATGGGGCTGGGGTCCTGGAGAGGCAGCACCACTCTGCCCCA